>JAMPIV010002059.1:290000-352500 GCA_024509875.1 Oreohelix idahoensis | reverse complement strand
ACTCACACAAAAAAAAAGTAACAAATCCCCCCACACAAAAATAAAAAACAAACACACCCACTCCACAAAAAAAAAAGTAACCCATCCACCACACAAAAAAAAAAAAAAACAACACCCAACCAAAAAAAACCCACCCAAATCCACCCACACAAAACAAAAAAGTAACAAATCCACTTACACAAAAATAAAAGTAACAAAACCCCTCACACAAAAAAAAAAAACCCAAAATCCACTTACACAAAAAAAAAACCCAACCCCCACTCACACAAAAACCCCAAGTAACAAATCCCCACCCACAAACATTCAAAAAAAAAAAACAAATCCACTTACACCAAAAAAATAAATGTAAACAAAATCCACCACACAAAAACCACCCCCCCCCCACTCACACCACAAAAAAAAACAAATCCAAATCCCACCACAAAAAAAAACCCCCACACAAACCCCACACACAAAAACCAAACCCCACCACCAAAAACAAAAACCCCCAAAAACCCAACTCACCACAAAAAACCCCAAAAAACAAATCCACCCCCACAAAAAAAAAAACCCAAATCCACCTTACACAAAAATAAAAGTAACAAATCCACTTACACAAAAATAAAAGTAACAAATCCACTTACACAAAAATAAAAGTAACAAATCCACTCACACAAAAATAAAAGTAACAAATCCACTCACACAAAAATAAAAGTAACAAATCCACTTACACAAAAAGAAAGATAACAAACCCACCCACTCACACAAAAATAAAAGTAACAAATCCACTCACACAAAAATAAAAGTAACAAATCCACTCACACAAAAATAAAAGTAACAAATCCACTCACACAAAAATAAACATAACAAACCCACCCACTCACACAAAAATAAAAGTAACAAATCCACTTACACAAAAAGAAAGATAACAAATCCACTCACACAAAAATAAAAGTAACAAATCCACTCACACAAAAATAAAAGTAACAAATCCACTCACACAAAAATAAAAGTAACAAATCCACTTACACAAAAATAAAAGTAACAAATCCACTCACACAAAAATAAAAGTAACAAATCCACTCACACAAAAATAAAAGTAACAAATCCACTCACACAAAAATAAAAGTAACAAATCCACTCACTCCACAAAAATAAATGTAACAAACCCACTCACACAAAAATAAAAGTAACAAATCCACTCACACAAAAATAAAGGTAACAAATCCACTCACTCACACAAAAATAAACATAACAAACCCACTCACACAAAAATAAAGGTAACAAATCCACTCACACAAAAATAAATGTAACAAACCCACTCACACAAAAATAAAAGTAACAAACCCACTCACACAAAAATAAAAGTAACAAATCCACTCACACAAAAATAAAAGTAACAAATCCACTTACACAAAAAGAAAGATAACAAACCCACCCACTCACACAAAAATAAATGTAACAAACCCACTCACACAAAAATAAATGTAACAAACCCACTCACACAAAAATAAATGTAACAAACCCACTCACACAAAAATAAATGTAACAAACCCACTCACACAAAAATAAATGTAACAAACCCACTCACACAAAAATAAATGTAACAAACCCACTCACACAAAAATAAATGTAACAAACCCACTCACACAAAAATAAAGGTAACAAATCCACTCACACAAAAATAAACATAACAAACCCACTCACACAAAAATAAAGGTAACAAATCCACTCACTCACACAAAAATAAACATAACAAACCCACTCACACAAAAATAAAGGTAACAAATCCACTCACTCACACAAAAATAAACATAACAAACCCACTCACTCACACAAAAATAATGGTAACAAACCCACCTACTCACACAAAAATAAATGTAACAAACCCACCTACTCACACAAAAATAAATGTAACAAACCCACTCACACAAAAATAAATGTAACAAACCCACTCACACAAAAATAAATGTAACAAACCCACTCACACAAAAATAAATGTAACAAACCCACCTACTCACACAAAAATAAATGTAACAAACCCACTCACACAAAAATAAATGTAACAAACCCACTCACACAAAAATAAATGTAACAAACCCACCTACTCACACAAAAATAAACGTAACAAACCCACTCACACAAAAATAAACGTAACAAACCCACTCACACAAAAATAAAGATAACAAATCCACTCACTCACACAAAAATAATGGTAACAAACCCACTCACACAAAAATAATGGTAACAAACCCACTCACTTACAGTATACAAGTCCACACAACATGCAGTGTGAGCCTGGTGAAGGTATATGCTCCATGAGGACAGTTGAAAAGTCATGATTTTATAAATGAATACGTCAATTACAAATACATCAGCTGACATACATACATAACAGATAAGTACATACACTTCCACATAAACACGCAGACTGACATATATACATAACAGATAAGTACATACACTTCCACATAAACACGCAGGCTGACATACATACATAACAGATAAGTACAAGTACATACACTTCCACATAAACACGTAGGCTGACATACATACATAACAGATAAGTACATACACTTCCCCATAAACATGCAGACTGACATATATACATAACAGATAAGTACATACCCTTCCACATAAACACGCAGGCTGACATACATACATAACAGATAAGTACATAAACTTCCACATAAACATGCAGGCTGACATGCATATGTACCCACACACTTATATAATGTATTTTTATGTGCACAATACCTCTGCCAAACAAATCTGTGTGTTCTGTTGAGGATTGATGTCAGGCAATGCTGGAAGGTTGGGCAGGTTTTGCTGTTTCAGCTCCTTGTAGGTACAGGGGACACAAATACAGGAGGAGTTCACCTGGCTGTAAAATTCAGTTACAACCTTTCCCTGCTGTAGTCTGAGGATGAACGAGACATTAAAATGAACCAACCCAACTGTAGTGTGGATGAACGAGACATTAAAATGATCAAATCCAACTGTAGTCTGAGGATAAACAAGATATTAAAATGATCAAACCCCCCCCCCCCCCCCCCATTAATCTGAGGATGAACAAAACATTAATGTGAACAAATTCAACTGTAGTCTGAGGATGAACAAGACAGTAATGTGATCAAACCCCCTTCTGTAATCTGAGGATGAACAAGACATTAATGTGATCTAACCCAACTGTAGTCTGAAGATGAACAAGACAGTAATGTGAACAAACCCAACTGTAGTCTGAGGATGAACAAGACAGTAATGTGATCAAACCCAACTGTAGTCTGAGGATGAACAAGACAGTAATGTGATCAAACCCAACTGTAGTCTGAGGATGAACAAGACAGTAATGTGATCAAACCCAACTGTAGTCTGAGGATGAACAAGACAGTAATGTGATCAAACCCAACTGTAATCTGAGGATGAACAAGACAGTAATGTGATCAAACCCAACTGTAGTCTGAGGATGTAAAAGACAGTAATGTGAACGAACTCAACTGTAGTCTGAGGATGAACAAGACAGTAATGTGATCAAACCCAACTGTAATCTGAGGATGAACAAGACATTAATGTGATCTAACCAAACTGTAGTCTGAAGATGAACAAAACAGTAATGTGATCAAACCCAAGTGCAATCTGAGGATGAACAAGACAGTAATGTGATCAAACCCAACTGTAGTCTGAGGACGAACAAGACAGTAATGTGATCAAACCCAACTGTAATCTGAGGATGAACAAGACAGTAATGTGATCAAACCCAACTGTAGTCTGAGGATGAATAAGACAGTAATGTGATCAAACCCAACTGTAATCTGAGGATGAACAAGACAGTAATGTGAACAAACCCAACTGTAGTCTGAGGATGAACAAGACAGTAATGTGAACAAACCCAACTGTAATCTGAGGATGAACAAGACAGTTATGTGAACGAACCCAACTGTAGTCTGAGGATGAACAAGACAGTAATGTGAATGAACCCAACTGTAGTCTGAGGATGAACAAGACAGTAATGTGAATGAACCTAACTGTAGTCTGAGGATGAACAAGACAGTAATGTGAATGAACCCAACTGTAGTCTGAGGATGAACGTTAAAGTGAACATACTCTACTGTAGTCTGAGGATGAACAAGATAAGTAACACTGCAGTCAAGGTTACCTATGTCATGACAGTACGTGTTTAGGTGCAATGCTACAGTCAAGGTTAAACTATGTCGTGATAGTACGTTTAGGTGTAGTGCTACAGTCAAGGTTACCTATGTCGTGATAGTACATGTTTAGGTGTAATAGCACACCAACACCAACACTAATACACCAGCATCAACACTAACACACTAACATCAACACCAACACACCAATATCAACAGACCAACATCAACACTAACACACCAATATCAACACCAACACACCAATATCAACACTAAAACACCAACATCAACAGACCAACATCAAAACACCAACATCAACACACCAACATCAACACTAAAACACCAACAGAAGCTGCCAAGTATTTATCTTTTGCCATTTTTTACTTGTTGTGTTTAACCACTGGAAGGGTGATCCTGGTGCTGCTGCTACAGTTTACTCGTATGTGTGGAGCAGTGACCATTTGAGCAGGTAACAAAATAATGTGATGAAATATGTATATCTTTACGTATGACATCTTATCTTTATAATAATGTGATGAAATATGTATATCTTTATGTATGATATCTTATCTTTATAATAATGTGATGAAATATGTATATCTTTACGTATCTTTATCATCTATAACAAATGTAAATAATGCAAGAAGAGGTGCTGCACGACCCTCAATGTCCCATGATTCTCCAAACACAGATGACACTGGGTATTGGTGAAGGTCATCCCCATTGACTTGGACTGCACGGACTCATCCTTGAGTCGTCTCAGGTTTTGCTGAATTCCATTAAATTTAGCAACAATTTCATCAAAATTGTTGAGCAGAGATATAGGAGTGGGATCAGAAGGCTCTGGGCAGACAGCACCATCAGAGGAGGAAGGTGACGAATCAGAAGTTGAAGAGGTTGTCCTGCCTGTGGCTTGTAATGAAGCATCTTCATCAAGAGGGCGATGACAGACAGGACAGCGAGAAATACCAAATCTCTGTCGTCGATGCATAAATTTTCTGACACAGTTGTGACACAGTACATGGCCACAGGGAAAAGTATCTGGAGCTCGTGTATACTCAATGTCTTGCCGAGCCTCAACATCTGCAGGAGGGTCAAGTGGGGATGGAATAGGAGATGGTATTGGTGATCTCATTGATGACCTAAACGTTGGTGAGGTCTGGGATGGTGATGTCTCTGTTGGTGAAGACAAAGATGGTGAACGATAATCACTGTAGGCTCCATGATCATGACGCTTGTTAGCATTAATGTCGTACAAACGTAGTTTTGGCGGATTTGCCATGTCTGTGATAGGATTTCGTTCAATCAAGACTGATGCAATATGTTTCTTGATGCTGCTAAATACAATCTAACAGTTGGAATATTTGTCTTTTGTTAAATAAAAAATCTGAGTCAGCCTAAATTTTTCTGGTTCAAATCACATAAAAATGTCAAATGTTTTCAACTACAGCTGACACAATTTAAACGTAATGCTTTATCCTGATGCTCCATGGAAGAGGTTCTTCGTGTAATGAGGATAAAAAATAGAATAGCCAGATTAAAAATTGTTTCTAGACAAAAAAACAAAGTTATTAGAGATTTAGCCACCATTCTGTTTCTCTCACAACATTGTCAATTTAGCCACCATTCAAAACTCTGTCCAACTGTACACTATGCTTGTTAATAACTTCAAATTGTTGATATCTCAACTGTGCTTACTTTTACTAAGCTATGTGTACAACTCTCTAGCTTCTCTTATATTTATTTCTGTACAAAGTTTGTTCTCAATGGACAGCCCTGCTGGTTAGTCAACAATCTCAACAGACAGCCATGCTGGTTAGTCAACAATCTCAACAGACAGCCATGCTGGTTAGTCAACAGTCTCAACAGACAGCCATGCTGATTAGTCAACAATCTTACAGACAGCCATGCTGGTTAGTCAACAATCTCACAGACAGAGCTGCTGGCTAGTCAATAATCTCAACAGACAGAACTGCTGGTTAGTCAATAATCTCAACAGACAGAACTGCTGGTTAGTCAATAATCTCAACAGACAGAATTGCTGGTTAGTCAATAATCTCAACAGACAGCCATGCTGGTTAGTCAATAATCTCAACAGACAGAGCTGCTGGTTAGTCAATAATCTCAACAGACAAAGCTGCTGGTTAGTCAATTATCTCAACAGAAAGCCATGCTGGCTAGTCAATAATCTCAACAGACAGAGCAGCTGCTGGTTAGTCAACAATCCCCTATTCAATCAGGAATATAACACCTAAATACAGTCTGCTGGGTGACAACTAACAGGAAACTAGAGGCAGAAAAGTGCTGATAGAACCAGATATTGACTGACTATGGACTAGTGTTTAGCAAACCTGTCTGACAGAAGAGATGGCCAGTTAGTTTGTTAGTAGTTGCCCTGTTTCAATTAGAAACCCACTTCGATATTGGAACATTAAAGCATCCCACATAATCAACAAGCTGCGGATAAGGCATGCAACGTGCACTGAGGAAAATCTGAAAGTTACAAGAAATTTTCGAATATTCTTTTAGATAAAAGCCTCCACTTTTAACACTCAAACTAAACTATTGGTATCACAATGTACACTCCTATATAATTCTAATATTTGTACAAAACTAAACAAAGATGAAGGTACTTAACATTGGCTACATAATCAGTCACAACATAGGGAGGCAATCAGTAAAGTCTGTCAGCATCAGTGGAACAACTAGCAGTAATCAATCAATCACAACATAGTGAGGCAATCAGTAAAGTATGTCAGCATCAATGGAACAACTAGCAGTAATCAATCAATCACAACATAGTGAGGCAATCAGTAAAGTCTGTCAGCATCAATGGAACAACTAGCAGTAATCAATCAATCACAACATAGTGAGGCAATCAGTAAAGTCTGTCAGCATCAGTGGAACAACTAGCAGTAATCAATCAATCACAACATAGTGAGGCAATCAGTAAAGTCTGTCAGCATCAGTGGAACAACTAGCAGTAATCAATCAATCACAACATAGTGAGGCAATCAGTAAAGTCTGTCAGCATCAGTGGAACAACTAGCAGTAATCAATCAATCACAACATAGTGAGGCAATCAGTAAAGTCTGTCAGCATCAGTGGAACAACTAGCAGTAATCAATCAATCACAACATAGTGAGACAATCAGTAAAGTCTGTCAGCATCAGGGTAACAACCAGCAGTAATCAATCAAACATGGTGATCAACAATTCAGCATTAGCTGATAACTAAACATGGATCATGTCACAAGTGATGTACTTTGGAACATGATAAAGCAGGTTGTGGGAACCACAAAGAGGTCCACTAACAATCTTTGGAGCCATAGAGAGGTCCATTAACATCTTTGGAACTACAGAGAGGTCCACTAACAATCTTCAGAACAACACAGCAAGATTCACCAACAATCTGTGGAATCACAGAAAGATTAACTAACAATCCTTGGAACCACACAGAGATCCACTATCAATATGTGGAACCACACAAAGATACACTAACATTCTTTGGAACCTCAGAAAGATCCACTAATAATCTTTGAAACAACACAAAGATCCACTATCAATATGTGGAACCACACAAAGATCCACTATCAATATGTGGAACCACACAAAGATCCACTAACAATTTTTGGAACAACACAAAGATCCACTATCAATATGTGGAACCACAGAAAGATCCACTAACAATCTTTGGAACCACACAAAGATACACTAACAATCTTTGGAACCACACAAAGATCCACAAACAATCCTTGGAACCACACAAAGATCCACTATCAATATGTGGAACCACACAAAGATACACTAACAATCTTTGGAACCACACAAAAATCCACTAACATTCTTTGGAACCACACAAAGATTCACTATCAATATGTGGAATGACACAAAGATCCAATAACACTCTTTGGAACAACACAGCAAGATCCACTAACAATCTGTGGAACCACAGAAAGATACACTATCAATATGTGGAACCACACAAAGATCCACTATTAATCTTTGGAACCACAGAAAGATTCACTAACAATTGTAAAAACACACAAATATTAATGATATGGTCATGTATCAAGACCAAATAGATTGTTTTAAAGTGAACTTAAATGAACAGCTCCAAGAACACAAATAGAGGGGTACACAAAAGATATTCTGGACCAACAATATTCACAAATAGACAGGAAAGACTCTCACAATTACAATCCTAGTGGCAAATTTGGAAACACATAATAAACAATTCAGCAGAACATAGTGCACCAATGATCATCTAGGTTATGAGATGAGAAAATTCATTTTATTTTCACATGAAAAAAAACTTTTGGACACAATATTCAATGACAAATGTACGACTGTCATGATTTAATTGAAATTTCGGACACTTTGGTCTGAGTGGTCTGCCCTGTTTTCTTTCTATTTCTAGGGTACGCCCACATTTCTGATATATTGCTCTTAATAGCTCTGATTCTGTCTTTAGTCCCATCAATCTTGGCATGGTCAACCCCTTTGCACGTGAAAATAGCGGCGTTTTTGCCAAAGTTCTTTTATTTAGCGATTCTTGGGGAAACGGCAAGTACCATGTCCTTTGATTTATGGGGGACACAGGGAATTCTCAGCCCTTTATTTAAAGTAAAGTAATTTTGTGTGACTGGGAGTTCTGATCTTTGTTTTTTTTTATTAAGGATGGTACCAATTTAAACTCCGCTAAGAGTTTACGCCAAGAGGGGATTTTTCGTAAGACAGAAGTACATGTTATATTGGGTTTGAGTGCACAGCTATTTTATAATTTTACCCAGTGGCAATTCTAACGTTAGGTAAATATAAATTGGGCCCTCACTATATTCACATTTCGGTATTTTTCCTAGTTTATAATTTACATGTAATGGTTGGATGCTTAATGTTTGGGTTTTGACTTTTACCACAGTGGGTAGGGGCACTAGGAGGTGTGAATATTTTAGCCTTTAGACGCGTCATCGCGAGGCAGCGGCGTCGTCGCTCGCGCGTCTTGGAGAGATTCACACATGGCTGAGTTTACCTGTGTGAATAGTTAGGAAGCAGAGTGGAGGGGGAAGTATGGTGGTGTGTTGTGATTTTGTATCGAGAGAAGGTGGGGTGTGGTTTGATCTAGTGAAAGAACGTGATTTGTTGGCAAACATTAGAGATGGCTGTATAGTGGTTAACGTTATTTTTGATGTTTGTATTTTTCAGAGAGTGGTCGAGCCTGTAATTTTGTGCTCTCTTACTCGCATTTTGGGGCACCTTACGTCGTCAAGGGCCCACATGGCAATTGCTTGATAATCGTCACCTTGCCAGTCATAAATATATCTAAGGCCAATACATATCTCCAGTGCAAATGGGTAGTAGCCTTTGCCCTCCAATCTTTGGGGTAATATCACTAGACCCATTTATGTCCTGTAACTTGGGAGTACATGCTCATAGCCCTTTAGCAGGATATACGACTCCAGCCAGACGGGCTGCCACCTCTGCCATCCAAGCTTGTCTGCAACACTGTCAGACCCATTGACAGCAAGTAAACCCAGAGTAGATTGGAGTACTTTGCAGATAATCTTCACCTTGCCAGTAATATTCATCTACCTGAAGCTCAAGTCACCTTTATCCAAATAAATAGAGGCGCATCCCTTGGGGCCCTCATATATATTCGTTGTGCCAGCAGTGATCATTAGTGCTCGGCCATTTGGATTTAGCAGTGGGTGCAGTTAATTGCACTAGTGTTGTCTCAAGAGCCTTTTCACTCAACTGTCTGAGTGTGAAGATTAGGTCTTGAGTACTTCTATTTGCTCGGAAGCCACACTGGATCTCATCCATTTGTGGCTCAGCTAGGTGTCTGAGCCTCTGCTCCAGGATCCTAGAGTAGATTTTACCAGGGACACTGAGAAGGGATACACCTCTATGGTTTCCACTTTGTCGGTTGTCACCCATTTTGAAAATCAGTGTTATTATGGCAATCTCCCAATCCTTTGGTATGGTCTTGTTGCACCAAGCTGCCTGTAGGACCCTTAGGAGTAATAAGTCGCCTGCTGCTCCCATGTACTTAACCATTTCTGGTGTTATGCCATCATGCCCTGCTGCTTTGCCCATCTTGATTTTCTCCAGTGCTGCCTTCAGTTCTTCCATCTTTATGTCATCTTCATCACCATTGGTTTTCTCTTCTGTGCTAGTGGTTATTATTTCTGACGCTTGACCTTGCTCACCATCAAGGAGTTCTGAAAAATATTCTTTCCATCACTTCTTTTGGGGCATTAAGCAATCTGCCTTGCTTGCCCTTTATAAATTTAAGAGGGCATTGTTTTTCCTTCCTCATGTTCAGAGTTCGGGTGAGAGATTGACATCTTAAACACAGTCGGAGTATGGTGGAGAAGTAGTCATTTAGAGATCATTATATATCTCTGGCTGGGCAGTTGGATGGTCTGGATTTTGCTGATGACTTGGCTCTTCTGTCCCGTGGCCGTAGTCAGATGTGGGACAGGTTGAGGGCACTCGATGGGAGGTCACAGCAATTGGGTCTGAGGGTACACAGGGAAGGGACAAGGATAGTGAGAATGGGTGCAGGTAGTGATAGCAGGGTTGGACTTGAGGAGGCACCGGTACAGGATGTGGGGTCATACACATATCTTGGCGGCGGTATGGACAGAGCTGGAGGGACAGATGGTGATGTCAAGGTAGGAATGCAGGGGGCAAGAGGGGCTTTCGTTGCGTTGGGAAGTGTATGGAGATCGGGAGAGATCGGATCCGGCGCGAAAATGGGAGTCTTCGGCTCAGATGTGAGGTCGGTCCTGTTGTATGGCTCTGAGACATGGAGAGCAGCAGAGATGGCTGCCAAAGGGCTACAGACTTTCATGGGTGGGTGCTTGCGTGGAGTGGAGGGATTGGAATGGTATGACAGGGTTGCCAACGTGGGGCTGATGACAGGGGCTGGACAGGTGCCGGTGGAACGGGAGATGAGAGGAGGACGATGGCGATGGATGGGACACGTGCTAAGGAAATCTGTTGATAGCATTGCAGGGCAGTCCTTGTTCTGGGGTCCCCAGGGCGGGAGAGGCGGAGGTGGACCAGGGGGCACATGGAGGGGAGGGCTGGAGACAGAGGTGAAGGTGATGGGGAGAACGTGGAGGGGGCTTGGGATGGTGGCATGTGACAAGAGGACTTGGCATGTGTTTGTTGAAGGTCAATGCTCCTTTGGGAGTGGAGGGTTATGAATGAATGAAATATATCTCACTACTCTCCAGAAGTCCTATCGCTCCCCATAATTTCATTAGTGACTCTATTTTCTCTACTTTCACATTACACATTCATATTCTGTACACACTCAGACATTCTCTATTTTCCATACTCACGACAACGAAATAGTTGATCTCCACACTCTCTGGTTACTTTTATTAAATTGATTTCTAAATGAGTACATATTTTGTACAGCTACCCACCAGAATAGAGGTCTTGTTCTGTTGACTGGTTATAGTTAAAGCAGGTTACACTGTGTGTGCATCCAATGAATTATTATGACCACAGCACCACATGGTTTAACTATTATTTGTTTACTGTTATGTCATAACTTGCAACTTTTGACTCTAACAATATCTTCAGACTCTGTAATGTTTTTGCGAATATAATCTTTCACATTTGATACATCCATTAAAAAAAAAAAAAAGTATAAGTGATATTTAGTGCATGTGTGAATGTATATATTACAACTGAATTATATTATTAATTATCACTTAATATTGAACATGTGATATTGTTTTCTTTTATTGATTACTGGTGATTGTCCAGCATGTACTGATACATACATACCTACCTAAATACTCATGCATGTGTGCACACACAGGCACACATATATGTATGTGAGTTTATGTCTGTACAGGTGAGTGTATGTCTATATATGTGAGTGTATGCCTACATATGTGAGTGTATGTCTATGTATGCCTACATACATGAGTGTCTATATACGTGATTGTATGTTTATATACATGATTGCATGTCTATATATGTGAGTGCATGAGTATATATAAGTGTATGCCTAAAGGAGGCATCTTCTATAATTTTGAGACAAGTAAGTAACTTGGTCTTCTATACTGTATGCAATCTCTAAATCCAGTGTTCTGCCTCAGCTAAATTCACCCTATGAGTCTGAGTTATAAATTTGGACATTTTCCCTTTCTTTAGTATGGGTATTGTGGGAGTGCTTCTAATACCGTCCTTTCCCAGCTGTGGTTGAATGAATCAAGCAGTTATATTTATAGCATTTGGATTGCTGATTTTGTCCTAGGCCGGGTGACTTTTGCAAACTTCAAATAGCCTATGTAGTTATCTATGTTTATGGGTTCCCTCATTGGGGCAGGAGTATCTGTCCTGAGGTCCCCATGCTAGTAATTTCTTTTCTTCTCTCTGATGATTCTACCCTAATGGGTGAAGTTATAGCAATTGCAGCTTGACAACCTCTGGCTATTGCCACCTTCATCCAATGTGCTGAGGAACGCTCTTTCAATTAGAGACTTGACTAATCTCCAAAGTTTTCCTGCCGTCTTTCTCAAGGTTCAGCGATGCCGTTTTAATTTTTTACCTTAGTTTCTTTCTTATAGCTTTGTTCTCTGAAACTCTCTACAGCCTTTTTTCCATTTGTTGTGAGTTTCAAGTGAAGGCTGAGACTCTAAATAAAAATAATTTCAATTGTCCAACAGCTTCCTGACGTTCTATAGTGTGCTGGACTTGTATGGTATGGCCGGGAACGCCGGCATCCTTTGGGAATGGTTTCTTTTGCAGCTTGTAGTATATCTGTGATTGAAGTCTTTTACCAACTTGGGGTAGTTATAATGTTGTTGACAAAGGCTATAGTTTGGTAATGGCTGCTTTAACTAATTTAAACCCCTATGATGTTGGCCTTTTTGTAGTTATTGGAAATAGCTGGGCACTGTACTGAAGGTTCTAGTGCTGGCGATGGGTGCGCTTCACTCCTATGAGTTTATGCTAATTTGGAACGTAGGTTATAAAGTGCTGCTAATTAGGGAGTGATCATCTTGCCTACCTCTATTCAGTTATAATCCCAGATGGTTGGACTTAGGGCTATTAAAGTCTCCAGCTGCTGGTACCTGTATCATAGAGCTGAGACCTCAGCTTTGTTTGTTCGGACACTTCACCCTATTCCATCCTTGTCTAGTTATCTGCAATTGATATTCTGGACATAGGCTCTTCGTGTGCAGCTTATTCCTTACAATTACACCCCTTTTCGTCTATCTTGAAGCATTGATATCCCCTTTTTTAAAGGTTTTATCGCTTTCAAGTGATCCGCTACAGTGTTGACTAATTCTCATACAAGAATGTTTTTGGTTTCTGCTGTAGTCCAATTGCTGGTTCATTTTAAATATGTTGCACTCAATTTTTCATGTTTTTGTTTTGGTCCCCCCCCTAGAGGGTCCCCCATAGCTGAGGGTCTCTGTCGAGGCTCAGTCCCGGCAAATAGTGGTGGAGCTCCACAGGGCAATCAAAAGTTATTGACGGTGTACCTCCATAGAAAAAAAAAGCGAGTTGTGTGAATGTTTCCGGGTGCGCCCTGGCCCAGTGTTTAGCACCTGTTCAAACTGGGCTCATCCCTAATCTGTTTATGTTCCCAGTAGTAGACTCAAACAAAAGGGGGTCACTGCTCTGCGCGGACCTTGTTTTAAGGGCGGCGTCCGAGCTCGTAATCTTCAAAATAGCCCTGTTCTTTCCCATCTTGCATCCTGCAACTTTTGAGTTAGTTACTTCGTGAGAGGGGGGCAATGGTGGCCTTGGCACGTAAGAGACCCCACTTCTGGTTCCAAAGGGGAGGTCTGTGCAATTCCCCGTCAAAGGGACACCAAGCTCTGGTCACTAATCCTCGTCCTGCACAAGCCCTTCCAGATACACCTGTCTTTTCAGGGCTCACCCAAGGAATGTCATCATCAATATCCATTAAGAGAATTTCACCAGACCCTCACTTTCTTGCCATACCCATCATGCCTGCCACAGGGGGATTGATGCTCAGCCATCTCGATTTGTTCTTGTTATATAGCCTAGTGTTTTAATATATTGTGTAGTCGTCTAGGTCTATCTGTTCTCAACACCTGCTCTACAGCTGCGGGTGAACTTCTTCTTTCTTCTTCTTCCGTCCTTAGCCACCGACCGTCAAAGCAGTCAGTGGCCATTACGCCTAGTGGCGTCTTAGGGCAACAGCAGATAGGTTTTCTTTGCCATTGTTTCCCATCACGCCTATTGGCGTCTTTAGGGCAACGGCAAATCAATCCATTTGCTGTTGTTTCCGTAATCGAAGTGACTGGCAAACGGGTGATCAGCCCGTTGGTTGCGGGTGAACTGCATGCCTGTAAATAATCTAATACTGATATTCTGTTGTTCATACTTCCTACATTTTATTTATAATGTTCTATATTGTTTTCTTGTAGACACTCTGTCCAGTAAGGAGGTTCTTCTAGTCTAAAATAACCCGTTGCCTGTATACGTGAGTGTATGTCTACACACATATGAATGTGAACAAGAACCGTGGAAATAACAATAAATAATACTGACATAAACATCTATAAACACCGGAAGACGGGTCACAGAACATTTCACAGCTGAACCAACCTGACAGGATACGTTTTGATATAACACCGGAGATAGAGAAACGACACAACAACACAGCTTGTCTATAGGCCTACCTACAAAAACACAGGACGCAATAAAATCAGCCACACGGAATGTGTATCCATTACTTACGGTCTCAATTATCCTGAAACCCGTGGGGGACAAAACTGCTGTGATAAATATTTCTGCCCCCAAGCTAACACATACACAGCCATGGAGAATCACACGTAGTTGGTACAACAGGTTTTACTGTTTACAACTTGTAACATTCAACAACTTGAATCATTCTGCTGCACACATCATATCACAAGTGATCTACCTAGCGCCTGCTACTATGACCTGACCATATAATGTATATCGATTTTCTCCCAGCCCAGCACTTATCAAACACAACCAATCAACAAAAACCGGCTGCCATAAAAGGCAGGGGATATGCGTCACTGACATCCATTCTAGCAAACTGAGTATCTGGTTTCCTGCGTCAATGTCGGATCTTCCCGTCGCTCTCGTCGACTTGTCTTCAAACAACGTAATTTCCAGTAATCTTTCTCAGTCATTTTACATAACTGATACATAGTCCCCCTTTAGCTCCCTGCTACAAATCCAAGCGCCCACGACTCCCGGCACGGCGATCATGCCAATATGTTCTCTTGCAGCAACTGTGTATTACAAGATAAAGTAACTAGCCTTCTTTGTATCACCCACGTGAGTGGGCGGCCGGGGAAAAGGGGGAAGGGGTGGAATAAATGGCAGAAGACAGAGAAAGTGAAGGATTAGTTAGTATTCACTGATAGTTACAGTTTGGAAAGTCAAACCAAAGTACGACGATAGAGGTAGTTCAGTTTTATTAAATAGAAACATCAGAGAGTGGAACAATTGCAAAATATATATCTATATAGGTTGGAAGATTGGAGATAGGAGATACAACCAGTTTCACCAGTTTGTAGAGCTGATCGGAAAATCTGGCAGGGGTTAGGTGGACAATTCATTTGTGAACATTTCACTAAAGCTCTTAACCTGGAGGTGACGAAGGTGCCATGATAGTTGATCTTACTTGTTACATCCACTCTTGCTATGAAGTGTAGCAGGGAGCTGAAGTTTGCGTTTCTCGGGCGAATGTGTATCGCAGTGGCTGTTGTCAGCCCAGCCCATGTTGTTGAAGGATTTCTGTCATTGTTTTTCTATCTGCCTCTTGATCTTCCTGTGTCGTGAAACCAGATCGTCTGCTGTTGTAGCCGCTTAGTGGTAATTAATCAGGATCCACTTTCATGGGATGAAAAAACTGTTTAATTTTATATATATATATATACCTGATATATAGAGGATGTAGTTCCTACAATGTTTCTGGTGTCACAATTTTTCATTTGGTCTCTCCTGGTAACATTATAGGCTTTTCTTAAGCACATAATCCCACTGGACGTGATTTTTCTCTCCTGTACTTTAGTTAGGGACCATGTTTTACACTGACAGCAAAGAGTTGGTACGCACCACTACAAATGTAAAATCACAGACCCACCTTTGGCAGCAATATAGACAGTTGGAGGGATAGAGAATGATATCAAAATAAGAATACAAAAAAAAAAAAAAAAAAAGCTAGAGGAGCTTTCACTGCACTAGGCAACCTGTGACGCTCACAAGAAATGAAGTCCAAGACAAACATGATCATTGTTAACTCAAATGTCAAGATAGTCCTATTGTACGGCTGTTAAACATGGAGAACAACAATAAAAGTTACAGGCTTTTGACAAACGGGTGCTTGTGTATACTGGAGATGGATTTCCTGTTAGAGAATGGACACTGCAATAGAAGAATCATGAAAGTTAGGACTGTTGGAATTTAGCATCAAACTAGTAGAGATGGACGTATGAGAGAATACATCCATCGTATTTACAACCAGCAAGCTACAGGCCCAGTTAGCATTCACACTCTTCAACATATACTGAGGGAGACTGAGCACCTATGGGTTTGTCTGGAGCACAATGATGTCGATTCTATTCAAGAATAAACCCTTGAAATAATTGTCAGGTCTTAGGGAAACACTGCATACAAATTGCTATATCTACAGCTCATGGTATGCTAGCGTGATCTGTAAGTTGTAAATATAATAATCCAATAAATATTGTCAATGCTCTTTTGAGAAGACAATAAATTTGTGTATGGATCTGTTTATTTTGGCCAACTTATTAGCCTACTGTCTTTGTGTGGTTCCCCCTCCACACAAAGGATATCAACTCTAATGCAAGTTAACAACTTAGGTACAAGAAACTTCAGTTTTTCCTGTTTTTAAATTTACTACTTTTTTTTTCTTAACCATATCCAAGTAGGCCTAAACGTCGTTTAACAAATTTCTACTCTATATTGATACAGTAATCTGACAGCCTTTGCTTTCCCATTTAATGTCTACCATTTGCTAAGCCAAACCACGCAATTTTCTGACTGCATTACTTATATCTAATCCACCCCCTTTTTCTTGACATGTAAACAAACAGACATATTAGCTAGTTCGGGAGCCGTGCTGGTGTAATGGCTTCGGCGTTGTACTGGCGACCAGGTGTTCATGGTTCAAACCCAGGCGTCGGCGTTTGAAGAAATGTTTACGGCCGGAAATTTGACTGAATAGCCTGAACGGCTCCTGTGATAAACCCTCTGTGGATGGGAAGGAGCGAAGCTCCTGACCGGGTTGGAAGGAAAGTCCTCAGGTTCCCCAGCCTCGCAATGACATGTCATTGGGCCGAAGGGCTGAAAGCCCAAGTGCCGCTGGTTAAGGAAAAAAAAAATTAGCTAGTTCCGCGACCTGCCGGCATAACAGTCAGCGAGCCATGATTCGTTTACCTGAGTTCTCACGCGAGCTGATTGCCAATCAACATTGCTGACAGACAGACGCACAGGGAGATACAATCGGTTCCTTTGAAGGGGAAACGCGGGCATAAATTTTGCCGTGTACCTGTTTGATGTTCATACATACAGGGAGATAATTGTTTGATATCAGAATCGAACAGAAATCTCGGGAGGGAAACTGTTACATGAGTAAGCCTCTGTTGTCGATTTGCAACGGCACACAGACTGACCGAGGAATTTTTGATCAGGGGGGAATTAGTTTCCTGAATTTCTGCTATTCACAAGAAGTGTGAAAATTCACATTCTCGAGATAATAACACTCAAATCTGTATATATACTTCGTCCCTTAATACCAATTATCAGCCATCGCTCAGAAATTTTGGATAATCTAATCACACCAGACTAGAACCATTTCTTTGCTAAATGTGTTAAATTGTCCCGTGGGGATTTAATTTCTGATTTGTGGTAAAAGAAATTGTGCTTAAGTGTTAAAATGTGTTAGGTTTACCAATTTATTCAATATAATTCCCTAGCGTTTAAAACTAGTGAAATAACCGAACGCATAGATATTTCTTGCCAGTCGTTCAGAGTAATGTAATTTCAAATACCCCATTTTTCTTACACAAGAAGATACGGATTAGCTGACTGAGATTATTAAGTGTGACGGATCAGTGACTGAATAGAATTTGCCTTATATTTCATTGTGTGGAACTAAATAAGTGACTAGAGTAATGTTATGGGACTAAACAACAGATGCCGACAAATAGCTAGTAGTGACAGATAGATTTTGTTAGAGGCGCGTATAGATAAATTGAATAAAGGATTATGTGCGCTGTTCTCTTTCTCGCAGGCAATAACGGGGGAGGGCACATACCCTTTTTTTCCTGACATGCCATAGCGGAAAACCTACGGACAGATTAGTAGCAGTTTTAAAAATGTTTTTTTCTTCCTTATCTAGCACTCTATCAAAACCAGCGACCAGTGGTCTAATATCACCATGGATGGGTTTGAAAAAAAATCGAAAAAAGGTGATTCGTCTTACGAGGGCAAAAGACAAAGAAATTTATCACCAGTAACATTCTTAATATGAGCGGCGTTCATAAAGTAATGCACCACATCGTTTTTCTCAGCTAATAATGAAGATAGATAAATGAAATTTTGCACACTTCAAATATGGCATGTGCCAATTAATTGTGTGCACCAAATTGCACCGCATCCGGCCAAATAATATGGCTGCCCTAAACCATTGAAATGGAGCGTGTCAGCAACTTGCGTTATAAACAGCGAATTGTGATAGAATTTCGCGTTGCAGAGAAGGAAACTGTTGTGAATATTCACAAGCGTCTATGTGATGTGTATGGAAGTTTTGCAGTCGACAGGAGTACAGTCAGTCGCTGGGTTCAGAGAATCAAAGAATCAGGAAGTGGAGATAAGGAGCTGCTTGATCGGCCGCGCTGTGGACGTCCTGCCACAGCCACCAACGCAGAAATGTTGAAATGCGCTGAGGGCATTATTCTTACTGATAGGCGAATCACTACTCAACAATTGGCCTTACAGCTGTCAGTCAGCATTGGTAGTGCAAATGCAGTTATAAAAACTCTCGGATTTTCTAAGGTTTGTGCAAGATGGGTTCCTCGAAGTCTCCCAAATGACCACCGATTGCAAAGGAAAGCAATTTCTTCTGAATTGTTGGAGCGTTTCAATGCTGATGGAGAGAACGTTTTGGCTAAGATCCTTACAGGCGACGAAACCTGGGCACATCATTTTGAACCTGAGATAAAAAGACAGTCAATGGAGTGGCATCATCCGCAATCACCAAGAAGAAAGAAATTCAAGACAATTCCTTCAGCTGGAAAGGTCATGATCACTGTCTTTTGGGACATTGAAGGTGTGATTCTTGTGGACGTTATGCCAAGAGGAGAGACAATCAATTCGCAAGCTTACATTAAGACATTGAAAAAACTCAATCAACGTTTTTGCAGAGTTCGGCCGCACAAGAATCCAGCAGACCTGCTTCTCCTTTACGACAATGCGCGCCCTCACCCAAGTCTGGCAACACGGGAAGCAATCACCAACTTGGGTTGGACTGTACTACCCCATCCACCCTATAGTCCCGATTTGGCACCCTCTGATTTTCATCTATTTGGTCCACTTAAAGATGCACTCCATGGGACAAGGAAGATGATGGAGTGATTCATGCAGCGAAGAAATGGCTACATGATCAAGACAAAATCTGGTACGGGCTAGGAATACATGCACTTGTTTTGCGCTGGCATAAAGCCATACAAGTTGATGGGGATTATGTTGAATAATACCGATGTTTACATGACATATCCATTTATATTGTGTATAAATTTCATGCGTTTTGAATAAACAGCTCCTGAGAAAAACGATGTGGTGCATTACTTTCTGAACGCCCCTCGTATTATTGGGTCTTCGATTTTTTGGACCTGTTCGATCCTCTTTCTTCATTCAGAGAGAGAGCAAATATAAACAATAAGATTAATCGTAACTGGACAGTACAATACCCAGAATTATTTATCATAATTTTCCAGCCCGCTGGGCATACGAAAGAACATATATTCCTGAGGTTTGACAGTCGTGGCAACGGAGTGATCCATAAAGCTACGCTGTTTCAAAAATCGGTACTCACCATAAGAGTCAGCCGATAGAATTTACCATCATCATCAGTTTTACATATGATAACATTTAGCTTAGCAACCAGATGCTTAGCAATATGGGAATTACTTTCTCCTCTTTTTCAACTGTGAACGTCCAGAGCACGTCATGCTTCAGTAACTATTTGTGGTGACAGCGATTTCATCCAGGGAACATTAAAACACCAAATTTGGCGTCCACCTTGTAATTATTATTCGATATATAGGCTGGACTGGGGCTATCTTTGGGCACCCCACCTGACAGTATATGCTCAGGGACTATTGTATGTTTTCAATGGATACCAACATCACTAGTAGGTAAGCGAGATTGTGTGTGGCCACAGATGACAGCGTGAGAGAGTGAATATTTTCTTTTGTATAATCATTGTACTAACTTTGTTTTTTTATTTCACCAAACTGAGTATTTTACTGAGTAGTAATTTAGTGGGGACTTGTTCTTCATAGTCTATTCTGTAAACTAGCGCTTATCTTTGACCTTTGGGTTATTAACTTCTTTTGGGATCTTTTCTCAACAAGGGGAGGGCACTTATTTGGTTATTTTCATATATCTGTAAACTTGATTTATTTGATTTCTCTATATGTTTTGATGTTGTAAAAAGTTTAATGATAATAAACAACAAAAAATAACTTAATGTGTGTGTTGGTCAGACCCATATCCAATTATCCATAGTTTTTCACATTTGTGCGTATCGTTGTCACTTAATTGTGTGTGCATGGGCATGTGTAGTGTAACTTATATTTCATATAGGGAGAGAAAGGTCATCTGAGATTTAAATATAGTCGTATAGATAGGCTGGACTAGAGAAACTACTCACTCCAGAGACAGATCTTCCTCTTACACTATTCCCTCGTGAAAATCTATTTCTTACACCTTTATTCTCACATATTTACCACTATCACCTATGCTCAGACGGGACCATAAATATCTTCTGATCTATCTTTAAAAACTTACGACAGTGAACACGGTCCTATTGGACACTGCCATACAGGGCTTTGCTGTCACTGCCCACCACAGCCAGCGCTAACATCACCCGCAAAGTTAAAGAAAAACGTTTATTTAGTTCTTTTTTTTTAAAAATTATGATCTCTTACGGAACCCGTAGCAACCTCTCATGGAACCCCGGCTAAGAAACCCTGAGTTAATTACTGACAATGATACAACAGCTCTTGAAATCTGCTCAGTCCAAGATATATTGTTGTTTCGATGCATTAATAAGGTGATAATGACTAGGTTTAGTTATCGTAAACCAAGCCTTAAACTGGGATTAAACCTTAATCCTAACGACATGGCCATCTTATTTGGATGGCATCAAAGAACACGATCCACTTTTCTTCATTCAACCATACAGGTTATGGTGTAGAGTGTGAGGTGTGTGACAGCCATAGACATGTCACATGTGTAACACATAAACTTAACCTTAAGCATAGTAAACCCAATACAAACACTCAGTTTTCTTTTAATAAAAAAAATATCACCTTCAACCCTTGATTTGTTATAATTAGGATACATAGTGTGGTTAATTCAAGGTCATAATTCTGATATCAAAATATGGCATCATCTGTCCACTCCACTCAGTCCAAATAGAGTAAATAAAAAATTGTGTGAATGTATGTGTGTATGCCAGGGCTGTGTAGCCGGAGTTGCGGAGCCGGTCATTTTTTATTAGACTTGGAGTTGGTAAAAAATGTCCCAGCTCCGTATTTTACGACACTTATGTCAAGGCAGATCTATGTTTGATCCATGCGAGGGAGGGTGCTGCTTAACAAATTTTTAATACAATTTTACAGAAGAACTCCTAAGAACACTTTCGTGTTAAAGTACATCCATGTTTACATAATGTAGGAACATTTCAGTTGTTTCTGATCATAAATAAAGTTTTTATCACAATTGGAAATTTGTTGGCACATTTAGAAAAAGCAGACCTTCCAGACATCACTTTCAATGGCAGAACATTGAACGGCAAGACAAGCTGAAGTATCTGGGAGTAATGTTTGATCGTGGGCTATCGTTCAAGTATGATGTCGAACTGATCATAAGGAAGTGCAAGCGAGGACTGGCAGTCTTAAAAACAATGCTGCTGCGTGCTTGGAACAGAGACTACTGTTTCTCCTGTATCATCAGCTCGTGATTTCAGTAATCAATTATGGGCTACGAATAATCACGCTGTCAGTGCCACAATGTGAACGACTGGAATGCTTTCAAAATAAAGGGATGCGACTAGTTTTGGGCTGTACGAGTGATACCCCGATTGTGACAATGAGATACATACTCAGATTGCTGTCGATTAGATCCACATATGTGATGGCCCAGGCAAAAGCCTAAATGCGGGTAACCACAGACAAAAGACACGCCCCCTACATGAGAGCGTAGCTGACATCAAATGAGCAAGAATAATGAGAGGGATGTCATAGATGGCACAGGCAGAGGCTACGATTGGTCAGGTGACCAGGGTTGAAAATATATCCAAAGGGCAAGAATGGAGTAAGTCAGGGCAGAACTGGATAAACTACCAGCAGGTCATCATTAGCCTCGGCAGAGAGTACAGATCTTGAAGGAAAAGCAGAGCTGGAGATTAATCAGCTGATAAGTGATCAGACTGGGATGATGATGCCATTGTGTACACTGATGGGTCTGAAATCAGGATGAGGCTTCTCTGAGAGAATAAAGGGCAGGTTCATTGCTGAACAGAGTGCAGCCTACATGACAACAACCTCCAGCATGAGAATGGAGGTAGAGGCAGTTCACTGAGGTGGATGCCTAAAACTCCATCAACGAATCCTCAAGTCTTCAAAAACTGGTATGGATCTACTGTCCTGGTCATGCAGGGGTACGTGGCAATCAGAGAGCTGACAGACTGGACTCGAGAGCACCCATAGTGGGGACACTGGACATGGATAAGGGAGAGATACTAAGGGTAATTAATGATCGCATGCTAGATAATGACACTGCAATGGATGAATCAACAAAGCTGAGACTGTTGGAGTTAGTTTGGCAGGGATGTACATGAGAGAGGATGCATGCATCATATGTACAACCAGCGTGCTACAAGTACAACTGGCATTCATACTGAGGGAGACTGAGCACTTACTGGTTTGCCTGGGGTGCAGTGAGGTCAATTCTGATCAACAATAACAATAACACAAGAAATGAAAATAAACTATAAACATTCAATGTTCCTGTCATTGTTAAAATTAAACTATTTTTCCTCATGGTGTTTTAGCAATAACTTTTAGAAATCAGGGCAACATCATCAGCAAATGCCAGCTCTGAAATACAGACCTGTCTCATCTTCCAGTACCCCACTGAATACTTTCTTGTTCTCTCCTTACATGCCTTGATAACATCGTCCATGAGGAGTATGAAAAGATAAGGTGACAGGATACCACCTTGTCTTACACCAGTGGTGGTCCTGAACTCTTCTGACTTATGGTTTGCTGTCCTCACATAATTTCTGCAAGACTTGTAGAAGCTCTGTATAGCAGCCTTATTAATACACTAGTAAAAAAAAACTGTAACTGGAGTCGGACTTCTAAAATTTCCAGAGTTAAGAGTTGGAAAATTATTTGGCCGACTTCACAACCCTGATGTATGCCCTCCCCTTTCCATGAAAAAAAAACAAACATAAAAAAAAAAAAACCAAACAACTCACAATTGCCATGTTGTTAACAAGGGGGAGATGGGAGGGAAAGCTTGTGTCAGGGATGATACCCAATCAACCAATAATCTGCAATCATCAACAAGCATGAGGCACCCTCCTAAGTCCCCCTTTCCCATCACTGATCCTTATTTATTAATTTTTGTTCGTGCTATATACTGTTTTACTATACTATTCAATTCTCTAGGTCTGTCTACTCTAAACACCTGTTCTACAGTTATGGATGAATCATATCCCACAAATAATTTATTAATGGTTTTCTGTGTTGCTCATACTCCCAACATTTTAGTAGAAAATGCTCTTATTTATTTTTGTTCTAGACACTCTGCAAAGTGCGGTTCTTCTATTCTAAAATAGCCCATTCCTTTTTTTTTTTTGATTTAAGGATGAAAAATATCCCATTCAACCTCTGATGGGTTATAATTAGGATATATATATATTGTTTTCAATTCCAAATAATATGACTAACTGTCGATATGGGAAGGTGGTATCACATCTGTCAAATCACTGTAAATGGGGCAAATCAAAATTACCAATTTAGCCTGTATGTATATAAAAACAAAAACCAACAGAAACGAAATAATACAAAACCAACCAAAAAGAATATTCGGGGGTGGGGATATAAAGGCCCTGGTGTTTTCAGTCAGATATTTCAGTTGACTTTCTTCTTCCCAATTCATCATCATGTGACATATTCTTTCCAGAACGTTGTCTCCATTACAGCTGCTCTGAACACATCACGATTCTGGGCAAGTCGACCTGCATCAGCCAAAGACAAGTTCAGACTCTCTGTGATGTCCTGGGTCCACCGTTCTTCCCAATTACTATATATTAATCTTTGTTCTTTTTTAAAAGATGCTGTTTGACTATATAATGTGATGCCACTTTCTCATGTCGGCAGTTGTTCATATTATTTGGAATTGAAAACAATATATATCCTAATTATAACCCATCAGAGGTTGAACGGGATTTCTGTTTATCTTCATTAATATAAAAAAAGGTCTGTCTATTCTTAACACCCCTATATTTCTATATTTATAGGTAAATTTGATGCCTGCAAATAATCTAATATTGGGAATCTCATTTGTTCATACTTCTTACATTTTAAAAACAAGAAATGTTCTATATTACTGTCTTGAAGACATCCTACACAGTAAGGTTCTTCTATTCTGAAATAGCCTTTTCCCAGGTGTAGTCTGAGAAGTTTCTTATTACTGGGATTTTTAAAATTTTCTAGATAGGACATGTTCCTGTTGGAACCCTGAATAATTTATATGCATGTCTGCCGTGCAGACTTCCATCCCACACCACTGTTCATTCCTTAGTTATTATTCTTTTACTTAAGCGTTTGATCTCTGTTTTACCCATCCCAACATTTATTTGGTTTATATTAGGTCTAATTTTCTTAGCTTCTTTATCTGCCTTTTCATTTCCTTCTATCCCAATATATGAAGGTACCCCCAAGCTTTTAGAACGAACATACTCTTGAGCAGTAGTCTGCAATCATACCTATTCAGACTTTAAGCGAGGATGTGTTTAACTAAAATGTCAAAACACTTACATCACTGCTTTCACACATCGACATACCCAGGACCAAAATTACGCCAATCCGTCCGTCGCCATTCTCAGGTCACAGTGTGACAACCATTACAAGAATATCCATTGTGATAAACAAAGTAACGATCGGTTTTAAAGAAATATTGCAAACACACAATATTTAATGCTGTGAACAATTATTTCAAGAATTTACACCATTCAAACAATTAAAAATTGAGACTACGCAGATCTGTCCTGGTTATTAAAGACCACACAATCCGGAAATGTTTACACACATAGCTTCTGGTTCTGATCATTGGACGATCACTGCCCACATGACCGGGCATCGCGTTGCTGTAAGCCGTTCGCTGGCCGTTTAACAAAATAACGGCAGTTCCACCACTGGCTGGCACGTAAATGAAATAAACGCGAGCTCTGTAAGTTTATTTAATTCATCAACGTTCAACCTCTGAGGTGTTATAATTCGGATATATAATAGCTTCAAGTCTAAATAATAGGTTCAGTGGCCGGATATGAGAAAGTGGCATCATGTCTTCTTCCCATCATCATGTGACGTATTCTTTCCAGAACGTTGTCTCCATTACAGCTGCTCTGAACGCATCACGATTCTGGGCAAGTCGACCTGCATCAGCCAAAGACAAGTTCAGACTCTCTGTGATGTCCTGGGTCCACCGTCGTCTAGGTCGACCCCTCCCCTTTTTCCAGGGACCATGCCTTCCATCACTGTTTTTTCCAGACTATTTTGTCTTTTTATATGACCGAAAAATTTCAGCTTCCTTATTGCGATGGTATTTAGGAGCCAATGTTCCTGTACGTTTAGTGAGTGCAGTACTTCTCTGTTGGTCTTTTTTTCTGTCCAGGGTATTCTCAACATCCTTCTGTAGCATTTCATTTCGAATGATGTAATCTTTTTTGCAACTGTTTTATTGAGTGTCCCAGTCTCGCAGCCGTATGTTGCTACTGGGAATATACATGCTCTGATCAGTTGTAACTTTGTTTCTTTGCTTGTGCCTTGCCATAGGTTTTTTCATCTGTATTAGCTTATGTGAAGCAATTGCAAGTCTTCTTTTAATTTCTACTGCACAGTCGCCAGAGCTGTTAATGATTGATCCTAAGTATTCGAATTCATTTACACTTTCCAGTTCTTCGTCATCAATTTCAATTTCTGGTTTGGTCTTTACTTTGTCTGTTGTCAATACTTTGGTCTTCTTGGTGTTTAGGTATAAATTCTGGGCCTCGCTGTGTTTTTTGGTGGACAGAAGTAATTGTTCAAGTCCTTTTGGGTTGGTCGATAGGAGGACTGTGTCGTCAGCATATCTGATTTCCGGGATCTGGTACCCGCCGATGTTAAATGAGTCAAACTCTGTGTGTTCTTGGTCATCTCTTACGTTTCTCATGATATTCTCGGCATAAATGTTAAACAGGTAAGGGGAAAGGGTACAGCCTTGTCTTACTCCTTTCTGTACTTCAAAACCATTCTGATGTTTCCCTCTCTATTCTTACGGCTGCCTGTTGTTCTTGGTACAGCAGTGCGATGAGTTGTATAAGGTGGTTTGGAAATCCCATATTTTTTCATAATAGCCCATAACTGCTGATGTTGTACACAATCGAAAGCTTTGGTGTAATCAATGAAACAAGTATGTAGGTCAACGTTGAATTCTCTACACTTTTTCTATGATGATCCTCATGTTGAATATATGATCTCTAGTGCCTCTACCTGGTCGAAAACCCGCCTGTACTTCATTTATTTCTGTTTCTAGCTTTTGTTGCATCCTTTTCATTATGATTTGTAAAAGTATTTTGCTGGCATGGCTTATAAGAGCTATAGTTCTGTAGTTTGTGCACAGTTTCAGGTTGCCCTTTTTTGGCAAGGGTATGTAAATTGATCGTTTCCATTCCTTGGGCCAAATTCCGCTTTGCCAGATCTTGCAGCATAATGCATGGTATATACGAGCGCTGCCTTCTCCTCCTTCCATCTGTTCAGAATATCTTTACGTTCTGTTAGAGTGTCGCCTTTCTTGTCGTTTATTGCTCGGGGTGATGATTTAAAGTTGCTGTTTTTCAATGTTCTTACTTCAGAAAACATATTCTTACTCAATCCCTGTTCGCGCATTTCCTCTATTTTCCTGCAGGTGTCGTTTATGTATTGTTGTTTGTCTTGTCTGACTCGTTTTTTAATCTGCTTTGTGTATTCCTTGTACAACTCCTGATTTTCTGTATCTTTTTTGGACTTCATTTTTCTTCTCTCTACCACCAACTTCAGTGTTTCGTCTGAGATGTATTCTCGTCTCTTTATACTTCTTTTAGGAATTAACCTCTGTGCATTTGTAATATATACATCTCTGATGTTATTAGCAAGTTCATCTGGTGTCATTTCCTCCTGTACTGCCATAAGAATGTCAAATTTGTTCTGAATATCGACACTGTACTCTTCTGGTATGGCGCTTGTGTCATAACGTATTACTTTGTCGCTTGTAACGACTTTTTCAATTTGATCTTGAAGTTTGCAGCAAGAAGTTCATGGTCGGAGTCACAGTCTGCTCCTGGGAACGTCTTGATGGATGAGATACAAGATCGCCACCTTTGTTGTATTAAGATATAATCTATTTGGTTCTTGCTTTTTCCGTCCGGTGACGTCCATGTATATAGTCTTCTAGGGTGTTGCATAAAAAGAGTATTCGTGATGACTAGGTTGTTTTCTAGGCAGAATGTTGTCAAGCGTTCTCCTCTCTCATTTCTCTGGCCCAATCCATAACTTCCTTTCACTCTTTTTTCATGTTCTAATCTTTCGTTTCCAACTTTGGCATTAAAATCTCCCATTATTATCCTAATATCTTGCTTATTTGCTTTCTCTAATGCATTTTGCAGTTCATTGTAAAAATCTTCAATTTCCTGTTCTTCAGCAGCTGCTGTTGGCGCATATGTTTGTATAATTATTGTAAATACAGCAAATCACATTTTAACAAAGTGTGTTTGTGTGTCTGTTTGTTACGCTAACAATAATGAAACCTTTTTTGGGGCGTTTGTTCTTGTTTCACTGGCAAATTCTTGTTCAGAGTGTCTTCTTGATTTTGTTCGTTTAAAAAAAATAATTTATTTATTAATTTTTGTTATTTTATTTATTTAACGTACCGTATATGCATAATTGTGATTGTCCCTATTTACAATGATTTGACAAATGTGATGCCACTTTCTCATATCGGCAGTTGTTCATATTATTTGGAATTGAAAACAATATATATCCTAATTATAACCCATGATGAGAATGATAAAATGAGAAAAACATTTTTAATGAGAAAAACATAATGTTCAACTCCTAATGGAAGACCAGTGGCGAATCGTTACTAGGGATAGTTTCAAGTAATTGTGAAGTTTTTATACATTATAGTTTGTCAAGTTGTCAGCTTATAACATAAAAAATGTTTGTCTTGTTTGACGATGAATAACCTGTACTGTTGTCGTGGAATATTCTAATCCACATATATAAATTAAAACGTAAATGCAAAGCCTAACAAATAAATTTAATAAAAGGAAAGAAGAATGGTAAAGAACAGTGCTGTCACAATGACTGTACTCGAAATCCCCTTGTTTTCTACTTCGTCGGCAAATTGTAACGCTTTCACGTTGATAGTAAAAGCTTACTGTGTCGCTGCACGCTTTCTTCAATGAAACGTGTACTGTATTTCTTGGAAAAACCTTGAGATACGCAAGCTGATCAATGACCTAAATTTAATATTTCATTCATTCCATTTTATACACGGCGTAACTAAAAGACAGATAAAGCAGGAGAGAGAGAGGGGCGAATGAAGGCAGGAAGCATGCAATACTAAACACGCGTCGCGCGATATACAATTGCTGCCATCACGCGTGTAAGGCCACATGCACTAACTTTATTTCAAATCGACAGTGATAAAAACCCTACCCATACCAGAGTTAGGTTTTAAAATCCTGAAAAAACGCTTATTGGGAATTATGACAATATACTGGTTTACGTTTGAAAACATGACAGACCGCACGACTATCCTAGAAGAAAATGCATATTGGCTCCATTAAATTCGTATATTTGGGTTCCTTAGGGTTTGCTGACAAAGAATATGTAAAACGTTACGCAAATAGTCTAGGAATTACCAAGTTATGGCCAAAATAAAATAGTGGGGGTGCCTGACAGCATGAAATCATTTCTGCTCATAAAATTTTTTTATAACGTGTTTGAAAAAACATTACGTTACAGAAATAGCCTACCATGTTAACTCCTATTTGATTGGAGCGCCACAAATGTAAGACTAAACACGATTGGTAAGGCTATAAATACTATCTTGTGTTGTCAGGGGAAACGTGAAAAGGAGTATTTTTTTTGAAAAGATGTGTAGACGTGGTTTCATTGGGTAGAGCTATTGCAGAGGCGTAGTAACCATTAGGGAGGGAAATACTGGTATAAAGTATTTCAGATGAAGCTGACAGTTGGCCTAACGCTCTGAACTCAATGTTTGTGATGTATTGTGCTCAATGTAGAAATAGAGTGTAAATTAGTTCTGACGTAGAAGGTACAACCTTCTTGTTTCAGGGACCGTGGTCTTAAAGTTATTGAGCAGCACCTGGTCAGAGCTTTGCTAAAAGCCAGAGGTGGACAGCATACTCCTTGGTCCATATAGCAACCAGTGGGGTGGCTCCAGAACTCATTAAAGTAATCGAGCAGAGGAGTCTTTTACTGCAGTCATCACGAAAGATAAGAGAGTGTGGCCATGGAGCTCAACATTATGTACCCCATCTTAAAATGACAGTGTAAAATAAACTCAAGCGGGGAATTTAATTGTTTTCATGACAGGAACTGAGAACATATCCAATACTAGTTCCAATAGAAACAAACTATTGAAGTCATGATGACAAATACCAACAGAGCTTGAACAAAACAAAACCAGTATTACCTCATATTACCACTACACAACTGACACACATAGGATACTATTAATAATATATGTCACTACAAGATTCATATTAATAAATTCTGTACATATAACTTGTAATTAAAATTGATTGTGATTCCTGGTTCCCTTTGTATTTGAATCAGGACACATATACATTCATGACAGCACTGAATACATATTGTTATTTGAAAAGTTATCAGTGACTCCTTTAAGATATCCTCGTAGAGTGTTTTATGTATGTGAGTGTCACAGTGTTGTCAAGTGTGGTGGAATAAATTAAATTGTTTATCTGTCTGTTGTTGTTATGACTTACACTTCATCATACACATACCCTAGACATATAACGTAGTCATCCCACTATTCCAGAATAATTCTGACTGAGGTATACATATGTGGCAGCAAGTAAGGTTATCTATAATACACTACTCTTATTAGATATAGATACCTTCACAGCTGATCTCAGTCAGTACACTAAGTCCCCTATAAATATTTATAACATCCCACTTCACCACAACTGTGTTTCCTGTGTATGCTATTATTATCTTAAACCCCTGTCGTGTTATATGCCCCACACGTGTGCAGACACACGTGCCGCTACATTATTATGTATAGACATCCCCACCAGTGAAAAAAGCATTGGAGTCGCCACTGGATTATGATTACGATATATAATGTCAATAATTTTACTCCAGTATATTCCTTTAGAGTCTTGACATATGGATGCGAGTCATGGGCAATGACTACAACCCATAAAAGCCAGATCCAAACCTCAGAAATGAGGTATCTGAGGAAGGTGGTTGAAGTAACAAGAAGAGACATGGTACGCAACCAGACGATACGTCAAGGCCTTAAATCCTACCCCCCTGCAGACCCAAGTAGAACAGTCCCAATTAAGATGGTTTGGCCATGTCTGCAGAATGGGAGAAGATCGGATACCACGACAAGCATGGGAAACAGAGAGCCAAGGATCCAGACCCCGAGGACGACCCAGAGTCCGCTGGGAGGACAACATTAGACAATCTTTGAAGGACCGAGGACTAGAATGGAACCAGGCCAGGAGGAAGACAGCCGATAGGATAGTCTGGCGCTCTCTCTTCCAAACCTCTACACCTCACGGTAGAAGGGGAACGACTAAGTAAGTAAGTAAGTAAGTAAGTATATTCCTTTAGTGGCCAACAAGACAACCTTTCTGATGTGTAATATTGGGAGATATTTTAGATAGGACCATCCATTTATTCTTGCACTCAGCAAATGTGTGTTATAGGCACGTGTTGACAACACGTTTGTATCTCATTATGTGTTGAAAAACAACAATTTTTTCTCTCTTAAGCCACTTGCGCAAGGATGAAGGCGAATAGCAATGTCAGGCCGAACACCGCAAACACATACTTTCTGAGAGCAGGAAAGTTAGCACACCCAAAACTGAGTAAATCAGGTAGCAGTGTACCATCTCTCCTTGACTGTGCTAATGACTGGGAGATGGCGGTAGACCTACTTGGACGAGGGACATATCCAGAGAGTATCAGGAAATCTCGAAGACAGCCGGATATAGTCCTGCATTCTTCATCATCGCACCAGGTGATATTGACTGAACTGGCCGTGCCATTTGAATCCAGATTGGAAGAGCAACATTTGTTCAAAGCGGCCAAGTATAGTGATCTGGCAGCGGATCTGAGACACGATGGGTTCACTGCAAGGGTCATGGCTGTTGAGGTTGGTGCAAGACGGCTCGTCGTTGCATTAGTGTATGATTTATTGAAACTGTTGGGGCTGAGGGGACAGTCGAGAACACGGGCACTGAAGAGGCTTAGTGAAACTGTGGAAAAGGCATCATGCTGGCTGTGGAACAACCGCAATGGGCTATGGAACTCGGGGCAGTAAACTCTATCCCCACCTGCGTTACACGAAACATCCGGAAAGTGAAAATTTTTCTGTCCGCAATACTTTGAGTTTTTCGTTGTATTGGTGAAGGGACAGTGGCTTACAGGCAACACGCGGCGTATATTTTATATGCGGTGTCGGGCGCAAGTAGATTTCAGTTGCTAGCGTGCAGTGGCTTCAAGCCTTGTTGGCTTTGCGCAGGTGGGTCAGTGTCTGTCCCTAGTCGTGGTGTGATGTGGCACAATAATTTGTTTTCAACATAAGGTTTACTTTCACAATTGCCTCCGGCTGGCAGAACTGCGAATTTTAAAGCAGCAACCAAGGTGGAGTGGGTTCATTTTCTACACACGACAACAGGAGGCGGAGACACTTGGGAGACATGACCCAGGTGGGCCCGGCCCCCTCTCCCCCCTTAGAGTGTAAAGAGTATACAGGGCCGAAACACTTGTTCGACGGGAGGACTTTTTCTGATGATTAGATTGCCTCCTGTTGTATCGCTCTGTATGGAGTTTCCTATCTTTAGTGGCCAACTAGACAACCTTTCTGAGGTGTAATATTGGGAGATATGTTAGATAGGACCATCCATATATTCTTGCACTCAGCAAATGTGTGTTATAGGCACGTGTTGACAACACTTGTATCTCATTATGTGTCGAAAAACTACAACTTTTTTCTCTCTTAAAAATGAGTTTCACTCCCACCTCACATTCCTTGTAATGTTGTTGTAGCATCTCTATTGTAAAATAATGTGTGAACATTATATAGTGTTATTCAACAAAATTGTTCACATAATTTCTGGCAGCTACCACTACTCGTGCTTGTGGTGTATAATATATCGGAGCAATGACAATACCCTATTGTGTGTGGCAGATTGTTTTAAACTTAAAATATTAGAGATGTCATACTTGCTATGTGATTTACATTTAAGTTTCTCTTAATTTGATAATTTGACATTAGTAATGTGTATTACTAGATCTTCATTATTCTTGTGTGTATACTTACATCATGGTTTTCCTAGATAGCCAGATCTAAAAATAAGAATACATTTCTACACAACAAAATTAGCTAAAATTTCAGCCAGTAGGGTCGGGGCGATTAACTTTCGCAGCTAACATTCTCATTTACAGACTGGCGCACACAGACAAGATATTAAGATTATTTTCTAGTATTTATATTTGTAAATACTCTGAAGTATTCTTGTTGTACGCGCGCACGCACGCACGCACGCACGCACGCACGCACGCACGCACGCACGCACGCACGCACGCACGCACGCACGCACGCACGCACACACACACACACACACACACACACACACACACACACACACATACACTAGTTTGAGGACTATAATACTAACACGTCGGGTTAATGAGAAGGAAGTAACACGTCGTCGGGTTAATGAGAAGGAAGTAACACGTCGTCGGGTTAATGAGAAGGAAGTAACACGTCGTCGGGTTAATGAGAAGGAAGTAACACGTCGTCGGGTTAATGAGAAGGAAGTAAGACGTCGTCGGGTTAATGAGAAGGAAGGTTGGAAAGCAACGTCCTTCAATGCACTCTTCATCAGTCACAAATTGTAGGACACATTTAATAACCTCCATAAATGTCCAGGATCTAAGTCACTCTGAGACAATATCTTGATTGTAGTTTTCTACAGGATACTCTACCAGTAGTTTTCTACAGGATACTCTACCAGCAGTTTTCTACAAGATACTCTACCAGCAGTTTTCTACAGGATACTCTACCAGCAGTTTTCTACAAGATACTCTACCAGCAGTTTTCTACAGGATACTCTACCAGCAGTTTTCTACAAGATACTGTACCAGCAGTTTTCTACAGGATACTCTACCAGCAGTTTCTACAGGATACTCTACCAGCAGTTTTCTACAAGATACTGTACCAGCAGTTTTCTACAGGATACTCTACCAGCAGTTTTCTACAAGATACTCTACCAGCAGTTTTCTACAGGATACTCTACCAGCAGTTTTCTACAAGATACTGTACCAGCAGTTTTCTACAGGATACTCTACCAGCAGTTTTCTACAGGATACTCTACCAGCAGTTTTCTACAAGATACTGTACCAGCAGTTTTCTACAGGATACTCTACCAGCAGTTTTCTACAAGATACTCTACCAGCAATTTTCTACAAGATACTGTACCAGTAGTTTTCTACTGGTTTTCTACAGGATACTCTACCAGCAGTTTTCTGACGCAGGGGTCAGAAGACATAACAAATCGAGATCAACTCAGGGCAGCCTTCTGTATTGGAGCCCTTATCCGGCGCGGCGAATTATAACAGGCGTGCCTCGTATATGGTACTCGATGCGTAATCCGGTTGCGTCTGGTTTGCGACCTGGTATTGTGACTGAGCACTTCGTTTGAGCAAACAGTAAGGTACTTTCAATTAGGTTGGCGATGCTGTGTGGATGGATATGCTGGATGCCACTATGCTCTGACGTTTACTAAATAGGCGAGTAGGAAACCACTACTGCACAACACGTGACGTCATGCAGCGGTCGCTGGTTCTACACTGCAATGGAATCGATATTCGAGTGATTTTTCCCGGTTTAGAGGTTATGCGAAGTTGGTATAGTTGCCAGGCAATTTGACACTCGTCTTGCTGCAAACCGTTAGACTGGAGGGAGAATTTATGCGTTCCCTCAGCTTTTGTTTGTAGTCAGCTGTTTTAGCAGTGGGGGTACCTGGAACTAAGACCAAACATACACCATTACCTCAAGCAAAATAAAATCATAACTTTAATGTTATACTTCAGTATTTGTTTTATTTTTCCTAGGCAAGTCTCTGTGCTTCTCCTTCCACAAGAGTTGTCCTCCGGTTACTTCCACAATATCAATTGTCAACATGCATCCCGCGTAGGCTAATATATCTGTGTGAGCGTTTGCTCTAACAGAAGAAAAATCTACTCAATGTCCTCTTCTAACTCAACGTATGGGTTATCCAACCATGTAACCACCGTTGAGAGGATGTACTATTTAGTTTACACCATTACGTGAATTTACAGAAAATATAAGCACTAGATACATTACACAATTAAACAGTTTGCGCCCCGTGGGATCGATACACAAAAGGGAAAAGTAATAACCTCCCAAAATGGAATACATAAAAGTGCAATGTTTATGCTATTTTGCTACATTGTGACTTTACATTGTATAGGATTCTTTCGCTGGCCAGTGGTTAACTTTCTAGACTGCCTTGTAAGTTAGATCTAAACTACACAATAGCCATTCCATGGTTCCACACCCTGCCATGAGAAGTTGCTCCCCCCCCAAAAAAAAATGACTACCTCCCACAATTCAGTCGTTATAGAGAACACAGTCACTAGTCAGATTTATATGAATATTTTACACAACTGTAGTTCCCCAAAAGTAATGTCAGATTAAGGTTACCATTTAACCCATTGTAAACACTAACAAAACTACGAGGCTCTTAACAGATTAAGCATCTGTTAGCTTAGGTTGTAGACTGCGCTACATTGGCTTAACAAGTGTAAAGACAGTAGCTTCTATCAGGCTAAATAGTCCAGAAAGGGACGCTGACCTAGCCATCTGCGTTCACGTGTTTTCCGCCGGTGTTCGGGTTGCTCCGTTTTCGAGCGTAACCCCGGGTAATATAAACATTAGTCTAGAATCTACATCAGTGTTGCATGTTACGCAATTGCCTAGTTAAATGTTTGTTACGTCATGTTTTCGCATGGGAGTTAAGTGTTTGGGATTTTCCCGTGCGGGTCTAGCTTTTTATACACACGCTTGTGAGCACATCTAAAGTTATGAGATTGTGAATTATTTGCGTGCCTTTGTGCACTATATTTGAACATAATATCTCAACTGAGTATGTTTATTTTAAAAGAAAGAGTTCAAATAGACACGATGAGTGAATCAAGAAGTTGGGGAGACAAATAGGTGAGCTGAGACAAACAGGTGAGCTGATCTCACATGTCAATCTTTGAGTTCGGGCTGGAGTGAAAGTGTACTGAGTTGAAGGGAGAGAAACTATAATCTCGGGGTCATTGAGTATCTGGCAGGGCTTCGGCACGGTTGGTTATGGCGTGCCGCTAGTGTGTCCAGGTTTTTTTTGGTATGAAGGATAACACATTGTACCTTCATGGGAGACATTCGATATTATTCAAAGTCTGGATAATGAAGAAACTAGGAATATAAGAACTCGTCACGGTAGAGCTTCCACCGTCATTGAGATGACGGCGGTCAGTGAGTCCAATCAAATTCATATGGATTATTTTTATTAACATGCATATATCTGCTATTATAACCTGTGATGATTTGCTGTTTATGACGTCGAATTCAATATGGATGATTTGTATCAACGTGCATATATCTGCTATTATAACTTGTGATGATTTGCTGTTTATGATGTCGATGTTCCTGTCGTCAATAAACTGTGAATGATGTGAAAATGTATTCATCTTACCCGTTGATCCATTTAATGATCCTAACGTTACTGTTGTGTGGGTTGCATCACATTTAAACAAATCTAAGGGACCCACGACATTCACTCAAATATTAAACAAGTACATCAGTAACCAAGGTTGCCACTCAAGTTCTAGAGATAAACCCAGATTTCTTCTTTAAAAAACCCAGAAATACCCAGATTAATTTATGCCTCAAATACACGGGATAGACGATGCATACACAATCTTTTAGTGCACCTTTAGCACAAATAAGCTGTGTGCTACCAATTTTTATTTATTTCTTCATTTTTATTTTATTTTTTATTACCAAAAATTCAGAATTATATAAAAATGATTTTATTAACTCCCCAATATATAAACTTTTGAAAATGCGATATTTTAACAGTTACATACTTACCTTAGTTACATTAACAAAATGTTCCTCAAATCAAATATAAAATGTTAGTTGTAACTTGTTACTGTTGAAAATTGTCACTTGTCAGCGACTCGGCATCATTGTCGACAACTTCTCCTTCGTCAAGATCATATGCATGAATTGACAACGTGGAATCTTGATTGTGGAGTTCTAAAATCTTTGCATATCTCTGCCGACAACGTCCTTCACGCACATCTTCAACCACGCTTTTACTACGATTAAACTTTTGACAAACTCCATCTTTGGCAACTGCTTGCTTAGCTAGTATTCGATTGGAAACAGTTTCACACAAAAGCTTGTTGGTTTGTTTAGTTTTAACTAAGTTAACCCTCGAAAACGTGTGTGTGGTAATGCTGCTACAACTACCTAACGTACCTTTATCTTTGCTCATTTTATAATCTTATAATAGCAAAAAAAAAAAAAAAAAATATGCTGTTTATCTGCTTAAGTCTAAAATTTAAAAAGATTACTTTAAAACACATCGCAAAAATGACTGAGTATTGTAGATGACAGTCATTAACAGAATAACAGGAAATAGATAGTTGATGTAAACGAGTCAAAAAACAACGTCATTGATGTGGTTAAAAACAAGAATTAAATTTAAGTGCAATAAAAATATTTAGCACGTAATTTTTTACATTTAATTATAATATAAATATAATGCTTAGTGCACAGAATATACATACATTATAAATATCAATTGTCAAATATACCCAGATTAATGCAGATTTGGAAAAAAATTACCCAGATACCCAGACGGAAGCCAAAAAACCCAGATCTAGTAAAAAAATACCCAGCTGTGGCAACGCTGTCAGTAACAATGTATGAAGACCAGAAAGTGGGACACCAGTATACAAGCCCGAAAAAAATGAATGCTGGGATATTTTCTTGTGTGTATCTAGGGCAGTCAATCAGAAACGGGGTTTCTCACGGATAGGTAGGAAAGACTTCGACGATTGTATATGGATGAATAAAATCGTCCGAAACATAGTTAGAATTGAAGATCGGGAAGGAGAACGAAATGACAGACAAAGATGAGAATGGTTGTAGTGGTTTTGATGGTATTGTATGATGGTGATATTACTAAGTGTAATGTATGAGGTCAGCTGTGAAGGCTCCTGAGATAAAAATGTAGTTGTGAATTTTCAGAAGGCCTTTCTTGCTACCACTACGACCTCACACCTATCTTTTTTCCTAATGAATGTGGCTACGTTATAATCTAGGGTACTGAATGTAATGTGTTGTATTGACATATACAAACACACACACACAGATATTAAATAATATATTATCAATAAAATTTAGAACACAATGAACTAAATCCAGCTGGTGAAATTTTAGAAAGTAAATCTTTTTTTTTTTTTAAATTTATTTGTTCTGAACCAAGGTTTTATTTGGCCAGAACATATGAAAAGATGTTGGAATTTATGAGTGAATGGCATGAATAAATGACATGATAAATAAAATGTGTGTACGTATACAAATTTTAAGATTAGTTAGTATTTCTACAGTTTATAATTTTATTTTCCCTGGGAGAACGATGAATAGATGTGCTGTTGGGGTGGCTTCATCCCTCCCTGTCTAAGTTTACCAAACATTGTCCATTAATGATGGAAGTAAATGGGATGTTTGAGTAGGAATTCACTTTGGGTGTTATGTCTATGAAGTTGGTGTAAATCCAGCAGACCAGCCTGCTTACGTAACTTTGAAGGTGTAGCGCTGGTGCTGGAATCTGGTGGCCCCACCTCTCCGTGCTTGGGGGCAATATATCGGGTGGCCCCACTCTCCGGGCTTGGGGGCAATACAAGGCTGTTCTGCCGAGATGCGACACTGCACGGGTCCTCACTGTCAATTATCTCCCCAGCATTTGACACCACCTTTTGGTGTCAACATAAAAACTCACAGCTCTGAAATAAAGTATTGGTTTAGGTTCAGAACCTTACCTAAGGAGCCACTTCTACACGTAACAATTTACAATAACACCATTTAGACAGGGTCAGATCTCTCTGACCATACAACACACCTTACCAAGTTGGTTTCCCATAGGATAAGTTCTCCCAGACTACATATTCAGAAATATGTTTATTAGCTTCTTGCCCTAGGATAGGATAGGTGATATGTTCCACTGATCTCAACACCTGATCTGTCCTTCCTAATCTTTGCTGGAGTATATATATATTGTTTTTCCCTAGAACCTGAACTAGGGCGGGGGGTCTAGAGCAAATCCTTACTTGTTTGTAAGGCTAGATTTCGATATGGCAGTATCAAATCACTCGAAACCTTAAACAATATTCAAAATATGCAAAGAAATAATTTCAATCTTACCAGATTATGAATAAATAACACAGAAATGCTAGCAAAACTCAGCTGAGCTGCTGGCTATAGTATGGCGTCCCTGAACTTATTTCAATTTATTTCATTTGGAAATCACCACACTTGAAATTTACTGTGTCTATCACTGGACAACTATTGAGGAATGGCAAAAAAGCTCGTCTGAGCGCGGATAATATGATTGTCTGTGGCCAATCAATGCCTAGGTTTTTTTAAATTCAAATTTCCTACACTAAAGTCATTTCAGTCATGCTTCAGTCAAGTATGGATTTTTATCTGTTAGTCCGTCCGTCTCTACTTGCGTTTTCACAAAAAACGTACTCGTTTTTTGAACCAACCTATCCTTCCCCTCTACAAATTTGCCTGAAAAGTTATTTTTAGCCACAGCTCCCACCAATGTCCCTTCTCTTTCATTCTAACTAGATTTGAACACTTGCGTCTCAAGGTCGCGATTTTTGTGCAAATAGTGACATGTTAGATTCAATGCAGTCTTTCGCTGATGTGAACAACACTGTCTTTTGTCATTATCTTCATTATAGCTATCCGTCTGTATAAATAAAAGCATATTATTTCACTGCTCAGAATGGGCCATCCGGCCAGCTAATTTTTATATTCCTAACATTAATATTAAGAAAAAGTTACTTTTTAAATTTTGTAATATTTCAAGCATCTGCGTTTGCCGCTGAATTCAAATAAAAGGCTTGGTATCGCAAAAGCGTCCAATAAATGACTGTGGCGTATCATATCCAAGGTCCCTTCTGTCGAGTTCCTTACTTTATGTCAACTTGGGAAACGTGACTTTTTCTCCGTTTCTTCCCCCCCCCAATTGCGTCTCCTTAGCCTTGCTAGTCTCACGCAATTTTTTCAGTCATATTTTTTTTTTCTTTTGATCCGCCGTTCTCATCCCGTTCAAATGGTAACCGTTTTGATTTCCCGTCTAGCAAGTCAATTTTTATGGAGGGTGATGACCCGCGGTCAGGGCGATCATGTACTATCAGCAGCTTACGCATTATGTTTTTATCCTTACATTTTATCCTTTGGAGATATTTTTACGTTGTATCACTTGTTAATTTTATGACAATGGTCTCCTTTTGACGGGGATATCTTAATTTATGTGTAGGTACAAGAGAATTTGGAGGGAGTAAGTAGTTGTGAAGTATTTTGTAAGAATAAGTGTCCATGCATTGAGAAATCCTGTGTTTTTCCTATTCACAATTCAAGATAAAATCGTTAACACGACCGATATAGGAAGACAATATTTGGATATAAAGGTCAACTTACTGAGAATGGAAATCTATAACTCTAAAGGCTTGAACTGGGAAAGGTGCGATGCACGAGACCAAGGTTTGAAACACATCTAGCACAAACCCCTCGGAGTTATAAACATTTTGGGAAGTTTGCTGGAGTTGCGATCCTTGTTTCTCAAACGTCCGGAAGCTCCATACATAAGGGCGGTCGAAAATGATTTCAAATTCACTTGTACAGCGAAGAAGACAGAAGGACAACGGCTGGAGAGAGAGAGAGAGAGAGAGAGAGAGAGAGAGATACGCGTAAAGGCCAATATCTTGTTCTTTACAGCCAAGCAGTTCTATTACTCCACAAAAGCCAGTCTTTACTGATCTTAATTAGATCCTGCGAGTGTATGTAAAGTTACTATGCAAATTAATATAGTAATTACAACTTTTATTTCAGGATTTGTTTAATCTATATGTTATGAAAGTATCATGCATATTAATTGGTTACTTGGTTTGATTGTTGAAGGTTGGACATGGTATATAACCACCGTGACTGAGTCCGTATCAGGGTTAGCACAGTCCTTTTCAGGACTAATAACAATTTTTTTCAGGACTACCAACAGTCATTATCAGGGCTTATCCGATCTGTCTTCAAGTTACTGCACTTTACAGAGCTAACGTGTCAGGCAGGGAGATACTATAACCTCATACCATATATGTGTGTACATATTATTTTGTATTATTTGATTTTATAAAATGTTCCACGCATACATCTGAAAACAAATTCATCTCACCTACAAAAGGAATGTGGTAATTATTATCAAAAATAGCCACATATCCTACAATTATCTGCAGGTTCATACTTGTCAACCCAAAGTTAGAGGTCTATGATCAAGAATTGCTCGAAGATCAGTGCTAATCGCCCCAGCAGTGTCTGGATTGGTAGAAGCACGACCTACTGAAGCTGTACATCTCACATGAACACTGATTACACCGACAAACAACATTTTTCTTTCTTATATAAGAATAAGTGTTCTTAGGTCAGTTTCTTGCGCTGATTTCAAATTTGAAATCCGTTTATCTCTATCACGTCGGGTTCTTAAGATATTTGTGAATAAATATATTTTTGGGAAACCGTTATTTGCTCCGTTTCATTTTTACTATATAACTTTTTAAAAATTAATAAAATGCAAAATAATTCTACTTTTTATACTGCTAAAAGATGCATGACATATGTTACGTTATATTTCAAATAGTTACTGTATTTTGAAATAATTCTGAGTGAAATATGGCTTCTAGAAATTGTAGAAATTCGGCTGATCTGTTCTGTTACGTGTGCGGATATTTTACCGATCGTGTTCACCAGAAAAACTTTACACCATTGCTAAAGAAAGCATATGAACTTTATTTCGATTCGAAAGTTGATGATGCAAATAAATCTTGGAAGCCAAATGCAGTTTGTTCGACTTGTGCAAATACATTGGCAGGTTGGTTACGAAAATCGCCGAAGCATAAGTCGATGCCTTTTGGAGTGCCAGTAATATGGCGTGAACCGACAAATCACGCTACTGATTGTTACTTCTGCTTGACAAATATCTATGGTTTCACTTTTAAAACTAGAAAGTCTGTGGTTTATCCAAATATTGAATCGGTTTCGAAACCAGTGCCTCATGATCCAATCACGTGTCCGATCCCAGTTCCACCAGAACAATATCCGTTGGACGTGAATGAACCATCAGAAAGTGATAGTTTACCTGCTTTAGAAACTAATTCTGACTCGGATTATATACCGGTGAATGATGGTGTTCACTTAATTAACCATTCAGAACTTTCAGATCTAATACGTGATCTCGCTCTCCCCAAAGGACAAGCAGAATTACTCGGTTCGCGACTCAAAGAATGGAATCTTTTAGCGCCCAATACTCCGATATCTAAATTTCGTCATAGACACAGAAAACTTGTTCAATACTTTGAGATGGATGATGACATTTGCTATTGCAAAGATGTAAAAGGTCTAATGGTGCACCTCGGTCATGAGCACATAGTCAACGAATGGCGACTTTTCATCGACTCTTCCAAGACTAGTCTAAAAGCCGTGTTATTGCATAATGGAAATTTATTTTCATCAATTCCAGTCGCCTACTCTGTTCATATGAAAGAAACTTATGACAATATGGCTATACTTTTGGCAAAAATAAAGTACAATGACTACCAATGGCGGATTTGTGGAGACCTAAAGGTCATTGCAATTCTCAAGGGCATGCAAACTGGGTATACTAAAGTTTGTTGCTTCCTATGTGAATGGGACAGCCGCAACAGACAGGAACATTATGCAAGAAAGGTGTGGCCTATCAGGGATCGTATGCAGCACGGGCATAAAAATGTAATACACGAGCCATTGGTTAACAAAGACAGCATCATTTTACCACCGTTACATATAAAGTTGGGGCTCATGAAGAATTTCGTAAAAGCGTTAGATAAAACGAGCAAAGCTTTCACTTATCTTCGAGAAAAGTTTCCGCAAATTAGCGATGCAAAGATTAGCGATGCAAAGATAAAGGAAGGTATCTTTGTAGGACCTCAGATTAGGAAAGTTATTGCAGACAAACAATTCGAGAACTTGTTACATGGTAGTGAACTTCGCGCATGGATGGCATTCAAATCGATCGTCGATAACTTTCTGGGAAATCACAAATCTGTCGACTATGTGCATATTGTTAAGCAGTGCATACATGCATACAGAATTATGGGCTGTAACATGTCCCTCAAAATCCATTTGCTCGATTCGCATCTTGACTTTTTCCCTGACAACCTTGGCGAAGTCAGCGATGAACATGGAGAACGATTCCATCAAGATATCGCCGTAATGGAGTCACGTTATCAAGGACGGTGGAGTGTGACCATGCTTGCCGATTATTGTTGGATGCTTCATCGCGATGTACCACATGCCATTCACCGATGAAAGTCGACTGCAAAGAAATTCAAGCCTACATAACTGTTATACTTCTTGTACAAATGATGTTGTAATACTGTATGCATTGTTAAAAAACTTCAATTGCGTATTTCTAGAGATCCCGACCTGATAGAGAAAAACGGTTTGCAGATTTAAAAACAGCGCATTAAAATTGACCAGAAAAACATAGAAATGTTAGAGAAAGAAAAAAAAAATTTTTTTTGTTAGTCAGTGTTATCATAGAAGTTGAGTGATATTTGTGACAATCGTGCACCCAAGAAGTGATACCGTCAAACAGAGTTTTATGATAACAATTTGCATGATAAACTGTGAAAGCTATAAAGTGATTAAGACAGTGAAGAAGTCTATTACCCAACAAATTGGAAGATTCTAAAGAAATGACATTTTAGTTTTAAACTTGTGAAAACTGTAATTGATTTCACCACTGTGATTTTTATGTAAATATAAATTTTTGTTATCAACAGTCGCACACAATCACCACAATTAAATAGATGTAAATAAAGAGGATATATAAATTGTATTCACCAGCTTTATTCATTCAATATAGTTGATATTGAATTTGGTTGAATTGTTATTAATATCACAGTTGGTCACATAGCGGAGTTGGCACAGTAAGGTCTGAATGTTCTCTGAATATTTTCAGTCCAGATACTTTCACAGCCGTGACTATCGAGTGATACCAGTGTACTTCTCTGTTACTGAGACGTCACACATTCTGGAGAGAATACTATACTGTTCAAAAAAAGAAACGCATAGCTATCCGAGGGCGCGTTTTTTTGAGTTTGTAAGTAAAATTTGGTGCTAGGGTATATAAAAACTAGCCTCAAATGTTCTTTACAGTGTCAAATGCACGTGTTGACATGAATTGCGTTCGTTTTTGTAATCGTTACAACGCAGTGGTCAACAGTGTTTATGACGCAATTTGTGACCACAGCTCATGTTGCGCGCACGTGAAAGCAACAAAATTTGGGGTGAACACTATTCACTGACTACGCAACTGAAACCCTATAAAAGGATAACGCTACACAAAAAAAAATTCAGTCCATTTTCAAGCAGACATTTATGGCGTCTCTATCGATAAATTTAAGGAACATTGCTGTTGACCGACTGCATGCAGACGAAAGTCAATGTCAGGTTGCCAGGCATCTTCTTCTTCCTCGTTCGTCCTGAAAAGGACGTTGGTTGCGTTGTGTCTGTTTACGCCGGAGCTGTGATATCTGCACCTTTCGGTCGACACATCCGACTTCAGCACGGCAGTTTTTGGGACCGGTTTTGCCTTCCCTCTACGATCCCTACTCGCTCAGCCAGACTGCAGTGATGCAGACTGTTTCCAGGACCACCACGCGGAGGTGGAGTAGGATCTTAGTCAGCTCTAGTTCGCTGACTCTGATGCAAGCAGTCAAGCTATGGGTCGCTGACTGCATTGTCTATTGCTGCATCTTTGGGTCCCGCCAGGCATCTAAACGTGCATCAGAGTACCATCAGTCGACTTTGGCACCGGTTCCAAGCCACTGGCTCAGTTGAAGACCGGCATCGCAGTGGACGACCCAGAGTGACAACAGCAGCGGAGGATCGCTTTATTCGGCTTCGTTACCTCAGGTTTACAACAGCTTCCTCAACTGCCCAGTCATTGCCTGCAGAACGTCAAGTGTCTGATCAAACTGTCCGGAATAGACTGCATGACGCTGGACTTTGGGCACAACGACCTCACCGAGGACCTGTCCTTACGCGCCGCCATCGCCAAAATCGACTTCTTTGGGCCAACCAGCATCGTCCCTGGGCATCTGACAATCAATGGAGACGTGTCTGGTTTAGTGACGAATCTTTCTTTTTGTTGCAGCGTCATGATAGACGGCGTAGGGTCTACCGTAGGCGAAATGAACGTTTTGCCCAAAATTGCGTTGATGAAGCTCCGCCGCACGGTGATGGAGGTGCAATGGTGTGGGGAATGATTAGTTACAACGGAAGGAGTCAATTGGTGCACATTGAAGGAGGCTTGAATGCGCAACGATACGTCAATGAAATTCTTCGACCCCATGTCCTTCCACTTTTGGCTGCCCAACAACAGGACAACGCCAGACTCCATTGTGCACGGTTGACCACGCAGTTCCTGACTGCCAACAAAATTCTCACCCTTCCCTGGCCATCCCTGTCTCCAGACATGAGTCCGATTGAGCACCTGTGGGATGAGCTGCATAGACGTGTTTGTCGCCGAGACTTTGCTCCCGCCAATCGTCATGATCTGTTCCAGGCACTCCAGGAAGAGTGGGCAGCCACCCCACAGGCCCACATGAGACGTCTGATCGCATCCATGCCCAGGAGATGCCAGTCGTTGATCGATGCAAGAGGAGGCCACACACCATACTAACGGGAAAGCTCGTACGCCAAAAAAACTCTCGTGACCCAGATGCAAAACAACTGTCAATTGATTGGTTGAACCCTAAGGTATTCTTGTGTGCAATTTGAACAATTAACTCAGTTTAAAAAGTTATTGAATGTCAAAATTATGGCTATGTATGTGCCTTCAGTAGCTATGCGTTTCTTTTTTTGAACAGTATATTTCTACTCTAGCACTATCATCTCACATTTATAAAACCTTCCGCTACAATCAGAGACACCAAAATTCCCTGTAATTCCTAACGTTACTCAGCTTTCAAAATCATTGACTCTCTGCGCTGCTCAACTACAAGAGCTACGTGTGAGTAACGTCCCCTGGGCTGGAGTACTACAAACATGCCCGCACGTGTGTCTAATGCAAATGATATCGTACGCTGGATATAAGAACCGACAACTGAGGACTGAGCAACGAATTTATAATGAGGGCTAGAAGCCAAATCAAAAGCCAAACACGCCTTGGGGGGGGGGGGGGGGGGGGGGGGGGGGGGGGGGGGGGGGGGGTGTCTGTCTGAGCGGGAAAAAAAATTATTAAGACTACGACCGCTATAAAAGATATAAAAAAAAAAAAAAAACTAAAGTTCATGTAGCCGGTAAGAATATAAAAATGTAAAGAGTAAGGCCAGCAGAGGGGCTGTGACGGATTGGACAGTTCAAATTTACTGTCAATCCGCGACAGAGAGGGTGGGGGAGAGAGGGGTCAAAATGTTGTGTCAAAGTGTGATGATAAGGGGAGGGAGGGTAAAAATGTGACGGTATACAAAAATTATGAGTGAGGATTAATTCTGTCATAAATTATGTCGGAACAAAAGAGATTTTGTAACCTCTATCTTCACAGTTTCCCTTTGTCGGGAATAGTTAACAACTCCCTTGTGGATGACATATATATTAATATTATTATCTCAGCTGAAATATCGGATGCTTGTAAAACCTTTAACTGGTTTACATTTGTTAAAATTGTGAATTATATACTTATTGTTGAAACATAAGGTAAAACACACCTGGTTCCGCTCCCAGTACAGAGAAAATAACTGATGGCAATTTATGTCAGATCCAGTGGTTCCTAATGGTGTCATACTCCCTCCCCTGATTTCCCGGATAGTGAGATCGGATGCCTAGCCTTCTCAGATAAGGGCAAAAAAGTAGGAGGTCCCATGTACAAGTTGCGCACGTTAAAAATCCACCGGCAGCTGGGAATCGTAAAGAGTAGGCCATACGACCGCTGCCTTGTAAAATACAAAATTAGGAAACCTACCCACCATAAAAATATTTATAGAATGTGTGATTCGCGTAAAAACACACTGCGACCCTCGCCGGTGCTAAGGAGTTTGTGCACTATGCTGAGATCCTCCTTGTGTGATCTAAGGGAGGAGATCGGAGCACTGATGGAGTTGCCCGTGTTTAATGAAGGTAGTCTTTAAACACCAAAACCGAGATCAAACACCTAAAAAAACAAAGTGCAGACTAAATAAATTGTACGGTTAAAAAGTTGGTTAAATTAGATTTTAAAAAGTACATCAATAACAAGTTATCACCATCGCGACAAGAGTCCGATGAGGTCAAGGACACACAAGTATAGCACGTTGAAAGTCGGTATTATGGGTGGTGTAAACGTTTTTTGTTCAAACATGTAAAGGGCTTAAAGTTTCGGAGCTAGCAACAGATGAAGTATTACACAAATATCCCGACTTTTTTTGCATCTCAAAGTCTGAATTAAAGAAAATGAACATTCTATCTCCGTCTGCAAACACATTTCGGACAATTCACTACTACATTTATTGCTCTTCCCTTCAGTCCATGCTTAATGAGAGAATTTGGAAGATATGCTGCTTGTACTTAGCTCTCAGGCCATGACTACACAGTCAACCTGTCCAGCAGAAATAAATAGCATTTTCGTGGAAGCGCACCAGACCAGCGCGAGTACCTGCTGCTAGTCAACGCCAAATGATAATACGACTGGCTAAGCAATTAGAGTATTTTTCTCTCGGGGTGAAGTTACTGGATTCCAGGTTCAAAATTTGGTAGCATCATGCTCCAGTCTACCTAGCTGTAAATGGGTACCTGACTCTGCTCTTGAGTTATGGAAGGCAAAGACAGAGAGGAAGGGAACGGGTCATCCCACCACATGAAGCAGGACCTAGACGATGATGTCTCTTATACTTCACTTCACTTCACTTCACCTCACTTCACTTCACCTCACTTCACATCACCTCACTTCACTTCACCTCACTTCACTTCACCTCACTTCACTTCACCTCACTTCACTTCACCTCACTTAACTTCACTTTCGCAGTTTCTGCTGTGGGACAACCTTTACCTAACCTGGCAAGTACCGGAAATGGAGAAAGTGTGGATTCGATTGAAGAGAAAAAAACTTGGATTGGAAGGATTATCATTGACATAAACGATGTTGATCGGGAAGCAAATGGATTTCTAGTTGGTTCAGTTGAGGAGAGTCTTACTTTGTTGTGAGATAATGAAATAACTTATTGAAAACACTTTTCTGTTTAAACCCTTGAAGTTTTGTGGATTGGCTTTCAAGGTTAACATTATTGTATGACACTTTAACATAAGTAAAATTTGAAGTTATTATTGTGTTTATGTTGTGTTTACTTTACAATATGTGTTATTGTTTGAAATTAAATGAAGCCAAAATAAGCATTATTTAAAAAAAAAAAAATTAGGAAAAATGTAACCAAAAATGCAGTCTTATTAAGGCTGATTAATTAAACACTACTTCATTTTAAAAGTTGTTACTGTCTGCTTTACATAACTAATTTACATGCCATTACATTCTTTGTTTTCAATAGTAGGAAAAAACACTTAGTACGGAAAGCGGGGAAAAAGGGGGGCAGGAAAAAGATGTGGGACATAACATGACAAGGGAGTATTGATTTATGTGACTAAATGTGACAAGGGGATTGTCGTAATTTTATCTGAGAGAGTTTTGATGGATAATGGTCCCTTTAGAGTGTAGAATGATAGTGAAGGCTCTGTGAGAATAAGGATTTAGGAAAGTGAGGTAGTAGATTCACAAGTGCTGGGAAGAGTAAGGACAGTCTCTTATTACGACAATATTTGTCTCTCAAATCTACTCCTACCACCCTTTTGAACAAACAATTGTTTGTCAGTTCCAGTCACTCAGGCGCACACACCGATTTGGTGATTCTGACACACAACGTACATGAATCACATCTACGATAACAAATATGAGGAATGTTTGATTTGGGCCAGCCGACATAAATGCTAATAAAGTTTTAATACTTTTATTATCACAAAATCAAGTCACAAATAATTCTCAATTTACAGTCAGAAATCAAAGGTTACATAATACAAATATGACCAAGGGGGGGGGGGGGGGGGGGGGGGGGGGAGAAGTATCCAATACACCTTTTCCCGCTTGTATTTACTAACAGAAAGGACCTGGTCCCAAAGACGAGAAGGGGGGGATGATGATGATCAGAGCTAGGCAATTTAACCCAATGGTAAATTTATTACTCTGAGGCAAGGGGTTCCAGTGATAAGGGGGTAGAGGAAAAGCTAGGGTTCTCAATTGTTTCCCTTTATTCAACAAAACTTTACGGAAGGGGGGAATGAACACAGTTAAACAATCCCGCTAGGAGAAATCCCGTACAATGAATACAATACCCCTTAATACTAGGACGAACTAATTATAAGGGTAAAAAAAAAGATTAAATCTCCTGTCATTCAAAAACACGCTTGGGCTGGCCAGCACACACAGTCACACACACAGACTTACCAAGATGTGAATTCTGGCACTTTAGGAATTTTACAACTGCAGCTAATACCGTAGAACAATGGAAATTGTCTTTTTAGTTCTTCTGTGTCAGGCCCCAGATTTAACGAGGTGGGCTGGTAGCTAATAGTCTCAAAAATCGCCAGATGGTGAAGCGTAAATGCTACTGTTGGTTTGTTAGATAAAAGTTCCTAATGAATGGCACATGCACTTGGCTAGGTGTGAGGTATGGTGCGGTTTCTAAGATTGGCACAGCTGGTGGAGATAACTTTCTTTTGCCGTAATGTCACAAACTACAAAAACACTGAGGTAAGTTCTTCAGGGGGTGGTAAAATTCAATGATTATGCTTGACAGACAGTGTCAGGGAAATCTATGTTCTTCTTCACGAATAGAGCAGTGAGTAAAATATTGCTACTGGCAACTGTTCTTCTTCCAGTTTGATAACTATAAAACGACTTTATGAGTTGGGATTTTAAAACAGTCTTTGGGTTTGCTTTGTTTCTGTATACTTCAGATAGCTGAATCCTAACAGGATCGCCACAAAGATTAAATTTCAAATATGTTCATAAGTCACTGGAGTAATCGAACTGAGTTGGCAGGACCCAGTGTATAATTAATTAATTGCTGGGATGCAAGGTCGAAAGATCAATTCTGTAAAGAAGATAAAACATGAAATGCAATAAAATCATATTAAGATCTAACGCGCGATACATTTACAGTTAGACTATTTTCTGCATTCGCGTCTTTAATTAATAAATCAAGAAAAAACTCTCCGTGAGGTTAATAGTTAAAAGCACATCTATCTATACAGAACTAAACTGTATTAAAGTTATAATTCCCTTAATCGGCTGCACAGTTAATTTACACGGCTATTGTATTAGGAAATAAACTTATAGATGTAACATTTAGTTTGCACTAGAACTTTGAAAATGGGTTTATTTAATAAGTTTAAATTTACACCACAATCCAGTGAAATAAAAATGAAATAACTAAACCACTGATCCCTCGAAGCTAAAGTATAAATTACCGTCTGCACAGAAAAAGAATTCACTCCAATAGCCAACAATTTAGATGAAATCTAGCAGGAATTTAATTATATGCTAGTGAATCTTAGAATTCTGTCAGGACGAATGATAAAGTTGCCCTTTTCAGATTCTGTATATATCTAAAAGGAATGTAAGTTAAATGGGTCGTGTGAAAATTTCGCGCCTCTTCAGATCCCAGGGAAAATCAAAGTTATTTAGCCGCCATGCTAACCGCGATGGCCCGACTGGCTTCCGATCTTCGTTCGTCTCAGGCTGCTCGCACAAGGATGTGAAATTTCTGCGAGCATAGCCTCGTTCGCGGTGAGTTTCCTGATTCCTCAGATCGTATCCGCTACGCTGAGCGCTCCATCTCTCCCGTTCCATAGTCTTTCGGGCAAGTCTGCCGGTTGCCACAGAGGTGCGAAGTCTGCAAGAAGCTTTCTTCTGACCGCTCGTGTCCGTCTTGCGAACGGTTCAGTGTTCGCACGGAGATGCTAAATTTCTGCTTCTCTGTTCTGGGGATCGTCTTTGACTGCTTTGATAATAGCCGCTACTCTTCGTTGATGAAAAGTTACAACAATACTGATGTTCAGAGGTTCTAATGTTATGAAAAGCTAAAGTCCCTTTAATCATCCATCAAATCAGGGAAAATTCACTTGTCAAACTAGACGTACGTCACAGGGATGCTGGGGAAGGGGGTTAAAATGAAACAACTGCGTGATGTCATATATGGTCAGTATTAGGTAGCCCGACTGATGCCCAACCCTCATATATCGCATTCTACGACATACATTGCAGGTTGCAGTGTTACTATTCTTTGACTTCTTTTAAGGCCCTGGTAATACACTGCCGGATATTGTTAATAATTGACACTGTATTTTTTTCTATTTTAAATCATGTGTGATTGCAAACTTTAATTATTATAATTTTTTTCTGGCAAGTTAGGCCTGCTGTATGGCTCTGGAAAATGGAGAACAACAATATACAAGTCAAGAAAAGACCGCAATTCAGCTGAGCCATACAAGACCAAAGAAGGTCCTCTGGTAAGGAGGCGATAAGGAGCACGGATTTGCTGATTCACCTTATTTCTTCTAAGAAAATGCCCAGATTTGGCGCATAGAGACACATGGTGAAAAAAACTGGACACAGCAATGAAAATGATGAGCAAGACATATAAAACTTAGAGCTGACATCACGTGACAACCTAGAGCTGACATCACGTGACAACCTAGAGCTGACATCACGTGACAACCTAGAGCTGACATCACGTGACAACCTAGAGCTGACATCACGTGACAACCTAGAGCTGACATCACGTGACAGAGGGACTTGAAATATAGAAAACTTAGAGCTGACATCACGTGACAGGGGGACTTGAAATATAGAAAACCTAGAGCTGACACCACGTGACAGGGGGACTTGAAACATAGAAAACCTAGAGCTGACATCACGTGACAGGGGGATTTGAAACATATAAAACCTAGAGCTGACATTACGTGACAGGGGAATTTGAAACATAGAAAACCTAGAGCTGACATCACGTGACAGGGGGATTTGAAACATAGAAAACCTAGAGGTGACATCACGTGACAGGGGGAGGTCGCATAGAGATTTATGATCAATAAATTTTCTATATTCTTTTCTTTTCTACCCGTGTCCTCTACTTTATTATCGCCCTTTTATCCTTTTCCTGTTTTTCGCATTCGTTCGTTTGCGACTATATATATTTTCCTATTCTAACGTTTACCTGTTTCTTTTCTCTTACTGAGAACGCATTTTATTACGTCAGATGTCAGTCTCTGCAGGGGAGCGAATAGTGCGAAATTCGTCTCGATAGACATGGGATGGCAGACATATCGTCTAGCATTTCCATCTGACACGAGTTTTCTTCGGCTACGTTTCTCGGCGAGGTGTGGAAACTGGCATCCGCTTCGCTCAGAAATGAGACAGGTCGTCGTAGAAGGTGTGAAGACGCACGTTTGGCAGTTATGGGCAACGTCTAAGTTAATGGGAAGTGTTAAGAGAGAGAGAGAAAGAGGAGAGGGGAGACAGGGGTTTTTGCGAAATAGCGCGCATCCTTTGTCTGTTTCATATATCTACACGAGTGGCTTAGACTAGTCATTCATACTCCTAAATCTGCAGTAGACAGATCACTCGTGCTAGAAGATATCTTGTATATTGCAAAGTTCTGAGTTTCTTGGCAACATTTTGCCGAGTTCTAGACTACCATTATATTGAAGGATTCTAGTTCGTGGTTTAATCTGTAGTTCTGTGTGGAGGTAAATATTTAATATCTATTGTGTTGAGTGATCTAGTGATAAATCGCTTATTTTCAAGATACTAGTTAGATTTCTGTGCAGAAGAAATTAATATTAAGTCTGTTATATTCTCTAGTCGACATGTTACACTGGAAAGCAGAATATATTATAATTTATAGCTTAAACTCATGCAGCTGTAAATGAATTAAATTAAACTGCTAATAATCAGTCGAGAATATTTTAACTAACTTATAACTGCACTGATTCATCATTGAGTATTGACGAAATACGTATGTATTTCTAATTCATGATGACTGAGTTTGTGAATATAACTTATTTCACGGGAGATTTAAATGATAAGACAAGCTTTACGCTTGCAGTTTATAATGTAAGTTATAACCGAGGGAATAGTATGTATAAGTATTTTATATATTGTTTTCTTTTTATTCAGAGAAACTAGGGTGACCCAACTTTGCCAAGGTTGAGTACTGAGTAGTATCTGTGAAGAACATAAACATTTTATTCTTAAAGACGTGGGTGTATAAAGTAAAACCTGTCTGGCATTGCATTGGCATCCAGAACGACAGAGTACCCATTCCATAAACTTTAAGATTTAAATAAAGTAACGGGCCTATCACGCCAGATTTAAATTCTTCCTGGGAGAAACCTCAAGTACATTTCAGCCCTTGTGGCAAGTAAAATATTACAATCAATAAACATTCCGACGGAGTTGTGACTAGTGGTGGTGTGACCAAATAAAGTCCTATACTGAGAGAAGGCAGTTACCTGACATTCCTAATTACTAGAAACCTAAGCTATTGACACTGTGCTCGCTGTTAACGTTCGTGCCTGGACAATTTTAATGTGACAGAACCAGATATCCTAAAATAAGTATAACCAAGAAAACGTTCCCTGAAGCAGTGAATTCAACCCGTCTTTTTGGAACTGGGGTTCTCTTGGCCAAGACTACCATTGGAGAGTCTGTATGTGCATGTCCTAAAAATTGTGTTTTCCAGAAGTTGCTACCAAAGCTGTAAGTACGAATGAAAGCACGTGATCACGGCTGACTGAATAGAGTGAATGCAGGACTGAGTGATTCCTTTATTGTTGTATTTTGGCACCCATTTTTGCTGTCTTAAATTTCTTTATGCAAGTTTTGTTGCTAACAATATTTTTCCTTAGGATAGATCAGAGTATCCAAGTCTGTTCATACCTTTAAAGGGAAATCTTAGACTAAATCATATGTATCCGTGACTCTTTGGGGCTATCACTTTTCTTCTAACAGGACTGTGGGCTATACATCGAGGGAAAAGATCATACCAACGGGTCTATCATTCTTGTAGCAATTCATTGACTTTATGACTATTTGTATATGTTTGATGTAATTTTATATGTTGTGATGGAAGTTTATTATGATAATTAAACTTCACATTAAACTTAATCAGTGTGTCGGTCAGTTCGTTCCCAAATATCTATATTTTCATTGTCATAGGTCCATGTTTGTGCGTCTATTGTCGTCACTTATGTGTGTGGGTATGTGAGGAACATATATATTAATATATATTATATTAGATTTGTCTGACTAATCTAACTCTGTTGTAGATGATAGGCTGACTGAGAGAAGCTTCTCGAGTGTCAGAGACAGAATCTACTATATTTCCTCCACCTCACTCGTGAAATCTATTTCTATTTTTTTCACCTCCCACTGAGCTATCGCTTATCTCTATGTCTATTCAGAAGGGACCAAACTAAGTCTTAATCACCTATCACAAATCTACGACAAATGAGGTCTCGTCCGTAGGATTTTTTTTTGGAACTTAGAATAGGAAGACGAGTACGATAAATATATTAGCTCGTCTGTTATGTTCTTTATTCTCTAATAGAGTAAGAGTGTGATTGTCTCGTGGTATTGTGTATCTTTAAAAATAACTATTCCCCTAGACCAACGATCTGTTTATGGGCGTGCTGACCACACAATTAATAATTGTTTTTCCACAGCATTTTGAGTAATATACATTTGAGTTACAGGTTGATTTTGTCGGAATATATGTTAATTATTGATTTTGTAATACTAAACGCTGGTAAAGTTTGTGATTGTCTAGCAATCACAGGGTTCTGAAGAAGTAGGTGTTTGAGCTAAGCTAAGGAGTGCGTTCAGACAATTACGTCCTGTTAATTGCCTCCCTTACCCTAACTGTCTTCAGGGGTGAACTTGTAGTGGACTTAAAAATTAAGGGATTTTTTTTCTCTTTAAATTTTTGCAATAATTATTTTGTTTCCACTGTAGCAACTTATTTTTTTTTAGTGAGTAATCTTAACTACCATTTATTTGGCGTAGTCGTCTGCATTAGGTGCTTTATTGCCGATTAATAGCAGCGATAGTTAGATACTATATTATAGGAGGAGGTATCCCAGGTTAAAGTATATCATCTTTTGTTTTGGTATTTTCTCGCAAGTGGTAGGAATAAGTTTATCTTTTTCTTCTTTCTTTCTCGACTAGTCTCAGTCACTGATTTACAATGGCCGAGAGGGCGAAACTGAGGCAGATGTTAAGACAGGAAGCAATGGAAAAGGGACTGGACGGCGACGAAGCGAAAGCTTTTGTCAGAGACGAACTTGAGAGATATGACGCGGAGAAGAAAGAAGAAGAAAGGAAAAGAAAAGCAGCTGAAGCTGAAGGAAACAAGCGGAAGACCGTCTATTAAAGCAGAAGAAGATTGAGGAAGAAATGGAAATTCGCATGATACAGCATGAGAAGGAGAGGGAAGAGAGACAGCATGAGAAGGAGAGGGAGGAGAGACAGCATGAGGAAAGAGAGAAGGAGGAGAGACAGCATGAGCTGGCGCTTAAAGCTCTAGAAGTTCAAAGTCGTGGTGCTGCCTCTACCTCCAGCAATGGAGAGTCTTCTCCTCATTCTTCCTTAACTGATCCTTCTAACACTCAATCTACTCATCTCACTGCTATGTCTTTTGCGCTAGAATCTTTCCCTTGTCCTAATGAGAAGATTGACACGTATCTAGAAAAATTTGAGAAAATTGCAACTCTGTACGGTTTAGAGAGGTCGCGTTGGAATATGAAGCTTTCTCAGGCTTTGAAAAGCAGTGCGTATGATGTTTACGCCAAACTGGAAAGCAGCCAACAAGACAATTACGACGTCTTGAAGAAAGCGTTACTGGAGCGTTTTGAAATGAACGCGCGCAAATTTTTGCAACTGTTTCGCAACAGCAGAAAGGAGAATTCTGAAACTTTTCAGCAGTTCTCCTCTCGTCTAAAGGGATATCTGACAAAGTGCCTAGAGCTCTCGCAGCTCCCCTCTACCTATGAAGGTCTTGAGGAATTTGTTATAACAGAACAAATAAAGAACACTTTGTCTGCGGACACCCGAAGATTTTTAGCTGAGCAAGGTGCAGAAAAGCTTGAAGACATCTTGGAAAAGTCTGAGCGTTATCAAAATGCGCTGGCCGAACTGCCGGCCACAAAACGTAAACCGACAGAAGAGCATTTTCGAAAGAATAATCTAGACCAATCTTCTCATGCTTCTAATCAGAATAACCACAGAGAAACTGGACCTCAAAACCCCCCTCCTGAAAAATCCAAGTTCTACAAAAACAAGTACCCCAACCACAGTAAACAGTCTGATCAACCCGACCGCCCTTCATGGCACCGCAGCCAGCGAGGACAAGGTGACAAAGGGAAAACCCCTGCGCACGGGACTAATGATCAGGGCGAGCACACTGAGCCTAAACGCATCGGATGCTTGCTAACAGTCTCGCAAGGCGGAATTATTGACAGTGATTCCCAACCTGAGGGAGAGAGACCCTCAACGCGAGGTACTGTTATTTTGAACGGTTCTCAAACTTTTTGTTTATTTGACACGGGGCTTTCTTATGATTGCATTGTTGCCAGACACCTGGTTAAACCCGGTCAAGAGACAGGAGAGACCGTCCAACTTTGTGGAGTTTCTAAGAGTGATGCACCTACAGCGCTTCCCATCGCATTGGTGGAGATACACTCTGACTTTGTCAGAGGTGTGATCAAAGCGGCTGTTATGGATGACCCCATCTACCCAGTCATACTTGGCGGTAGATACGTGTTTATTGGGAAACCGGAAGAGCCGATTGTGGCAGCAGTAACTACAAGAGGGCAAACCAAGAAGGAACGGGAGCCTGCGCCTAATTTGTTACCTATGGAACTTAAAGAAGCGCAACAAAAGGACCCTACTTTGGCACCCTGCTTTAGGAAACTGCCCATGGCTAAGGAACCCAGACAGCACGGGGACATTTTTTCTAAGGATGGCGTACTTTATCGCAGAACGGGCAAGCCTGACCAAGGTTACAACCAGCTCCTAGTACCGAAACAGTACAGAAGCCAAATCCTAGAAATGGGGCACTCTCTTCCCTTCAGCGGACATATGGGACAGAACGCCACAAACCAACGGATAACTACTCATTATTGGTGGCCAGGAGTAAATACTGATATTATCAGGTATGTCAAATCCTGTGCCCAGTGCCAACGTGTACCACCTAAGCAACGGACACCCCCAGTCCACATGAGTGAAATGCCAATAATGGGAACACCATTTGAACGGGTAGTGATCGACATTTTAGGACCCTTCCAAAAGACAAAAAGAAGGAACAGGTTTATCCTGACCTTAGTCGACACATGCACTTTATGGGCAGAAGCTATCCCGCTAACATGCGCAGATGCCAAGCATGTCGCAGAAGCCCTCGTGCAGATTTTTACTCGGTTGGGATTCCCTCAGCAAGTGTTGACGGATAACGGATCTCCATACCGAAACCTGTTGATGGATGAGATCGTTAAGATCTTGAGGGACCAGCACATCTACACTAAGCCTTACACTCTGGCCAGAAGTGGGTTAGTAGAACGTGTTAACGGAAACCTCAACATGATGTTAAGTAAACTGGCACAAGTGAAACCTGACGAGTGGGATCTTTCTATCCCTGCAGCTCTATTTGGCTACAGAGAAACGCCACATACGTCCACAGGATTTCCGCCAGCCACGCTTTTATTCGGCAGACCCATTAAGGGCCCGCTTGAAGCCTTACTTTGGTCGCTGACAGACCAGAAGGCGGATGAGACAGTTGTCTCAGCAAGTAAATATGTGTCGGATTTAAAGGAAAGGTTGAAACTAGGATGGGATCTAGCAACGACTAACTTTAAGCGAGCACGCACAAAGCACGCTAACCGATACAGGAAAGTCGCGAAAGAGAGAGAACTGGAAGCAGGAGAGAAAGTTTTGGTGTTACTCCCTACCGGGAACAACAAACTGAGGATCGGATGGCAAGGGCCGTTTACCGTCCTGAAAAAGATTTCTAAGGCTAACTACCAGATCTCTATTGAAGGAAAGGAGAAGGTTTTCCATTTAAATCTGTTAAAGAGATACTTGGAAAGACCGGTGCCGACCTCCGAACATCTCCTGACGATCGCCAAAATTGACGAAGATGACGATAGTGGCAGGGAAATTCCACTGCGCACACACGAAATCTTTCAAAAATGTCAAAAGCGGCGACGCTCTTTCAAGCGCGCACGGAAGACATTCCAGAGAAAGGAAACTTTGGGAGTAGACTTGAGTAGGAATTGGAGAGAGACGGAGGGGGGAGATGAGAGGGAAGAGGACAGACACCCTGAAGCTACGGATATAGGAAATTTATTTCCATAACGTAGACATGGAGTGCTTCCATATCTTAAAGGGGGGACGTTCTGTCGCATAGAGATTTATGATCAATAAATTTTCTATATTCTTTTCTTTTTCTACCCGTGTCCTCTACTTTATTATCGCTCTTTTATCCTTTTCCTGTTTTTTTCGCATTCGTTCGTTTGCGACAAAATATATTTTCCCATTCTGACTTTGCCGTTTCTTTTCTCATATAGAAACGCATTTTATTACATCATGTGTCAGTCCTTGGACGAGACGTAATAGTGTGAAATCCGTCTCGATAGACATGGAATGGCAGACATAGAGTCTAGCATTTCCATCTGACACGAGTTTTCTTCGGCTAAGTTTCTCGGCGAGGTGTGGAAACTGCCATCCGCATCGCTCAGAAATGAGACAGGTCGTCGTAGAAGGTGTGAAGACGCACGTTTGGCAGTTATGGGCAACGTCTAAGTTAATGGGAAGTGTTAAGAGAGAGAGAGAGAGAGAGAGAGAGAGAGAGAGAGAGAGAGAGAGAGAGAGAAAGAGAGAAAGAGAGAAAGAGAGAAAGAGGAGAGGGGGAGACAGGGGTTTTGGAAATAGCGCGAATCCTTTGTCTGTTTCAGAATCTTACCCATTTTTAGACATACTCATCCTAAAATCTGCAGTAGACAGATCACTCGTGCTAGAAACTATGATTTGTATATTGCAAAGTTCTGAGTTTCTTGGCAACATTTTGCCGAGTTCTAGACTACCATTATATTGAAGGATTCTAGTTTATGGTTGTTTAATCTCGTAGTTCTGTGTGGAGGTAAATATTTATATTTATATATTGTGTTGAGTGATCTGGTGATAAATCGCTTAATTTCATTTTGCTAGTTAGATTTCTGTGCAGAAGAAATTAATATTAAGTCTGTTATATTCTCTAGTGACGTGTTTCAGTGGAAAGCAGAATATATTATAATTTCTAGTTTAAACTCATGCAGCTGTAGATGAATTAAATTAAACTGCGAATACTCAGTCGAGAATATTTTTAAAACTAACGTATAACTGCAATGATTCATCATTGAGTATTGACGAAATACGTATGTATTTCTAATTCATGATGATTGATTTTATGAATATAACTTATTTCACGGGAGATTTAAATGATAAGACAAGCTCTACGCTTGCAGTTTATAATGTAAGTTATAACCGAGGGAATAGTATGTATAAGTATTTTATATGTTGTGTTTTCTTTATTCAGTGAAAACTGGGGTAACCCAACTTTGCCAGCGTTGAGTACTGAGTAGTATCTGTGAAGAACATAAACATTTTATTCTTAAAGACGTGGGTGTATAAAGTAAAACCTGTCTGGCATTGCATTGGCATCCAGAACGACAGAGTACCCATTCCATAAACTTTAAGATTTAAATAAAGTAACGGGCCTATCGCGCCACATTTAAATTCTTCCCGAGAGAAACCTCAAGTACATTTCAGCCCTTGTGGCAAGTAATATTAAAATCAATAATCATTCCGACGGAGTTGTGACTAGTGGTGGTGTGACCAAATAAAGTCCTATACTGAGAGAAGGCAGTTACCTGACATTCCTAATTACTAGAAACCTAAGCTATTGACACTGTGCTCGCTGTTAACGTTCGTGCCTGGACAATTTTAATGTGACAGAACCATATATCCTAAAATAAGTATAACCAAGAAAACGTTCCCCGAAGCAGTGAATTCAACCCGTCTTTTTGGAACTGGGGTTCTCTTGGCCAAGACTACCATTGGAGAGTCTGTATGTGCATGTCCTAAAAATTGTGTTTCCAGAAGTTGCTACCAAAGCTGTAAGTAAGAATGAAAGCACGTGATCACGGCTGACTGAATAGAGTGAATGCAGGACTGAGTGATTCCTTTATTGTTGTATTTTGGCACCAATTTTTGCTGTCTTAAATTTCTTTATGCAAGTTTTTTGGTGCTAACAATATTTTTCCTTAGGATAGATCAGAGTATCCAAGTCTGTTCATACCTTTAAAGGGAAATCTTAGACTAAATCATATGTATCCGTGACTCTTTGGGGCTATCACTTTTCTTCTAACAGGACTGTGGGCTATACATCGAGGGAAAAGATCATACCAACGGGTCTATCATTCTTGTAGCAATTCATTGACTTTATGACTATTTGTATATGTTTGATGTAATTTTATATGTTGTGATGGAAGTTTATTTTGATAATTAAACTTCACAATTAAACTTAATCAGTGTGGCGGTCAGTTCGTTCCCAAATATCTATATTTTCATTGTCATAGGTTCACGTGTTGTGCGTCTATTGTCGTCACTTATGTGTGTGGGTATGTGAGGACATATATATATATTAATATATATTATATTAGATTTGTCTGACTAATCTAACTCTGTTGTAGATGATAGGCTGACTGAGAGAAGCTTCTCGAGTGTCAGAGACAGAATCTACTATATTTCCTCCACCTCACTCGTGAAATCTATTTCTATTTTTTCCACCTCCCACTGAGCTATCGCTTATCTCTATGTCTATTCAGAAGGGACCAAACTAAGTCTTAATCACCTATCACAAATCGCTAAAAAAAAGAGCCGAAAAATGATGACCTGTTCTTTTCTGGATAGTTGATGATATGCATCATTTTTCAAATGTCCCGGGTGCTCTCTTTCCCATTTGGACTTGAATGTAGCCTTTATAGTAGTCTTTGCCGTTGCGTAAGTTGTCTCTATATCATTTTGTTGTAAGGCATCTCCTTCCTTAGCAAGTCTATCTGCCTCCTCATTTCCTGGTATGTTGCAATGGGCTGGTATCCACTGGATAGTGCACTTCTTGAAGCATTCGGCCAGTCTTTCAAGGGAGATTATCAGATCTTTCAATCCTTTAGTTTGGTGGCTCTTCAGCGCTGATATTATTGAGAGGGCATCTGAAAAGATTACTATCTGTTTTTCTGCCTGTGCTTTGCATTCAACAAGAGTTTCAGCTGCCTGTTTCAGGGCTTCTGCTTCAGCACAGAAGTTATTGCAGTATTTTCCAGTGGCAAATGCCATATAGAAAACCTAGAGCTGACATCACGTGACAGGGGGCCTTGAAACAAAGAAAACCTAGAGCTGACATCACGTGACAGGGGGCCTTGAAACAAAGAAAACCTAGAGCTGACATCACGTGACAGGGGGCCTTGAAACAAAGAAAACCTAGAGCTGACATCACGTGACAGGGGCCTTGAAACAAAGAAAACCTAGAGCTGACATCACGTGACAGGGGGCCTTGAAACAAAGAAAACCTAGAGCTGACATCACGTGACAGGGGGCCTTGAAACAAAGAAAACCTAGAGCTGACATCACGTGACAGGGGGCCTTGAAACAAAGAAAACCTAGAGCTGACATCACGTGACAGGGGGCCTTGACATGCTCCTTGGGAAACTGAAGGTTATGGTGATAATGATTATAACGTTATGGCGCTTCTGATCATCAGACTACTTGCTGATTTGTTAAGGTCAGATTTGCTGACAACAACTTCCGGTGTAGCAGAGTGGTTAGAGCGCTGGCCACTCGCAGCGAAGGTGCCGGGTAACGACCTATTAAAGTGAAGTCTCTAACGCTTTACTCCCTACGGCGATCCATACTAAGGGACTTTTTTTGGTGACAACAAGCCAACATACTAAATGTTCACTTGTTTTATTTACGGCCATATTTATCATTAGCATCATTTATCATCATTGTCGTCGAAAGTGCTACAAATG
>JAMPIV010002059.1:207500-282500 GCA_024509875.1 Oreohelix idahoensis | reverse complement strand
ACCCAGAGTTGGCTGGGAGGACCCACATTACACTATCTCTAAAGGTTCGAGGATTATAATGAAACCAGGAGAAAGACAGGCGATTTGATAGTATGGCGTTCTCTCTGGCAAATCTCTACACCTCAGGGTATAAGACAAACGAATTAATGTACTCTCGTGAATTGTTGCCGAAAGTTGGTTATACTAGGTTACGTAATTAAGTTGTATTTTTAAAATGTAAATTAAAAAGGACACATAAGTGGAGCTTTATATTAGAATTTAAAAAAAGAGCAATTATTTGTCACTGTTTTGCATTAGCAATCTTTATAGCACTTTATGTAATGAAGGGGGCGCTGGGGATGTGCTCGGGGAGCCAAGGGGGCGGTCACCCGAAAAGTTTGAGAAACACTGCCCAACCAACGTTTGCTGACGGCCTATGCTCCGTTGTAAGCTGAAGGATAATGAAGATAAATTTAACTAAAGACACGGGCCATTTAGGAACAAGTCTTATGTCAGGACAAATAACAAATAGACACACAGAGGGATAAACAACACAACTCAATATGAATTATAGCTAACAATACAAAGTACTCTAAGAAGGCATGACGATGATTGTCTATATCTAGGCCTCACAAGAAATACGTTCTCAAGCCTATTTCATGTTAGCAAGCCCCAGTGATCTTCGCTTCAAATGTTAAAATATTAAATTTGTTGATAGCAAAAAATGTTCAGCAAACAATATATTAGTGTCTACTGAATCCAACATCAGCTAAGCAGATATTCTCGAAATATAAAGTAAAACTAGTCAACATGCAAGAGAAACAGAGTAAGGAGGTCGTCCAGATATGACGTCACGCTAGTTTTGCCATTTTTTAACCTCGTTCCCCCTTTAATACTGACTAGCACAACGTAATACAGAAACCCTCACAACTATCTGTCACTCTCTCCTGCACAACTTGATTCAGAAATACAGAAACCATCACAATTATCTGTCACTCTCTCGTGCACAACTTGATTCAGAAATACAGAAACCATCACAACTATCTGTCACTCTCTCCTGCACAACTTGATTCAGAAATACAGAAACCATCACAATTATCTGTCACTCTCTCCTGCACAACTTGATTCAGAAATACAGAAACCCTCACAACTATCTGTCACTCTCTCCTGCACAACTTGATTCAGAAATACAGAAACCATCACAATTATCTGCCACTCTCTCCTGCACAACTTGATTCAGAAATACAGAAACCATCACAACTATCTGTCACTCTCTCCTGCACAACTTGATTCAGAAATACAGAAACCCTCACAACTATCTGTCACTCTCTCCTGCACAACTTGATTCAGAAATACAGAAACCCTCACAACTATCTGTCACTCTCTCCTGCACAACTTGATTCAGAAATACAGAAACAATCACAATTATCTGTCACTCTCTCCTGCACAACTTGATTCAGAAATACAGAAACAATCACAATTATCTGTCACTCTCTCCTGCACAACTTGATTCAGAAATACAGAAACAATCACAATTATCTGTCACTCTCTCCTGCACAACTTGATTCAGAAATACAGAAACCATCACAATTATCTGTCACTCTCTCCTGCACAACTTGATTCAGAAATACAGAAACAATCACAATTATCTGTCACTCTCTCCTGCACAACTTGATTCAGAAATACAGAAACAATCACAACTATCTGTCACTCTCTCCTGCACAACTTGATTCAGAAATACAGAAACAATCACAACTATCTGTCACTCTCTCCTGCACAACTTGATTCAGAAATACAGAAACCATCACAATTATCTGTCACTCTCTCCTGCACAACTTGATTCAGAAATACAGAAACCATCACAATTATCTGTCACTCTCTCCTGCACAACTTGATTCAGAAATACAGAAACAATCACAATTATCTGTCACTCTCTCCTGCACAACTTGATTCAGAAATACAGAAACCCTCACAACTATCTGTCACTCTCTCCTGCACAACTTGATTCAGAAATACAGAAACCATCACAATTATCTGCCACTCTCTCCTGCACAACTTGATTCAGAAATACAGAAACCATCACAACTATCTGTCACTCTCTCCTGCACAACTTGATTCAGAAATACAGAAACCCTCACAACTATCTGTCACTCTCTCCTGCACAACTTGATTCAGAAATACAGAAACCCTCACAACTATCTGTCACTCTCTCCTGCACAACTTGATTCAGAAATACAGAAACAATCACAATTATCTGTCACTCTCTCTTGCACAACTTGATTCAGAAATACAGAAACAATCACAATTATCTGTCACTCTCTCCTGCACAACTTGATTCAGAAATACAGAAACAATCACAATTATCTGTCACTCTCTCCTGCACAACTTGATTCAGAAATACAGAAACCATCACAATTATCTGTCACTCTCTCCTGCACAACTTGATTCAGAAATACAGAAACAATCACAATTATCTGTCACTCTCTCCTGCACAACTTGATTCAGAAATACAGAAACCCTCACAACTATCTGTCACTCTCTCCTGCACAACTTGATTCAGAAATACAGAAACCATCACAATTATCTGTCACTCTCTCCTGCACAACTTGATTCAGAAATACAGAAACCATCACAATTATCTGTCACTCTCTCCTGCACAACTTGATTCAGAAATACAGAAACCATCACAATTATCTGTCACTCTCTCCTGCACAACTTGATTCAGAAATACAGAAACCATCACAATTATCTGTCACTCTCTCCTGCACAACTTGATTCTGAAATACAGAAACCATCACAATTATCTGTCACTCTCTCCTGCACAACTTGATTCAGAAATACAGAAACAATCACAATTATCTGTCACTCTCCTGCACAACTTGATTCAGAAATACAGAAACAATCACAATTATCTGTCACTCTCTCCTGCACAACTTGATTCAGAAATACAGAAACAATCACAATTATCTGTCACTCTCTCCTGCACAACTTGATTCAGAAATACAGAAACAATCACAATTATCTGTCACTCTCCTGCACAACTTGATTCAGAAATACAGAAACAATCACAATTATCTGTCACTCTCTCCTGCACAACTTGATTCAGAAATACAGAAACAATCACAATTATCTGTCACTCTCTCCTGCACAACTTGATTCATAAATACAGAAACCATCACAATTATCTGTCACTCTCACCTGCACAACTTGATTCAGAAATACAGAAACAATCACAATTATATGTTTGCCTCTGTCACTAACAACAACTTGAGCCAGAAAACATCACATCTGGCTGCCTCTGTCACTAACAACAACCTGAGCCAGAAAACATCACATCTGGCTGCCTCTGTCACTAACAACAACCTGAGCCAGAAAACATCACATCTGGCTGCCTCTGTCACTAACAACAACCTGAGCCAGAAAACATCACATCTGGCTGCCTCTGTCACTAACAACAACCTGAGCCAGAAAACATCACATCTGGCTGCCTCTGTCACTAACAACAACCTGATTCAGAAACCATCACATCTATCTGTCTATGTTACACGGACACCTTCATGTTCAAACCATCAGACTTGCATTTCTCTGAGGATGTTGACTACAATGATTGTCTATCCTATCTCTTCCCTTTCTCTTCGTTATGATCCATATTGTTCTTAAGATAAACATGGTTTCAAATTTAAACACTCTGTCTACTGTCTTTTATCCTGTATTCACAGCAGACGGTTGCCTGTCAGTAACTTGCGCGTAAATCTTGGTGTGCTGAAACATGAACTAAAGCTTCACCGCGCACGTCAATTTCAGCTGTTTGTATTGACAGGGTCACTTGATCTGGACATGTGGTAGTGTACCACCTCTTCAAGCTGATGTGTAGCTCTTGAATTTCACGAATTAGGTGGCATAAAAGAGTTGGAGAGATTCACAAACGAGATAGTGTGATGGGAAACATTTAAAAAAGGATCACAACGTTTAACCCTAGGTTCAAAAGTTGCTGAAAGTATCATCACAATTTACTCATTAGCGCAGCAACCCTATCTGAGCATAATATGATTCATCTTTGCCCCCTGGGAGAAAGAACTGTTTGAGAGTTTTGTGAGCTTCAGTTTGTATACAGGTTGAAGGTCAAGGTTGCTGTTCGTTGTTTCTGTGAATAAATGCTGACACAAGTTGTCAACTTCGAGCAGTTATGGAGTAGACATCCCATGTTGATTCTGTTGAAAAACACATGATTACAGTTTTACTTTACATGTAAGAATCAACAAGTAAGGATATACATGATGACATATCTGTGATTAATGGCTAGACTTCACGGACAAAATAAACAACTCTGTGATATTGCGGAATTGTTGATCAATTTTAACCGTGTACACAAACGTGTTTGACGGAATGATTTTATGAGAAGTACTATTTCTGATATTTTCATGAATGGGATGTTTATGGCGATACTGGCTATTTAAAAATTGCTTGTTATGATGGTAACAACAAAAAATGATCCATTTACTTGCCCATTGAGGCATATTGGGAGTATGGTGTTAAGCCCATATTTTCTTGACCATTCGGCACAATAGGGGTGTTACGATGGAGTTTTTATAATTTGTTGTCCACAGTTTCTAATTAGATGGCGATTTTAATTGGTCCATATATTTTTCTTTAAGCTCTCATGTAAAACAGTTTTATTCAGTTTATTCTGTTTTGTTCAGCTTTGTTTTTCGCCTGTGCGAAGATTTCATGAGTTATTTGATAACTCAAGCCATAGTGTTGCTACGGTTGCACGTAGCCACTCCTTCCATCCATTGTCTCCATGCATAATCGTCTTCACATTCTAATATCTTGTTGCTCTAATGCGGATGATACATAAAATTGGTTGAGATGTATGACCTGTGACCTGGTGATTGATCAGTGTATGAGCTGTTCTGTGACCTGGTGACTGATCAGTGTATGGTAGGTACTGTGACCTGGTAACTGATCAGTGTATGGGCTTGTTATGATTAACATTCATAAGGATTATGTGTGGAGTATCTTCAGCTAGACAGTGCTCCATTTCTTGTATTTTGTTACGGATTGACTCAAAATAAACGGAAATGACGTCATACCGGGATAGTACGGTAGCAGACGCCAATATGAGCAGAAGTTTGGTTTTATCGTCTGCAAAGGGGAGATGCCGATTGTGTTTTAATGCGAGAGGTTGCATTTGTCTTTGCTCCTGCAGTCTACTGTGTTTTCCGTGAGTTTTTACCATCACTAGGGCACAAACATACTCAGGTGTCCCTATCTTATTTGTATGACAGGGAGTACTTATTCAATATTGTGTCGAATGTTTCGAGATATTAAACTTATAAGAATGCAAGGACAGCGTTTACATAGATGAACGGACTGCCTTACGATATTATGAAGACTGCACGTTACTGCCTTTGCCTTGGGGCATGAACATTTGTTATAATTGATGGAGCATGTACCAGTACCTGAATAAATTGTATCTCGTGAACTGTAAAGAGGTGTTGATCAACTAATTGGCATTCCAGTTGATACGTGTTCGTCGACATACCCCTATATATTTATGTGGCAACGGACATTGTTCCGCTTATTATATCAACTTTAGTGATAGACGGCACGTATCAGGGTTGTGCTGTGACCTGGTGAGTGATCAGTGTATGGACTTGTGGCCGCGTAATCTGTTGTTTTAACTGTCTGGTTGTGTTAGTAGAATAGAAGATTTGTCCATCAGGTGTGTTTGTTAGTGCGCCAGGTATTAGTCTTTATTATCGACTTTATTCTTGGAGGGATATGTTTCTATGTTGTAGTCTATCTTGTTATGTGACTTCCTTGCGTGATCGTAAAGTTTAGTGGTAGAACAGATTGTGTCAGATTAACACCTGAGATGGTTATGACCACAGGTATTTTGAGGCAATGGGAAACCTAATTTTCCAGTGTTTTTCTAAGCAACCCTACGAATGACAAACATGTTTAAGGTAGATGATCTTCACAAACACCAACGTTCACCAATACAATCCATAACAGTGAAACTTGACGACATGTACTTCTTTGACGTCACGATAGAGATACATATGATGTTTTTACAAAATTCAGGTGTCGTTTATATATTTATTTAATTTTTAAAAAGTTTTTCCAGTCTTTCTTTCCCTTTCTTCACAATGTTTGCAATTTGACAACAGCGTAATACATAGTTGGAAACATTCTCCTAAGATGTTAGTCAGTCGTGTCTTTTTTCCCTATTCGACGTAAACAGCAAGTTATTTGTGACGATTAACTTTATGTGTGACGATAAACTTTATTTGTGACGATTAACTTTATTTGTGACGATTAACTTTATTTGGGACGATTAACTTTATTTGTGACGATTAACTTTATTTGTGACGATTAACTCTATTTGTGACGATTAACTTTATTTGTGACGATTAACTTTATTTGTGACGATTAACTTTATTGCTGTATCAACTTCAGAAAAATGCAACTACAGTGGTTCTCGTCTATTCAGTATCTTTGGCCTCCTAAATCTACCGGTATAAAAACTCTTTAAGATTTGATAAGTGGGCGAACTTTCTTCTTTCAGACAGAGCTGTAATATTATCTTTCTTCTGACGTGCAGGTCTACGTTATCAGCCAAACTGTGACTATACGAACATAAGTCTTTCACTAGATTTTAAAATGTTTTTCAGCAATATGTATGAGCAGGCACAACTAATATATATATATATATATATATATATATATATATATATATATATATATATATATATATATATATATATATATATATATATATATATATATATATATACGAGGGGCGTTCAGAAAGTAATGCACCACATCGTTTTTCTCAGGAGCTGTTTATTAAAAAAGCATGAAATTTATAAACAATGTACATGGATATGTCATGTAAACATCGGTATTATTCAACATAATCCCCATCAACTTGTACGGCTTTATGCCAGCGCGAAACAAGTGCATGTATTCTTAGCCCGTACCAGATTATGTCTTGATCATGTAGCCATTTCTTCGCCACATGAATCACTCCTTCATCATCTTCAAACCTTGTCTCACGGAGTGCATCGATGGTGTAGTACAGTCCAACCCAATTTGGTGATTGCTTCCCGTGCTGCCAGACTTGTGTAAGGTCGCGCATTGTCGTGAAGGAGAAGCAGGTCTGCTGGATTCTTGTGCGGCCGAACTCTGCGAAAACGTTGATTGAGTTTTTTCAATGTCTTAATGTAAGCTTGCGAATTGATTGTCTCTTCTCTTGGCATAACGTCCACAAGAATCACACCTTCAATGTCCCAAAAGACAGTGATCATGACCTTTCCAGCAGAAGGTATTGTCTTGAATTTCTTTCTTCGTGGTGATTGCGGATGATGCCACTCCATTGACTGTCTTTTTGTCTCAGGTTCAAAATGATGTGCCCAGGTTTCGTCACCTGTAACGATCTTAGCCAAAAAGTTCTCTCCATCAGCATTGAAACGCTCCAACAATTCAGAAGAAATTGCTTTCCTTTGAAATCGGTGGTCATTTGTGAGACTTCGAGGAACCCATCTTGCGCAAACCTTAGAAAATCCGAGAGTTTTTATAACTGCATTTGCACTACCAATGCTGACTGACAGCTGTAAGGCCAATTGTTGAGTAGTGATTCGCCTATCAGTAAGAATAATGTCCTCAGCGCATTTCAACATTTCTGCGTTGGTGGCTGTGGCAGGACGTCCACAGCGCGGCCGATCAAGCAGCTCCGTATCTCCACTTCCTGATTCTTTGATTCTCTGAACCCAGCGACTGACTGTACTCCTGTCGACTGCATAACTTCCATACACATCACATAGACGCTTGTGAATGTTCACAACAGTTTCCTTCTCTGCAACGAGAAATTCTATCACAATTCGCTGCTTATAACGCAAGTTGCTAACACGCTCCATTTCAACGGTTTAGGGCAGCCATATTATTTGACCGGTTGCAGTGCAATTTGGTGCACGCAATTGGCACATACCATATTTGAAGTGTGCAAAATTTCATGCTTCTACCTTCATTATTAGCTGAGAAAAACGATGTGGTGCATTACTTTCTGAACGCCCCTCGTATATATATATATATATATATATATATATATATATATATATATATATATATATATATATATATATATATATATATATATATATATATATATATATATATATATATATAGTTAGTAGATTTTTGATAGGGGAATTAAGACATAGATTGGTCCCTTCTGAATAGACTAGAACATGTGGTGACTCAGTGAGAGATATGGTAAAGAAATAGATTTTCACGTGTGAGATGGTGGAAAAATAAGTAGAGTCTGTCCCTGAACTCGAGAAGCTTCTCTCATTCAGCCTATCTCTACAACAGAACTTTGTTAGTCCGACAGTCTACCAAAATATTCATTAATGTATATTCAACCACTCACACCTACACACCCACAGATACGTGACGACAATTACACGCACAGACGCGAAAACTATATCTATGGAATAGGGATCTTTTGGGACAAGCTGACCAACACATGTAAATAAAGTTTATGTAAATTTTATTTATCATAAAGAACTTCACAACAGCAGTATTTTTGAATATCAAATCAAATACAAATAAACATAAGTTAATGAATTAATTAAAGGGTTAAACTCATAGGTGTAATCCTCCCTCTCTCTGTTGAGACAAGATCCCATTAGACGAAAGTTATTAACCCAAAAGAGTCAAAGATTTATACGCTATGGTCTAGTATTTCCATCTACAGTAAAGAACAGAGTTATACGTTAATCTCTTCCGAAAAAAGGGACAGCATTAGCAAAACTTTCATAGAAAATACACAAAAATGAGTACATGGATTCGACAAGAATATATGAGAATTATTCATTCATCATTTCTCTCTTCTCAGACAACCGTGGCCACGAGCATTCTTTCGTTCCTAAATACGTGTGTTGTATCGTCTGGAACAATATTTAGGACACACACACAGAGCAAATCCAGTATTATATTTGGCAAAGAGAACCCCAGCTCCTCAAAGACAGGTTAACTTCAATTCTCCGGGGAGCATTCCCTTTGTTCTGTTTTATTTAGGATTACTGTTTATGTCACATTTAATTTGTCCAGGTAAGAAATTTAAAAGCGCTCACAGTGTCAATAGCTTGAGGTTTCCAATACATAGAAATGACAGGTTGGTAACTTCTCTCAGTTTAAAATTCTTGGTCACACCACAACTGGTCAAATGTCGGGAAAAGGTAATGTTTGTTAAGTCACCGCAACGGGCTGACTGTAAATGAAATTAGAACAGAAATCTGGATCTATATGCCCAGTTACAGTAATTTTTAATGTTCTTTGGGTTTTGTATCCTGTCTCTTTCTGGGTGTAAACACAACCTCAGACAGTTTTACTCTGAAAAGGCCCAGATACTAATTAAAGTGTTTTTTGTATGGTTGTAGTGGTTTTTGATGTTATTGTATGGTTGTTATGTTACCTAGTGTACTGAATGAGGTCAGCTGTGAAGGCTCCTGAGATAAAAGTTTATGTGAATTACAGGAGGCCTTTCTGCTACCACTTACGACCTCAAACAGACCTATTCTACTATAATGAATGTTAGCTACGTTAAACGTCTAGGGTACTGAAATGTAATGTGTAGGTAATAAGATACACAGACACACACATGTAAATGATAATTCTAATAATATTAATAATAAACTCTATGATACATTGAACTAACACTGGCTGTTAAAGTTTAAGTTTGAAATCTTTTAAATTTATTAGTCCTGAACCAATTGTTTCTTTTGGTCAGAACATATGAAATGATATGTAATTTTCAATGAAATGCATATATATATTGCATAATCAAATGTAATTTTTGTACATAGGTATATTATTACAATAGTGAATATTAATAATGTCTACAATGTCCTGGGAAAACTAGCACTGGATGGTTAGTTGGGGTGGCGTCATCATGCCCAATCTATGGTTTAAAAGTTTATTGTCCTTGACATATGGACTTATGTTTATGTTTATTTAACAAGATTTATTTCTTTATTGATGGTGAAATAGTTTATGAATCTCCAGCAGGCCAGGTTTGCACTTTACTGGCCTGTAACGATGTAGTACAAAATTCTTGTGGCCCACTCCTCTCAGTAGCTGGAATAAAATGTTTGGCTGCACAGACACCCGCTTTTGTACTTCTACAAAAGCATCTGGCACAATCGTAGTGCCAGATCAGAAACTCTGAAATAAAATTTGTGCCATGTGTCAGTACTCTATTTACTGCACCACTCTTACACACAACACCACAAAACCACATTACACAGATTGAGTCAGATCTCTCTGACCAACTTAACACATCTCACCCAGTTGCTATCAATTAGTACCAGTTTCCCAAGACTGCATTGCATCCTAAATATGTTCAATAGTTTCCTCTTCTATTCAATAAGGTGGGTGATATGTTCCCACTGATGTCAATAATAGATCCGCCTTCCATAGTCTTAGATAGGTTTTCATATATTATTAGTTTGTCTCTAGGCCCTGGACTCCTGCTGGGGACCTAGAGCAAGCACTCACTTGTCATAATCATTTTTCATGATATGGCAGTATCAATCACTCAAAATATTAAAATAAACAAGATAAATGTTTTTTTCCTTACCACAATTCAGAATTGAGAACACAGTTACTTAGTACTAGCAAAACTCAGCTGAGCTGCTGGCTAGATTAGGGCGTCCCACTGATTTTTATTTATTAATTCCGGGAAATCACCTCTAGCAGTCAAGAACTGTGTTAATGGACAGTCTACTATCAAATGGCACAAGTGTGCATCTCTTTCTCAATAATATGAATGCTTTTGTCCAATCACGGACTTCCCCTCTAACTTTTTTCAAATATTCAAACCAAAAGTCAAATTTCAGTCAAATCTCAGTCAAGTGTGTATTATTTTCTGTTGGTCCGTCTGTCTCTATTTGGCTTTTCACAAAAATACACTTGTTTTTTGGACTAACTACATGCAAAAGCTGCACAAACCTGCCCCCTTAGTTATTTTTAGCTTCTATCCTCCGACTTTACCCCTCGTTCATCTGCAGTTTGATTTTTGCATTTTTAGGGCTCAAGGACGCCAAAAGGTAACTTTAGTGAAAGTATGTACAAAAAACTGTTCGCTAGTCTGATGCGAACAATACAGTCTTTCGTCAATATCTTCTGTGTTATCTGTCCGTCTGTATAATTAAAAGTATATTATTTCTCTGCTCAAGATGGGCTATCAAACTAGCTAGGTTTTATTTTCATAACTTTATTATTAAAGAAAACCCTACTTTTCTCAAGGTTAGTTTTTTTGAAATTTGTTTTTTGAACCTTCGTCCACGCGTTTCCCGCTGTATTCAAACAAAACAACTAATTACGGTAAAACGTCTAAGATACGACTGTTTCGAATAAGAGCTAAGGTCCTTTTTCTACCAATCCCTTACATTGTGTCAACTAGTGGCGTGATTTTTCCTTTAAACTACAAATTGCGTCTTTTTGCCTTTTAGATTCAAATACGTGTTCAGACCGTCACAATAATTTTTTTCTTTTATCTCCGTTTTCCTCCCGTCTAAAAGGGTAAACCGTTTGTCTGCATGTCCCAACTAGTTAGTTTCAATGGCGGTAGAAAGCGCTGGCGTAGGCGAGAATGTATCCTCGTATCTAACGTATAATTTTATCCCTACATGTTATCTTACCCGTTACCTTTATAATTGGAGATATTTTAACGTTGTATCACTGTATTTTTCACCACAATGGTTACTCTCAGATTTATATGGAAGCCGCTGGTAAGGTTTAGGGTTTGACCCAATACTGTGTAAAGGAGAAAAAAATACAAATACTTAACCATAATATAGTATTCTCAATCCTATTCTTACCCCGCGTAAAATATAATATTTTTATCCACTTCGGTTATTTAACTTAAATTGAAACTACAAGCTTAGAGCTTGCCTCATCGTTTAAAACTCCCGTGAAATAAATTCTAGTCATTTTAAAAATCAATCATAACAAATTAGAAATAAATACATATTTCGTCAATACTCATGATGAACAGTGCATTACTAGTTAGTTAAAATATTCTCTGACTGGTTACTAGCTATTAATTAAATTTACTTTATAGCTGGAATAGTTTAGCTAGATATTACCATTTATTCTGCTAGCCACTGTAACACAGTAAAACCTAGAGAAATATAATGACGGACCTATCTTGTAAATCACTCTGAACCAAATTTAGTGAAATATAATCGACGATTTTACCACTTAAATCACTCTAGACTACTAGTATAGTATCTACCTTCACACAAACTACTCAGACTATCTCCACCGAGAACTAAGAACTCTACATAATAAAGTGATTCTAGAATCGTAGCTAGATGTCTTCTGAAGCTGCGGCGGTACTGGATAAATTTAGTTAGAATGCTGGGGTATATATATATAATCTGAATTCAAAGGGAATGACCACTATTCACCGAAAACCAGATTCTCTGCCAGATTTAGCACCTACGGGGAAATCTCAGCTCAAATTCTAGATAAGAAATCTACACCCTTTACCGCTGCAAACTCGAGCACCGAGCGAAACGGTCTCTCTTAGATCAGGCGTAACGTAATTTGCTAATCAGTGCAAATTTTACACGTCTCTGCTCGTATGGCCTTCTAGCGAGCAATGTCTTTTGATCTGGCAATTCGCCGTGTTTAATTACTTTCTAGCGAACGGATTTACAAGGGAGGTAATAGAAATTTGCCTCACCTTGGTTCACAATAATCTGCTCTGATCGCTGTCTGATTTATTACACGATTTTCAATCGCTGGCGTTAAAAATTTACAGCTCAACGTTAGCTAATAGTCTAATAGTGAACATTCATCAAAGAAAATAGCGAACAGCAATAAAATGCGTGCTAAATTAGAAAAAGAGACAGATCTCCTAGTATAGGAGGGTTTTATGTTAACAAACGTGCGTAGATGAAAGAAAGGTAAAAGAAAAGTGTAGATAATGAAATAGATAGATGAAAGCTATTTTCATAATATGTCACACTGTCAGAATATACTCTCTACTGGTACTATGGATTTAATATATACTCAGACTAGACTCTTAGCCCGCTGTCTAAAGGTAAGACCACAGTACACAATAGCTGACATGAATAAAGCAATAACACCTGAAACAGGTTTGGTCCCTTTAATAAATATTGCGCACACACAGAAGCCACACACGGCTAATAATACACATAGAATAACGATGCAATGGAACTGCCAAACTACCTGCCATAATCACCAGCTCAATATAGCAGTAACATAATCACCGATCTAATCTACCCAGTGACAACACAATGACTTTTGCTCACTAGCTAAGCCCTGTACTGAAGCAAAGCAATACGTGGACGCAAAATACTTAACATAAATAATATCCAGGAAAAAACCACTAGAACTACACCAACGTTCTAGCAGTATACCAAATAATCCTGACCACATGAAAATCGGCAAGAAATATAAACCAAAATGGCATTCACATAATCCCAGCACCACAGCTGACAAAGGGACCACGTCCGCACGGGACGGTAGACATCTCCTAGAATGCCTTCACTCCAAAAGTTTCATATCCTCTTCCGTTCTGGCCCAACTGGCCAAACGGGTTTTAAATTCGTATCAGGGTCGACACTCTACACTACTCTACGGCGTGACCAACTTAATATTTTATAATATTTATACTATCTCTTCCACACACACACACACACACACACACTAGCCGCCATTAAAAACGCATCGCATTAGTTTATGAACCGCAACTCGTTGTGCTAAATTTAAAATACATGAAACCACTGATTTTACATTTCTGATCCATTTACTAACCCAAATTTGCTGTATGAGACAATTCAGAACCGGCTCCTAAGCAGTTGTCAACCCTAGGTGTAAAAACAAAAGTCGCACTCACTGTCATTCAGTCACAGCATCATTAATACCGTGTATGACCCACTACAGCATCAATACAGGCTTGGCATCAGCGTCTCCGTTGCACAGTGTTTGCGCTGACAAGTCTCCGAGTGCCAGGTGTATGAGCTGCTGTCTGAGTTGCTGTTTGGAAGCGATTGCGCAGATATAACAATAGAATTTGGCGATCTTGAGCTAGTGTTGTTACACGAGGTTGACCAAGCCTGGGGCGGTCATTGGTGGTACCTGTCGCCCGAAATCGCTGGTTCAGCCTCACTATAGTGGACTGGTCACAATTGAAATGTCTGGCAACTTCTCTGGTCGCCATTCCACTGCTGAGCATACCAACAGCTTGCCATTGCTCTTGTGCCGACAGTCGAGGCATGACAAAAACATTAACAGACTTTCTTTCGATGAAAACAGATAATGGCTTTTTACTCGCTGAAACTTGACTAATGCGTGTGCCAAATTTCAATGTGATTCGACTTTTAATAAAGCCAGAATTTACCAAAAGCCTCGTTTTGCACGTGGAGCACGCAAAATTTGAAGTAAACATCACATCGACAGTAAAATGGGAATACATGAACTTCATCACTTGCACACTTTCGGGGTTTGAAAATCGCTCACTTGCATAAACTGTTTCTAGTAAATGATAGAAGACTAAGAACAGTAAGTACAGGGCCGATGGTAGGTTTTGGTATTGTATAAACATTTATAACACAAGGAAGAGAAACCCGAGGCCTGTAAACAGTATATAAATATTAGACAAACATAAAAGTATGTTTTCAGGCATTCGTAAGAAATAAAGAAGTAGAAAACTAGGCAGCAGAAAAACAACAGACGTGAGTGTCTTACCCAGGATTCGAACCCAGGACCTCCCGTGCGACAACCCCGCCTAGCTATGCAAGCGAATCACACGATCCTCCCTGTCATCTAGGCATCACAAAAAATGATGCTTTGATGACGGGTCATTAGTGCTACCCGCAACACATAACACTGAAAATCTACCATGGGCAGTCAAGCCTATTAATGACGCAATCATTTCTGTTGTTCCCCTATTATACAGTATAGGTCAGACTTACACAAGACAAAGACCTCAATACTGTGTCTAGTAAATGATAGAAGACTTAGAAAAGTAAGTACAGGACAGAGGGTAGGTTTTGGTATTGTATAAACATTTATAACACATAAGGAAGGGAAACCCGAGGCCTGTAAACAGTAAATAAATATTAGACAAACATAAAAGTATGTTTTCAGGCACTCGTAAGAAATAAATAAGTAGAAAATTAGACAACAGAAAAACAACAGACGTGAGTGTCTTACCCAGGACTCGAACCCATGACCTTCCGTGCGACAACCCCGCCTAGCTGTGCAAGCGAATCACACTATTCTCCCTGCCATCTAGGCATCACTAAAAAATGATGCTTTGATGAGGGTCATTAGTGCGACCCGAAACACATAATACGGAAATTTACCATGGACAGTCCAGCCTATTGACGTGGTGACTGATCAGTGTATGGGCTGTACTGTGACCTGGTGATTGATCAGTGTATGTTATGTACACTGACCGTGTGACTGATCATTGTATGGTAGGTACTTTTACCTGGTGACCAGTGTATGGGTTGTACTGTGACTTGGTGATTGATCTGTGTATGGTATGTACTGTGACCTCGTAACCGATCAGTGTATGGGATGTACTGTGACCTGGTGACAGATCAGTGCATAGGTTATACTGTGACCTGGTGACAGATCAGTGTATGGGTGTAGCAGTCATCTTTGGAGTCATGGTGTCTTGATAGTGATGGTGTATGGATGACTACTATATAAGTGCTGATTACGCGAATGTTATTTGAACAAGTGGCGATCAGGAAAAACGTAATATGAACAGGGGCACGTCAAAATAAGGCATGTGCCAAATGAAGTACTCCGGAACTCTTGAGTTAAATTGATACAGTTTATTGGACGATTACGTTGAACGAGACAAGACGTCTGACATTGACGTTTTGACACATTAATAAACCTGATGAGATGTGAAAATATATTCTCACTGTTCAAATCAGATATTCCCATGGTAGTCATATTAATTAACTTATGACTGAACATCCTAGTTAACGAAACAATGTTCATGAATGATTAGGCAGTTTGGATCATGAGATTAATCCTATAACGGTTGACCTCTCAAGGGCAGAGACAATTATTATGATCCATAGCATTTAATATATCACAAATATTTCATCTTTAAATGGCCTCGTAAATAAGAAATCTGGAACCTCTGAACATCATGGTTGAGGCATCATTGCGCATATAAATTTCTAAGTTCTGAATTTGAATGACCTCTCCTTATGTTACGTAATCCGTAGGACGGCGAACAAATACTTTATCTTTGTATTTACGTTTATGTGATACAATTTCTTCAAAATAATAGGCTGGATTTCAATGACTTCGCTTTATATATTATCCATTTTCAATACATCCAAATGAAGGGTCAACGATTCCCATGGAATGTACTGACTAGATGCAGTATGACGAAAAGACGTAGAATAAATTTACTTTATTATAAATGAACTTACGGTCAACTCTTCACGGCGATGGCTTCCGTCTGGAAGGCCGTATACAATTGACTTTACCAATCAATAACCCGCCATATGGGTTTTAAACGAACAGACCAATGTCTGACTTTTATTCCAGCCATCTCTCTCTGAGGTCACTACGTCATCTACTGTCTAGCAACAAAACGCAAAATACTAGCGCACAAATATGTGCGCTTCCGTGCGCGATGAATTTAATTTACAAATATATTCTTACCACATATGTTGATGCGTACCCTCTCTCATGTCTACTTTACTACTGTTAAGGATCCAAAAAGGACGCAACAGTTTACCTTATACCCCGCGAAAAAAAAAATTCTATTATTTTTTTTTTACTTGAGTAACCGCGGAGAGGTAAATCAAATTAACATCTACACATAAAATCAATCTAAATATCCTAAACAAAATATTACTAGTGCCAGAATAAATATGAAAGCGAACTCAACTCAAATAAACAGAATGCAATGTAAGTAAATGTACTACCACTATAAACAACAATGAGGCAAATGTGGCAACACTAGATAATATTAAAACACACTTCCATAATTTAAGTTCATGTTATTTCAACGTAGAATCTTGCTTGATTCAGAAGGGCACCGTGAAAGGATGTCTGCTAGAACATTCTGTGATCCAGGTATTGCTCGTATCGTAAAACTGTATGGTTGCAGAGCGATTGCATATCTGGTTGATCGAGATGACTTCACGTCTCTGTTGTTTAGAGCAGTAAGAGCACGCTGGTCTGTCTACTCTATACAATGAAATGCGCTCCGAGTAAAAATCTCTGTAGTTTGGTAATTGACCATACCATGGCAAGAAGCTCCCTGTCCAGAACGGAGTAATTTTTCTCTGTAGATGTAAGTTTCCTGGACACGTACATGACAGGATGCAATGTACCAGAGTATTCTTGAAGTAATGCGCCGCCTATGCCGAAATTTGACGCATCGCTGAGGAGAATGAAAGGTAGGTCCGCATTAGGTAACCGTAAGACAGGTGCATTAGAAAAGTATGATTTAATGATATCCAACGTGACTTGATGTTCTTGCGACCACCGAATCATGTTAGCTGCGCCCTTCTTTAACAAAGTAGAGAAAGGTGCAGTGATGGTCGATAAATGAGGGATGAATCTCCCATAGAATTGTATTAGACCTAACAGACTCCTTACTTGTTTCTTAGTCTTAGGTATTGGGATATTCAGGATTTTAGAAATATTACTGTCCTCAGTATGTACCGTGACGAACACGGTGACCTAAAAATGATATGTCATGAAAACCAACATATGCTTTAGCAATTAGGTTATACGAACGTAAAGTGGACAATAATGTGTTCAATCCACGAAAATGTTTATGAAAACCAACATATGCTTTAGATGGTTTAGGTATCAGATCGTGAGATGAAGAAAATTCAGTCGGTAATATTATGAATTGTACAGGATGAACTACTGTCATAGCCTGTGTACTGTGCAATGACAAAAGAAACATAAGAAATATAATACAGATACCAAAACAGGCATGTGTGAATCTGGATGTGTATCGGAATTTAAAAGAAGAGTAGTGAGTGCGATAAAAAGCACATGACCAGCTACCAGCTAGATACTGAGCTAACCGGCCCAGAAATGTAGTTAAATAGTCTTACAAGAAATACCAATGTACGACGAAATAAATCAGTACATGTGGTAACGAACTCACAAGTCTGTGAAGGATAGGAATTAGAATGCACGTGACTGAATGTAGATTCAGTTGACGTGTCAAAGGTAGTGTGAATATCACCCACCACAGAGGAATCGTCCTCTTGGATAGTATATAAAGAAGTATTACGATTAGAGTGTTGCTGAAGCGAAGTATGTCGTAAGGGGCTCAAAGGAGCACTAAAATTAGTATAATGTATAATAGTATCATTAGTACTACAAGCTCCCACCACATATGCTGAACGTATCACTTTTTCTGGATGTAATTGGTAGTGAGTTTTAGGCATATTGGTAACTGCATAAGCAGCATGTAAGTGTTGCTTTTCCCAAGTAGCAATCTGCTGTGGGGTACACTCTTTAATCCCATGTATGCGACCAATTATCAAGTCACTAATTGGAGCAGGAAGTAGACATGCATGTATTTTCCCTGCAAAAAATGGAGTATTTATATTAATGATTGCTGTAGGAAAAGTCTCCACTGTGCCTCCAAAAGTGACACACTTTACAGTTTTTCCAGTTGCGCAGGACGGGTGGACCAACGAATGTCTGACGCCGATGGTGCTACAACCTGTATCAAAAAGTACAGAGACAGCAATGCCGTTAACAAAACCATTATGTAAATTAAGAGATCCTGTTCCATCATGTGTCGAAGCTGACATGGCCGTAGACATAGCAGGAAGACTTGGTAACACATGTCCGCAACTCAGCGTAGTGATCGCCTTGGGCTGGAACAAAGTTGTGCATTTCTGACAAAATTTAGCCTGCTCAAAATCAAGAGAACAAGATGATGCATTATGAGGATTAACATTTGTATCCTGATCTAAATTAATCTGAGTATCATGCAGAGCAGAGTTTGTCTGATGATGCGATCTACCATTTGAAGATCTATCACTAACTCGAAATCGATTTTGGCTATTGTCTCTGAAACTGCTATAATTATTATTGGTATTGGGATTACCATTTTGGTTAGCTCGCCAATTATTGTAATGACTATAGTCCCTTTGACCATATTGTTTGTTTGGAGAAAAATGTCTGTTATTTGAGAAATTTGATCTAGATTGCCAATTATGGTTGTAATTATTTCCTTGATAACACTGACAAACAACATTTTTCTTTCTTATATAAGAATAAGTGTTCTTAGGTCAGTTTCTTGCGCTGATTTCAAATCTTCAAATCTGAAATCCGTTTATCTCTATCACATTGGGTTCTTAAGATATTTGTGAATAAATATATTTTTGGGAAACCGTTATTTGCTCCGTTTCATTTTTACTATATAGCTTATTAAAAATTAATAAAATGCAAAATAATTCTACTTTTTATACTGCTAAAAGATGCATGACATATGTTACGCTATTTTTCAAATAGTTACTGTATTTTGAAATAATTCTGAGCGAAATATGGCTTCTAGAAGTTTTAGAAATTCGGCTGATCTGTTCTGTTACGTGTGCGGATATTTTACCGATCGTGTTCACCAGAAAAACTTTACACCATTACTAAAGAAAGCATATGAACATTATTTCGATTCGAAAGTTGATGATGCAAATAAATCTTGGAAGCCAAATGCAGTTTGTTCGACTTGTGCAAATACATTGGCAGAATGGTTACGAAAATCGCCGAAGCATAAGTCGATGCCTTTTGGAGTGCCAGTAATATGGCGTGAACCGACAAATCACGCTACTGATTGTTACTTCTGCTTGACAAATATCCATGGTTTCACTTTTAAAAATAGAAAGTCTGTGGTTTATCCAAATATTGAATCGGTTTCGAAACCAGTGCCTCATGATCCAATCACATGTCCGATCCCATTTCCACCAGAACAATATCCGTTGGACGTGAATGAACCATCAGAAAGTGATAGTTTACCTACTTTGGAAACTAATTCTGACTCGGATTATATACCGGTGAATGATGGAGTTCACTTAATTAACCATTCAGAACTTTCAGATCTAATACGTGATCTCGCTCTTACCAAAGGACAAGCGGAATTACTCGGTTCGCGACTCAAAGAATGGAATCTTTTAGCGCCCAATACTCCGATATCTAAATTTCGTCATAGACACAGAGAACTTGTTCAATACTTTGAGATGGATGATAGCATTTGCTATTGCAAAGATGTAAACGGTCTAATGGTGCACCTCGGTCATGAGCACATAGTCAACGAATGGCGACTTTTCATCGACTCTTCCAAGACTAGTCTAAAAGCCGTGTTATTGCATAACGGAAATTTATTTTCATCAATTCCAGTCGCCTACTCTGTTCATATGAAAGAAACTTATGACAATATGGCTATACTTTTGGCAAAAATAAAGTACAATGACTACCAATGGCGGATTTGTGGAGACCTAAATTTCATTGCAATTCTCACGGGCATGCAGACTGGGTATACTAAATTTTGTTGCTTCCTATGTGAATGGGACAGCCGCAACAGACAGGAACATTATGCAAGAAAGGTGTGGCCTATCAGGGATCGTATGCAGCTCGGGCATAAAAATGTAATACATGAGCCATTAGTTAACAAAGACAGCATCATTTTACCACCGTTACATATAAAGTTGGGGCTCATGAAGAATTTCGTAAAAGCGTTAGATAAAACGAGCAAAGCTTTTACTTATCTTCGAGAAAAGTTTCCGCAAGTTAGCGATGCAAAGATAAAGAAAGGTATCTTTGTAGGACCTCAGATTAGGAAAGTTATTGCAGACAAACAATTCGAGAACTTGTTACTTGGTAGCGAACTTCGCGCATGGATGGCATTCAAATCGATCGTCGATAACTTTCTGGGAAATCACAAATCTGTCGACTATGTGCATATTGTTAAGCAGTGCATAGATGCATACAGAATTATGGGCTGTAACATGTCCCTCAAAATCCATTTGCTCGATTCGCATCTTGACTTTTTCCCCTGACAACCTTGGCAAAGTCAGCGATGAACATGGAGAACGATTCCATCAAGATATCGCCGTAATGGAGTCACGCTATCAAGGACGGTGGAGTGTGACCATGCTTGCCGATTATTGTTGGATGCTTCATCGCAATGTACCACATACCATTCACCGACGAAAGTCGACTGCAAAGAAATTCAAGCCTACATAACTGTTACACTTCTTGTATGAATGATGTTGTAATACTGTATGCGTTGTTAAAAAACTTCAATTGCGTATTTCTAGTGATCCCGACCTGATAGAGAAAAACGGTTTGCAGATTTAAAAACAGCGCATTAAAATTGACCAGAAAAACATAGAAATGTTAGAGAAAGAAAAAAATTTTTTTTTTGTTAGTCAGTGTAATTTCCAGTATCATTCTTATTAAAATCCTGTGATCTGTGAGATTGACCCCAATTTTGATTATATGGAGATCTATGTCAAGATGATTTCCCTTTAAAAGAATTATAATTCTTGTTATCTCCCTTTTTGAAGTTCCTATCATTGCTAAGAGAGCGATGACGGAAGTTATTTCCTTGATGCATGGCAAATGCAACAGGCAATTCATCTTTGACATGAGAATTGCTAACTATCATGGGATGTGCAGTACAATAGTTTCTACAATTTTGTTCCATTTCGTTCATATTTGTTGGTTTACGTTCATGTAAGAACGAAAGAAATAACGAGTTAACCGAAGACAAAACCTTATCACGCAGTAATACGTCTACGAGAGCCTCATAGGTACGTTCTATTTTAGACAGTTCAACCCATCTGTCAAATGTAAGACGTATGAGTGAGATAAAGTCACCAACATCCTTTCCACTTTCAGGTTTCAGTGTTTTAAATTTTTGCCTATAACCATCTTCATCAAGTTGAAATTTTTTCAACAAAGCAGCTCTGACAATATTATAATCAATTTTGTCAGTGTCTTTCAACAGATTAAATACTGTTAATGCTTCGCCTGCAAGTAGTGGCAATAAATGTGCGCAATACTGTGATTTATCAATTTTATTGGCTTCGCATATAGTTTGAAATCTATCCAGTTAAAATAGTATGTCGTCTGAATGTTTTTTGAATACTGGCAATTTTAAGTTTACGTGCTTAATATTATCTTTGTTAGACGAGTTGTGAACCAACTGAGCGTTGTGAGCATTACCTTCATTAGTTAACCTAATTTTTTCAAGTTCCAGTTCCATCAACTTTTGTTCATGCTGTCTTCTATTTTCATTTTCAGCAGACTCAAGCTGAAATTTTTTTTCATTTTCTTCAGCTGCCAATCTCCTATTTTCAAGTTACATTTTCTTATTCTCAAGTTCAAATCTTCTTCTTCTTCTTCTTCTTCGTTCGTCCTGAAAAGGACGGTGGTTGTGTTGTGTCTGTTTACGCCTAAGCTGTGATATCTGCACCTTTCGGTCGACACATCCGACTTCTGCACGGCATTTTTTAGGACCGGGTTTGCCTTCCCATTTCGATCCACACTCGCTCAGCCAGACTGCACAGCTGCAGACTTTCCAGGACCACCACGTGGAGGTGGAGTGCGGTCTTGACCAGCTCTGGTTCGCTGGTCCTGACGCAGGCAGTCAAGCTATGAGTCGCTGACTGCGGTCTCTATTGCTGCGTCTTGAGGTCCCAAAAGTTCAAATCTGAAGTTTTCTTTCATTTTCTTCAGCTGCTAATTTCTATTTTCCATTTCCATTTTCTTATTATCAAGTTCAATCTGAAGTCTTTTATCTTCCGCCTCTAATTTCTTTTCTTCCAACTTCTGAGCCTTGTCATATTCGACAAGTGCGAATTGTTTGACTTCTTCAGGATTCAAGCTAAGAGATTTAGCTTGTTTAATAAAATAATCTAAAGTTGACATGACAAATGTGTATTTATAATCTTACTACCTTAGAAGGATTTTATCAAATGATTTAAAATTTATTACCCTCTTTTAAGTGCATTAAGTTCCTGTCCATAGAACTGCACTAAAACTTGCTAATTATATTAATAATATTATTAATCAATGAATCAATTTATGCATAAAAATATTATCAGAGTACAACGGAAGTAGACAATGGAACAATAGCAAAAAATTTCACGGTCCTCACGAAAATTGCAATTTCGGCATCCGGGCGCTGCATGTATGAGCCATTAGACATATGTAGACGTGGAATAGTACTGTGTCCAACGTTGAAGGTGGTAGTTGATGTTAACTTGACCTTGAGTAGCCGTTATACTTGATTCCAAGTTCAGGATGTCGTCGCCTTGAAAGCTCCCAAGATTTCAACCGATTCTTTCATGGAAATTCGTTCCCTTGGAACTTGTTATTTTCACAGCACACTGGCCGCCAGATTGTAGCAGTCATCTTTGGAGTCGTGGTGTCTTGATAGTGATGGTGTATGGATGACTACTATATAAGTGCTGATTACGCGAATGTTATTTGAACAAGTGGCGATCAGGAAAAACATAATATGAACAAGGGCACATCAAAATAAGGCCTGTGCCAAATGAAGTACTCCGGAACTCTTGAGTTAAATTGATACAGTTTATTGGACGATTACGTTGAACGAGACAAGACGTCTGACATTGACGTTTTGACACATTAATAAACCTGATGAGATGTGAAAATATATTCTCACTGTTCAAATCAGATATTCCCATTGTAGTCATATTAATTAACTGATGACTGGACATCCTAGTTAACGAAACAATGTTCATGGATGATTAGGCAGTTTGGATCATGAGATTAATCATATAACGATTGACCTCTCAAGGGCAGAGACAATTATTATGATCCATAGCATTTAATATATCACAAATATTTCATCTTTAAATGGCCTCGTAAATAAGAAATCTGGAACCTCTGAACATCATGGTTGAGGCATCATTGTGCATATAAATTTCTAAGTTCTGAACTTGAATGACCTCTCCTTATGTGCCGTAATCCGTAGGACGGGGAACAAATACTTTATCTTTGTATTTACGTTTATGTAATACAATTTCTTCAAAATAATAGGCTGGATTTCAATGACTTCGCTTTATATATTATCCATTTTCAATACATCCAAATGAAGGGTCAACGATTCCCATGGAATGTACTGACTAGATGCAGTATGACGAAAAGACGTAGAATAAATTTACATTATTATAAATGAACTTACGGTCAACTCTTCACGGCGATGGCTTCCGTCTGGAAGACCGTATAAAATTGACTTTACCAATCAGTAACCCGCCATATGGGTTTTAAACGAACAGACCAATGTCTGACTTTCATTCCAGCCATCTCTCTCTGAGGTCACTACGTCATCTACTGTCTAGCAACAAAATGCAAAATACAAGCGCACAAATATGTGCGCTTCCGTGCGCGATGAATTTAATTTACAAATATATTCTTACCACATATGTTGATGCGTACCCTCTTAACAGAAGTCAGACTCATGTCTACTTTACTACTGTTAAGGACCCAAAAAGGACGCAACAATGGGCTGTACTGTGACCTGGTGAATTATCAGTGTATGGGCTGTACTGTGACCTCGTGACAGATCAGTGTATGGGCTGTACTGTGACCTTGTGACAGACCACTGTATGGGCTGTACTGTCACCTGGTGACAGATCAGTGAATGGGCTGTACTGTGACCTGGTGACTGATAAGTGTGTGGGTTGTACTGTGACCTGGTGACAGAACAGTGTATGGGCTGTACTGTGACCTGGTGACAGATCAGCGTATGGTAAGTACTGTGACCTGGTGACAGAACTGTGTATGGGCTGTACTGTGACCTGGTTGAGTGATCAGTGATGGGTTGTACTGTGACCTGGTGACAGATCAGTGCATGGGTTGTACTGTGACATGGTGACTGATCAGTGTATGGGTTGTACTGTGACATGGTGACTGATCAGTGTATGGGTTGTACTGTGACCTAAGTGCTGATCAGTGTATGGGTTGCACTGTGTTCTGGTGACTGATTAGTGTGAAACATTTAGTGTTGGTAATCAGAAATTTGGTTGGAAGTAAATTTTATAACAATGACTTTTGTGAGGGAAATTAACGGACATGTAAATTTATAATTAAAGGGCAGTAATCCATAATACTTTGAAGTAGAGGATAAGAAAAGCGTTGCCATCCCTTAATCGCTGTTTAGTACGACTGACCTTGATCGAGAATTATAAAGAACGTTTGGAGTTTGGTTTTTCTGAATGAGTTCAGTTATGCGAGTGAAGAGACCTTGCACGGGAAATTTATATTTTTGGTGAACCGTTTGTGAGAAAGTCTGTTCTAGAATGTTCAGAAATAGTTGTAGTGGTTTGAAATATTGGCAGTCAGATCTGAGAACGCGTTAGCGTAGGTTCAGAAATGGGCTCTCTCCCAAGTGTGTGTAAAGATACAATTTTTAGAAATGGCTTGCGCTGTTGAGGATTATCATCGGACGATAAGCCAAACTCATTTTGGTTGATTTCTGTGGTGACAGAAATAATGTACTATCGTTTAGACCCTCAGTCGCAAAACCATGCCAAAATCATGTATGACAGTTTTGTGAGTTATTCTGAGGACAAAAAGACAATGTTGCAATTTTAAGAAAATGTGTGGGTTTCTAAGCGACCCATGTATATTGAACATTTAAGAGTCAATTACTGGTAGTACAGATTTGTAGGCAAGTTGACAGACTTTTCGCATTCTCTCCTTCTCTAATTCAATTTCTTTTTCTTCTTTCATCTTCCTCTCTTGTAATTCTTTATCTTCTTTCATCTTACTCTCTTGTAATTCTATCTCTCTCTCTTTTAGCTGCGACTCTTCTTTCCTCTTTATCTCCTGTAATTCTCTATCTTCTTTCATCTTCCTCTTTTGTAATTCTATCTGTCTCTCTCTTTTAGCTGCAACTCTTCTTTCCTCTTTAGCTCTTGTAATTCTATCTCTGCTTTCTTGAGTTCTCGTTCCTCGGCACGTAAATCTCTTAAGGCATCCTGATTCTCTTTTGAGTGGAATTCTGCCTTGGCATAGTCCGACAATTCTTTTCCTGTGTAACCACATTCCTTGCCTACCTTAATAAACTCTTGGTACTCCATAGTATACCCTCTTAAGTAACTCAGTATCAATATCACAGTCTTACACGAGTTGTAAAAAGTATATAAGTGTTGATCACATATACCCTCAATAAATCTGAGTGTAAATCTTATCACCGCAATACACCACCTCAATCTATACTCTCAATAAATATTGTATAAATATTCTCACTACAATACACCACCTCAATCTATACCGTCAATAAATATGTGTATACATATTCTCACCACAATACACCAACTCAATCTATTCTCTCAATAAATATATGTATAAGTCTTCTCATCACGATACACCACCTCAATCTATACTTTCGATAAATATGTGTATAAATATTCTCACCACAATACACCACCTCCTTAGGGTCTACTCGCTTAAGTAAATGGTCAAAGGTGACAATATTTTGTCCTCAAATAGTAACTCACTAACCAGATCGCTGTTATTAACAATAGCAACCAAATGTATCACTCCTACTTCACAGTAACCGCGGGTTATGTAACAGTCCACAGTATTCAAGGGCACTGATGCACACGCTGATCAGAAACTAAGCCCTTTTACACTATATCCTAAGAGCACCAATACTAGTACTACAGGATTTCACATCTGCTACGCTCCACCACTAAACAAACACAGCTGCACCCTACAAAGAATTCAGCCTAATCCAATCTTTTCTCACTTGGAGACCAGAAAGGATTAAACTTGCCACCCTTCCACCCTTAACACAACTATATACTAATACTGAACGTGAACGGAAAGACAACCCCACGTAAACAATGAAGTGCTGAGAGCTAGAGTACAAACTAGCCGCCAGCCAGATCAAACAGATCGTATAATAACCAAAATTAAAGCAAACAATACTAACTAATGCAATACGCAAGCAATATAAATATCAAAATATCCAGCTTGTCTTCAAGCCCCAAAGGAACCTGCTAACCATAAATAAAGTCAAGAGGCTGAATATCTACGAAGATTTCCCTGGAATAAGTAGTACCGATGAAAGACACCTACTCCAGAACGATATACTAGCACGACCCCAACAGAAAAGTCTCACTACATTATAAGACAAAATGTGACGAGATCTGATTGAGATGGACAGACAGAGAAAAGCAGATGAAGAACAGAAATATAATGGAATACAGAAAATATAACAAATTACAATAACAAAATACAACAAAACATTAACTTAACTGATGATCCAGCACTGACAACAACGATGCAGATCCAAAAGCTCCTCTGACACAGATGACGAATGATGAAAACACCACAAACAAGTCAATCACGAATAACTGAAGAAGTTCCAACAGGCGCCGTTACAACGTGTAACTCAGCACAGTCCAGAGCAAAACACCACTCCTCTGGTAAAATGTCCACCGTAATAGGAGATACAACCCTGGTGATGAAATCTTTGACACTCGCAAATACGTACCAGATAAAGTCAACGTCCTTCGGCACTATGTCGTATACGGCGTACGAAAACAGTACATGATACTCACGTCCAAGCAGCAATCTCGAGCATCTATCATCGGGGCAGCAGACTGCAGTCACATCAGCAGGACAGCAGTCCTCAGGAACCGACATCACATCAGGCAGTAACACCAAGCAGGACACGATCAATGCACGAATACTCCATCGATCATAACATCAGGTGGGACATCACATCAGTAAGGCAGGACAACGTCTGAACTCAGGCAACGAGTACTGCAGGAAGGTGATGTAATGTCTCAGTGGACAATTATTGCAATAGGCGACGTAACGTCTTAGCAGGTAAACATTGCAGCCCACTGACGAAAACAAGTTCTGCAGGTAGGTGACGTAATGTCTCAGCAGATAAACATTGCAGTAGGCGACGTAATGTCTTAGCACCCGGGTTCCCATCCTGTAGGTCACGACTCCCAAGGGGGTCGCAAAGTGTTTTCTGTGGGGTCGCCACGGTTATTTTTAGTTGCAAGACCCTACTCTACCAAGACCCTACTCCACCTCCAATTGGTGGTCATGGAAACAGGCTGCATCACTGCAGTCTGGCTGAGTGAGTAGGGATCAAAGAGGGAAGGCTAAAACGGTCCCAAAGATGCCGTGCTGAAGTCGAATGTGTCACCTTGGCGCTTTTGTACTGCTGCATTCTTGGGGTAGTGTTGGGGTTTCCTTTTTATACTTTTTTACTGATAAATGGGGATGTTCCTTAACGTTCTCAATTTGATAAAAATTGGTTATATTTTCTTTTTCGTTCTTGGCTTAATGTAGATTATGCTGGAAGATGCTGGCATGACAATTACAATTGATAAAATTCGTGAAACGCGAATAAAAATATATAAAGAATTTCTTTTTTCGCGACTAATAATTAATTTTTATTTATATTTTCAGAAATTCGTACCCATGGAGAAAAAAAGTAAATATTCAGAAGACTATCTAAAATTTGGCTTTACCGCATTGATCTGCAATGGCATAGAGTAGCCACAATGCGTTTTGTGCAATGTTGTTCTCAGTGCTGAATCTATGAAACCTTCAAAACTCAAACGTCACTTAGGGACAAAGCATTCAGAACATACTAAAAAGGATTTGGAGTTCTTTCGACGCCTTAAAACTGATCTCAGACGTCAGAGACTTGATCCTACATGAAGTTTTCAGCAACAGCGCACAGCAGCAGTGCAAGTATCATATGAAGTCGCATTGGAAATTACCAAACAAAAACAAAAAACCCTACACGATTGGAGAAAAGCTCACCAAACCCTGCATGTTGAAGATGGTGACGTTAATTCTTGGGGAAGCCAGCGAGATAAAGATGCGACAAATATCTCTGCCCAATAACACTATTCGGTGGCGCATTTCAGATATGTCCGTAGACTTGAAAGAGCAGGTTTTCAATGAAATCAAAGTTTCTCCGTTGTTTTCTTTTCAAGATCATCAATCAACGGACGTAAGTTCATGTTCTCAGTTGCTGGTATTCGTAAAATATATTCATTCAGATGACATCAAAGAAGAGTTCCTGTTTTGTAGTGCACTTGCAACTACTACAAAAGGTGAAGATATTATTGAGAAGATAAATACCTTTTTTGAAACTGGAGGACTACAGTGGAAAAACGTCTCTGTGGTTTGTACAGATGGAGCACCAGCTATGCTGGGGTCAAAGTCGGGCTGCCAGACCAAAGTGTAAGAACTTGCTCCCCAAGCAAAGGGCATTCACTGCATGATTCACCGATATGCTCTTGCCAGTAAGACTTTTCCAGCTCCTCTGCAAGAGGTACTTGATTCTGATCAAAATTGTGAATTACATCAAATATGGAGCCCTCAACATCCGTCTGTTTAAAGAACTCTGTAAAGACATAAATTCTGATCACGAGATTCTTCTTTTCTACACTGCTCTACGCTGGTTGTCGAAAGGAAATGTTGTCAATCGTGCCTTTGAGTTGAAAGATCAAGTCATGTTGTTCCTGGAAGTGAGAGGGAAACATGACCTTGTGGCGTACTTTAATGATGAAGCTTGGAAGAAAAGAGTTGCTTACTTAGAAGACATTTTAGACCAGCTAAATAAGCTGAACCTGAAACTTCAGAGAAAGGAAACACACATTATCCAATTTCAATTCAATCTTCAGGCATTTGTATCCAAGCTGCAAAACTGGCGTCGGAAAGTAAATCTTGGAAACGATGCCATGTTTGAAAAAACTGTGCAGTGTGGTAGAGGAATCCGAAGGTGAACTGGATGAGAATCTGAAGGAGGAGATTACTGGGCACCTTGCATCCCTTGCAATGGAATTTCACCGGTACTTCCCTGAGCTTACAGAAGAAGAAACTGCACTGGTACGAAACCCATTCTCTACTTCCCTGAATGTAGTCAGCATTCCCGATGAAGTACAGGATGCATTCCTGGATCTGCGGAACGATTCCTCGGCACGTAATTTATTTTATGAAAAATTGCTGACTCAGTTCTAGTGTGCTATGTATCAGTCATATCCAAATGTCACCATGCTTGCTTTTCGAGTTTAACTTCCATTTGCCTCTACATATCTATACGAAAGTGGATTTTCAGCGCTTCTTCATATCAAAACAAAGGCAAGAAACAGACAGAATGTTGAGGATGACATGAAGTTGGCTTTAACAAACACTCAGTCGCGAATTTTGAAGCAGGTTGCCCATATGCAAGTTCAACCATCGCATTAAATATTAGGTTCATTAAACATTAGAATTCATCTCATCTCAGCCCGTAACCCGTCATGGGTCGTAGGGGTGCCATGGTGGAAGCATCAGCAGACAGGGTCCTCCACTGCTCTCTATCCTCAGCAATGCGTACAAGTGTGGAAAAACCGTGTCCTGCCCATTCTTTGATGTTATCAGCCCAGGATTTTCTTTGCCTTCCTCTTCTCCGTTTACCTTCGACTGTCCCCTGAAGGATCGTTTTCGAAAGGGAGTCATGACGAGTTACATGCCCAAACCAGGCAAGCTTTCGATGTTTCACTATTGACAAAAGTGGTTCTTGGTGGCTGTTACGTACATTTATTACCTAAGGGGGTAGTCTTCGGTCCTGCCAAATGTACGCACCAGTTTTATGTAGTTATATTATTTGTGCGTTCGATTGATTCACGCACTGACGTGCACAATGCGGTGTGAGTTGCTTTGGACGCACGTGTAACCTAGTTGAGTAGTTTTGTGACGTCAGGTTTTGAAGTGGAAACATGGAACTGGCTTGTGTCCATGATTGTAATTTTATATTGTGTATCCAATGGCATGTTGAAGGAAGCCATTTATTATTGTGATTTGTATTGGTCTTCAGGTCGAAGCCAATCGCAGTTATGTCACGTAAGTTATCGCCCACTTCTTATTTTAATGCTGCATAAAAAGGCCGCTCTACTACTAATCTAGCGGGAATTTTATCATTCCTAGAATGGATCTACAGAGTCGCTTGCCTTTAAGATTTGGATCGTAGACGGAGAATTCCTACGAGTAGAAGAAGTTATATTGTTTACCTTATGCACATGTTTTAAATGCCATACATGCTTCAATGCCAAAGTCGTGGCACGGATGTAAAGAGAGGTTAGCCAACTGAAAGCCTTTAACTGATAGGATTATCGTATATGACTTTGTGTGAAATTATATGATGTACAACGCTATGTAGGATGAACGTCTGGGAATTTTAACAAATGTAATATGGAAGATTTCATCCCAGAGTATGAATACGTTACCATGATAGACGTCCTTGAAAGAAGGTCAACGGTCGTGACTGAGAAGGATATTATACGGTAACAGTTTTGTAATCCTTAGTCTATGGACAGAGGTCTTTACTAGAAGAGAATCTTCAGGAACTTTAGCAGCAATAATTAATATGTTGTCGTGTGATCATTGCGCCTGTGACGATGTCCGTCTTGTCCACTTCGTGTCCTGGTGAATAAAATCTATGTAAAGTTACCAACGACTTGTGTGCTGCCAATACTTGACCAGTTCACCCAATTCAAGATACTTGTTGGTTTTCGTTTGAAAAAACATTGTTGACATTTATTCCGTTGTAACCATTCGCGTTTCAATTCATCACTATGAAAACGACACCAACAATAACTGGTAGGCCAGTATGGTCTGGAAGTGATTTCAAAGGAACGTACCCATCCAATTGATCGTTTGAAAAGAAGAATATTTACTTTCAAGGCGACATCATCTCAATTTGGATCCTAGCGGGATATGAATCAAAATCAACTCAAATGCTCAAAGTCTTCAATCAACCTCCACGTCAAGTTTCACAGTGACTGATTACTTGGAGATCATCTCTTCATCATTATTACGTGCGAGCTAGTTTGATATACGCAGAGCGAAGTATTGCATCCTCTAACGTACATACACGGGGACAAGGCACTTTGATTTTTACCTGCACGCGAGCTAAGTATAACTTGTATCCGTTATACACTTTATTACTATTAGCTGTGCCTTAATTGATTATGTCCACTTTCATATTTTCCGTGTTATGTGTTATATGTTGTGTATTCTTTGCGGGAGGTTGGGAGGTAGATCTGACGAACGAGATCCATCTCGAAGTCAATTCGGGCTCTTCGTCAGACGTTCTGTAGGACATTATTTTGCAGACTTCCCGCAGTGGAATGTTCCTACGCGTGAGCGTAGAAGGATTCTAGGTCCACTGTGTCTGGTGGTCTGTGACACCTGTCTGTTTTAGCTGTAGTGTCACGTTTACTTGTTGTTTTTGGTAGCTATTTTTACTTGTACCTTGGTTTTATGATGAATTGTGTTTGTATTTCGCGTCCATCTCACCTTTCCTGTCGTTTAGTTTTTTACAAAACCTATGTTTTTTACACTGTGTTGTCAATTGTCTTGTGCATTATTTAATCGCAGTTATCATCGTAATTCTTTACGACATTCCATTTTAGTTTCTCATTTTATTTTAATTGGATTTCTGCGAACGTCTTCGTTTGTTTTGAATATCTTGTCGTGTCATTATTGTGCTATTGTCTGTCACGTTACTGCTTTCACACCATTACATGTTATAAATTACATTATTAATTATTAATATTATTGCCTATTATATAAATTGATTTTACCGTTCTAGAACAGGAACGAAGAACACTAGTTGTAGTAACACTTTTAAGTAGTATTATTACATAATAATATTGAAATGGCTACCTTAGACTATTTCATTAAGCAAGCAAAAGCTCTTCAGATGGCTCCTGATGAAGCAAAAACATTTGCACTTGCAGAATATAGGAAAGCTCAAGAAATAGAAGCCGAACAGAGAAAGTTAGAAACTTTAAGACTAGAAAAACTTCAATTTGAGGCAGATCAAAAACGGATTGAATCTGAGGAAAATGAGAAAAAAATGAGATTAACTGGTGAGGAGGATGAAAAGAAGAGGAAATTTATAGCTGAGGAAGAGGAGAAAAAAATGAGATTGGCCGCTGAATTAGAAGAGAAACGATTTCAGCGAGAAGCAGAACAGAAGCAAAAGGAGTCTGAAGAAAGACTTAGAAAAGAAATGGAAGTTAAACACAAGGAAATGGAACAGAAACAAAAAGAAATAGAAGAAAGGAGATTAATAGCTGAACAAAACACAAAACGACTTCAGCTTGAGATGGAAGAGAATGAAAAAAAAACGACAGCATGAACTGAAATTAGCAGAGTCAGAATATGAGAGACTTAGGTTAACTCAGGAAGCTAATTCTCAGAGAACTTTTGAAAGCCACACTTCATCCAGACAGGATCATTTTAAGGAAATTCACCTTAAATTACCAAAATTTAATCCCCCGTCTGATGACGTAATATTCTTCCTAGATAGGTTTGAGGCCACTTGTGGGTCTTATAACGTGGATAAAGCTCTATACTGTACATATTTATCCAGATTACTTACAGGGGATGCATTAGCAGTTTATCATACCACCAGCATTGGTGAGAAAAATGACTACAATGCTCTTAGAGCAGCACTTCTGCAAAAATTCCAAATGACAGAAAACGAATATCGTTTGAGATTTCACACATTACTACCTCAATCTGCCAGAAATTTTAGTGATTTTCTGTCACAGATACGACTAACATTAGAAAGATGGATCGAATTATCCAAAATTGAAAAGTCGTATGAAGGTCTCTTTGATTTACTGATGCGCGATAAGGTACTTTCGTCGGTAAACCCTACATTTCTCGCATTTTTACACGAACGGAAACCTTTATCTATGAAAAATTTAGAAGAACATGCAAAAAATTTTTGCACTGCTCACCCAACATGGATCTAAGTAATGCGCAGATTAAGAATGAATTGCCTGTTGCTTTTGCAGCACAACAAAACAATTTTTCACGCAATCGTTCTTTTAGTGCTGATAGGTATGTCAATAAGGGAAATAATCATAATTTCAACAATGATAACTTTTACAAAGGGAAGCAATTTCAACAATCTGCTCCATTTAATGTTTCTTGGAACCAAACTCACAGATCGCGAGATTTTGGTAACAATTATTTTAAAAATAATCAAGGACATTATAATAAACAAAACTGGAGATCAAGGTCTCAGGGTCCGCAAAACAGACAATTTTTTTGGAAATAAACCATTTAACCAACATCATAACGATCATTCTACAAATTATCGGACTAATCCAAATTTTAACTCTAGCAGAAACGACAATTATGGCAATTTTAATGACAAAAATCACAATCGATCGCGCCGACGAGATAGATCGTCGAATAATACAGGTAGACATTCTAATGTTGCTTTTAATGATACACAGGCTAACATTGAACAGGGTAAAGTAGCTGAAACTCACAATGCTATGTCTTGTTCTCTAGATTGTTCCCAGGTGAAAGACTGTCCAGAATGCTCGACTCTTTTCCAGCCTAAGGCGATCACGACGCTGCGTTGCGGACATACCTTGCCTAGCCTGCCTGCAGTCTGTACAGCCACTGCTGCGTCAGTACACCAGGGACAGGGCTCTCTTAAGTTTCACAAGGGATTTGTCAATAATATTTCATGCTCTCTCCTATTTGACTCAGGTTGTACAACAATCGGTGTCCGGACTTCGCTGATCGACCCAAGTTGTGCCACGGGCCGGGTTGTCAAATGTGTAACATTTGGTGGCACTATTGAAACATTTCCCACTGCTATTATTGATCTTAACACACCTTTCTTTACAGGAAAGATCCAAGCATGTCTTCTGCCTAACCCAATTTGTGATGTAATACTGGGTCGCATACATGGTATTAAAGAGTGTACACCACAGCAAATAGCTGAATGGGAAAAGCGACATATTCAAACTGCAAATGCAGTAGTGACTAGAGCGCAAGCTACTAATATGTCGCATGATACACCTATTGAACCTACAGTTCATACCACTTGTGATGATGATGCTCCTATTTCACGGGAGTTGTTTGCAACATTGCAAAAGAATGATAATTCATTAAAAAAATTCTTTCAGTATGTTAACAAAAAGAATACAAGCAACAAACTTGCAAAATCTAGACATGACTTTATACTTAAAAATGGGATTTTGGTTAGAGTAATACGGGAAAAGGATTTATCCTTATGTTCTCAGATTCTTGTCCCATCCTGTATGAGATCTCGTATATTACGACATGCTCATGACTCGCAATGTGCGGGCCATATGGGTTTTTCGCGTACCAAATCCAGAGTGCTTTCGGCATTCTACTGGCCAGGCGTCCATAGAGATGTTACTCTCTATTGTCGGTCCTGTTTGATATGTCAAGAAGTTAAGGTACGGGGTCCATTTCATGCGGCTCCTATTCAAGCTGCGGACATCCCGATTAGACCATTTGATAAAATGGCCATTGACATTATTGGTCCAATGCTTCCATCTGCTAGAGGGCATACGCATATTCTTACGTGCATTGATATGTGCACTCGTTGGCCTGAGGCCATCCCTCTCAAGAACACTTCATCTGCCAGTGTAGCAGAGGCATTGATGTTAATCTTCTCACGCATTGGTTTTCCACGGAAAATCTTGTCGGATCATGGGGTTCAGTTCATTTCTGAATCCATGTCTCAAGTTATGAAGACATTAGGTATAGACAGATCTCTTAGTTCTATTTATCATCCGATGTCAAATGGGTTAATTGAGCGTCTCAATAGGACACTCAAGCTGTTGTTGGGTAAGATGACTCAAGACCATCCCCAAGACTGGGATCGGGTCCTACCCGCTTGTCTCTTTGCGTATCGCGAGGTACAAAATCAAGCAACGGGGTTTTCTCCGTTCCAGCTTGTTTTTGGCATGCAACCACGCAGTCCGATGTCGTTAATCCACGACTTATTGGTGGATGAGAATATTGAAGAGGAAACTCAATCCTCTTATGAGTATGTGATCTCTCTTAGAAAGAAAATCATAGATGCTTGTAGACTAGCTACTGCATCATCCGAACATGCCAAAGAAAAAGCTCGTCTATCTGCAAACAAATATAGACGTCTTCGCCAGCTCATACCTGGTGATGAAGCTTTTGTATTACTCCCTGCGCATAACAATCGTCTTTTAATTACCTGGAGAGGTCCTTTCAGGATCATCTCAAGAATATCCGATGTCGACTACATCGTTGATGTTAATGGCAAACATAAAACCTTCCACATTAACATGTTGAAGGAGTATTACTCACGTCCTGATTATCTACAATCGGTGTTCCAAGCAACTGACGATCCTACACCTCCTATTCAACACTATTCTAGTTTGTCAGTCATCCAAGAAGAGGAATCTTCTTTCGATGATGTACAACTACCAATACCAGTTGTACCACTCCATTCCACTGAGAAATGGAATGATGTTACTATCTCATCTACTCTTTCTGATGATCAACGTCAGCAAGTCTCTAAAATTCTACACACGTATGAGGATGTCCTCACTGACATCCCAGGTCATACGTCAGTCATCCAACATGACATTATTCTGACTGACGATACACCGATTCGAGTTCGCCCATATCCTATTCCTTTACACTTTCGTGATAAGGTTGATAAGGAATTGGATGAGATGCTCCAATTAAATATAATTGAACCATCTTCATCACCATATTCTTCTTCTATGGTAATCATTAGGAAGAAAGACAACAATATACGTCTTTGCGTAGATTACAGGAAGTTAAACAAAGTTACAAAATTCGATGCGGAACCATTACCTCTTTTAGATGACTTATTGGAGAGATTATCTCATGCTACATTCTTTTCGAAATTTGACCTTTCAAAGGGTTATTGGCAAGTGCCACTCACTACGAAAGCAAAGCCATTCACCGCTTTCTCGACACCACGGGGTCTTTTTCAATGGAATTTTATGCCTTTCGGGTTAATGAATGCGCCAGCTACCTTTGTACGCATGATGCGCCGCATATTGTCTCATCGTCCCGATGTCATTACTTATATAGATGACATCTGTCTTTTTAGTGACTCTTGGGATGAACATATTCAGGGTTTAAAATCTTTACTTTCTACCTTACAGGATTATAACTTAACAGCGAAACCTTCAAAGGCTTTTGTCGGTTTTCATGACATCTCATTTCTTGGTCACCGTATAGGTCGCGGTTTAATGTATACAGAAGACAGTAACGTCTCTAAAATTTTAAACATCTCAGCACCTAAGACAAAAAAACAAGTGAGGTCACTCTTAGGACTAATACAGTTCTATTCTAAATTTATCCCTCATTTGTCTACTATAACTGCACCTCTTTCGTCTTTACTGAAGAAGGGCACACCTAATGTAATAAAGTGGTCGCAGGATCACCAAACGGCGTTAGACTATATAAAACAAATTTTTTCAAATAAGCCTTTTTTAAAGTTGCCTAACAAAGATCTCACCTTTGTTCTTCGCAGTGATGCTTCTTCTACGCTATCGCGGCAGTTTTGATGCAGGAATACGGAGGCACCTTATTTCCTGTTATGTACGTATCCAGAAAGCTTACAACGAGCGAGATAAATTACTCCGTTCTAGACAAAGAGCTCCTTGCTCTTGTCTGGGCAATCACAAAACTGGATCGTTACCTCCTCGGATCACACTTTGTGGTGGAGTCTGACCAGAAAGCTCTTACCGCATTGAATACAGGGAACGTTAAGTCATCAAAGTCAGCGCGTTACGCTATAGCTCTTCAACCGTTCCATTTTGAGATACGAGCTATTCCTGGAGTGCAGAATGTATTTGCAGACTGTCTTTCAAGATGCCCTAGTGAACTTGTTGAAACTAAACTACTTTTAGATGGAGAAACGTCCTCACCGAAACATGAATAACTTTGTACAGTGTCATTAATTGTACATCTGTGAAGACTATGTATAGTTTTGCAGTATTCGTATAAATATAACTTTCAGAACATACTTACATATGGATTATAACATTATTTCTTGTGAAGTAACGTTTTATTAGAACGGGAACAGTGATATTAAAGTAAAATTTTTTTGTGTAGTATGGAAACATTGGTAAAAACGACAAACAGACATTCATTATTGTTATGAAACATATTACACTACATATCGTGTTCGTAAACTTATTTCGTGCATGGAACATTAGGAACATATTCTTGTTGACTCTAAATAGTTCTGAACGAATATTCACAATGACTGAAATTAGAATTACTTAGAATAAATTACTAGTTATTTATTTATGTGTAATTAAGTACTAGAATTAGATTAATTCAATTTAATCAATTTGATTGTTTATAAATCACACATCTACTAACGTTATTAGTGTCTCGCAATACGTGTAGTCACGTATACCACTACATGATATTTCACTTTTAGATAACTAGTCAAACTTACTAGTGCTAGATAACAGTAGGTGCGTTGCTTCTTAAAGTGTTTAATTATGCATTGCTTCATTTTTGCATGTTGTATTTTAAAAAAATTTTCTGTTCTTTTGATTTTCTTATCATTGATTATCATCAGTGTTGCTGTTCATTTTCATTTTTGAAATCATATGTTTCGATTTTCTTTTGAAAAACTTAGTTGAATTTTATTATCATCTTTTTTGTTGATTTTTCATTTTCATTTTTTCAACTTCTTTTTACTTCGAATATTACCACATCGTTCCAAAGTAGGTCGATGGTGGATGTGTGCTTTAATGCATACTATCATTTAGTTATATTGATTTATTTTAAATTTTCTCTTCTTAATATGATAACTTTATGCATTGTATATATTGTTGTAGTTTTGACTCACCTCTCTCGAGTAATTAGTTCGAAAAAAATTAATGGGATTAATTTTTTTAAGGGGAGGTAATAAGGGAGCTGTTACGTACATTTATTACCTAAGGGGGTAGTCTTCGGTCCTGCCAAATGTACGCACCAGTTTTATGTAGTTATATTATTTGTGCGTTCGATTGATTCACGCACTGACGTGCACAATGCGGTGTGAGTTGCTTTGGACGCACGTGTAACCTAGTTGAGTAGTTTGTGACGTCATGTTTTGAAGTGGAAACATGGAACTGGCTTGTGTCCATGATTGTAATTTTATATTGTGTATCCAATGGCATGTTGAAGGAAGCCATTTATTATTGTGATTTGTATTGGTCTTCAGGTCGAAGCCAATCGCAGTTATGTCACGTAAGTTATCGCCCACTTCTTATTTTAATGCTGCATAAAAAGGCCGCTCTACTACTAATCTAGCGGGAATTTTATCATTCCTAGAATGGATCTACAGAGTCGCTTGCCTTTAAGATTTGGATCGTAGACGGAGAATTCCTACGAGTAGAAGAAGTTATATTGTTTACCTTATGCACATGTTTTTAAATGCCGTACATGCTTCAATGCCAAAGTCGTGGCACGGATGTAAAGAGAGGTTAGCCAACTGAAAGCCTTTAACTGATAGGATTATCGTATATGACTTTGTGTGAAATTATATGATGTACAACGCTATGTAGGATGAACGTCTGGGAATTTTAACAAATGTAATATGGAAGATTTCATCCCAGAGTATGAATACGTTACCATGATAGACGTCCTTGAAAGAAGGTCAACGGTCGTGACTGAGAAGGATATTATACGGTAACAGTTTTGTAATCCTTAGTCTATGGACAGAGGTCTTTACTAGAAGAGAATCTTCAGGAACTTTAGCAGCAATAATTAATATGTTGTCGTGTGATCATTGCGCCTGTGACGATGTCCGTCTTGTCCACTTCGTGTCCTGGTGAATAAAATCTATGTAAAGTTACCAACGACTTGTGTGCTGCCAATACTTGACCAGTTCACCCAATTCAAGATACTTGTTGGTTTTCGTTTGAAAAAACATTGTTGACATTTATTCCGTTGTAACCATTCGCGTTTCAATTCATCACTATGAAAACGACACCAACAGTGGCCTGCATAGGTGTTTATCTTCTCTCTAACATAGACATTTGTTTTGTGCTCTTTATAGCAAATGCGCAAAATTCTTCTATAACATTTATGCTCGAAAGCCTGAATCCTTCGCTCCGTATCTGCAGTGAGTGTCCAGCTCTCACACCCATACAAGAGAATAGATAATACAAGTGATTTGTATAATTTGATCTTCACAGGAAAACTGATGTTACTTTTCCAGATCACATTCAACTTTGTCATGGCAGCTGAGGCCATCTCAAGTCTTGTCTTGATTTCTTTACTTGATCTTCCATCACTACATATAGTGGACCCGAGATATTTAAAGGTGTTAACTTCTTCTAACGTTTGCCCATTTAACGTAATGTTGGTCGGAACATGTTTCTTATGGCTATTCACCAATATCTTGCTTTTTTCTATATTAATTTCCATCCCATACGTTCTTGTTACTTTCTCCAGTCTAGAGGTAAGGTCTTGAAGTTCTGATTCTGATCCAGCTATCAGATCAATATCATCAGCAAAACGTAGGTTGCACAGAGGTCGGCCTCCAATCGATATGGTTGATTTATAATCGTAGAGAGCCTCCTGCATAATATGTTCTAGATAAATATTAAAGAGCACTGGGGACAGGATACATCCCTGCCGAACTCCTACAGTTGTTTTGAAAAATTCTCCAATGTCGTTGCTTGCAAAAACAGCACTGCTTGCGTCCTTGTATAGTGCTTCAATGATATCTATGATGTTGGTATCAAAATTGAATTTTCTCATTACTTGCCATAAGCCTTCATGCCAGACTCGATCGAAGGCTTTTGTGAAATCGATGAAGTTATGGTATAAATCGTGTTGATGTTGGAGATGTTTTTCGATAAGTACTCTAATATTGAAGATTTGTTCTGAGGTACTTCTTTTTGGTCTAAAGCCAGCCTGTTCCTCTGACAAGATTTCTTCTGATTTCTGTTTTATTCTGTTCAAAAGTATCCTTAACATCACCTTACGTGGATGACTAATAAGGCTAATGGTTCTGTAGTTCTTGCACATTTTTAGATTTCCTTTCTTTGGAAGCGGTATTACTAATGACTGCGTCCATTCTTTTGGCCATTTTTTTGTACTCCATATCTTCTGGCAAATTGTTGTCATGATTTTTACTATATCTGGTCCTCCATATTTCAAGAGCTCTGCTGGGATATTATCCACACCCGGTGACTTCCCTCCTTTCATCGAACATATAGCCTCTTCCACTTCTTCCCGTAATATTGCTGCATTTCCGAGTTCCCTGTTTTCGCACTTAATGTTGTTTAATATGCCTAAGTCAGTATCAAGTTTACAGTTATATAATTCTTTACAATATTCTGTCCACCTTCTCATTACAGCTGTTTTTTCATTGAGCAGAGCCCCATTGCTATCTTCTATGACAGTTACCCTGGGCTGTTGGGGTTTTGATAGTTTTCTTAATGTGTCAAAAGCTGCCTTGCTGTTACCTTTTATTAGCCCCGTATTAATGGACTCACATTGATCAGCTACCCATTTTTCTTTGGCCTGTTTCATTTTCTTCCTAATATTTTTATTCACCATACTGTATTGCCATGCTGCTTCAGGAACCTCTTTCTTAACCTTTTTCATTTCCCGCCGTGTATCACATAACTTCAGAATGTCATCTGTAACCCATGGTTTGTTTATTTTCTTTCTTTTACCAAGTATTTCTGTTGCTGATTCAATGAGCACGTCTTTCATGTTCTCTGTGATTGAGTTGATATCATCCTCCAAAAAATTGAGAGCTGCGAATTTTCCTCCAACAGTTGCCTCAAAGATTCCCGCGATTTCTGGATCTTTCAGTTTGTCTAAATTGAATCTTAACTGAGAACATCTGTTTTGATTATAGTTCTTTTTAAGTTTAAGCTTGAGCGTCATCAATACCATGTCGTGATCACTACCAATGTCGGCGCCAGGAAAAGTCCTAGTCTTGGCTTTATTAATACTAGACTTGAATCTTTTGGATACAAGAATAAAATCAATTTGGCCATGTATCTCAGTTTTTGGGGCATGCCACGTTGTTCTTCTTGATAACTTATGAGGAAATAGTGTATTTGCAATGGTTAGTTTATAGTTGCTGGCAAATTCTAGTAGCCTTAGTCCTCGATCGTTGGTTTCACCTGTCCCAAATCTCCCCACTGTACCAGCCCAGTGACCGTATGCATCTGGCCCTATTTTAGCATTCCAATCACCTAACACGATGAGAAGATCTTTCTTTGGAATTTTCTTAATTGCTTCATCCAGATTGTCATAAAATGTATCAATTGCCTCATCCTCATAGTCAGTAGTGGGGGCATATACCTGTATAATGGAGATGTTCTTTGGATGTGCTGCAATACGAATGGTGATAAGCCTGCTATTTATTGGGGTGCAGCTGATGACAGAGTTCAATCTATCTTTATGTACGATAAAACCTACTCCATGCTGATGTTTAGACTCATCTCCACTAAACCAAATTTTGTGACCATCATCCATTATTGATTCACCTAATCCTGTCCATCTGACTTCTGCTAGGCCCAGGATGTCCCACGAGTATCTAACAAGTTCATGTGTTAGTTCTTTGACTTTTCCACACGCATATAGCGTGCGTACATTCCAAGTTCCAACAACAAAACTTTCTCTTGGAAGTTTCAAAACAGGTGTTTTTACCCCATTCGCTGACTTATCACTCTCAAGGGGCAATGAGAGCGCGGTCGTTGTTAATCCGGGCATCGGCCGATCCGGCAAATTATTACTGAGTTGACTTTCCATCATTAGAATTATATTATGAAAAATCTATTTTTAATGTGTTTTCTTTACCCTATTAAAATGCCTTTTTGTGAAAATGTGGTGGGGAGTCGCAGGTTACTTGGCTTTTATAAAAGGGGGTCGCGACTCGAAAAAGGTTGGGAAACACTGTCCTAGCAGATAAACATTGCAGCCTACTGACGAAAACAAGTACTGCAGGTACGTGACGTAATGTCTCAGCAGATAAACATTGCAGTAGGCGACGTAACGTCTCAAAAGTCGACAAATCAACAGGGTATCATCAGGTACTATCAAGGGCAGGTTGCACTGGCATACTCTCACGTATGTGCCAGGTGAGCCGAACTCTGAATCAGGTATGCTTGTTCAACAGGCAGTCTGTACACTATAGTAGTCGCCTTGCGAACACAGTAGCCCGCCTACGCCAGTCTTTCCTAAGCGACAACTAGCCTTAAATACACCTATACAGCAACCTACTATGAATGTAACCTATGCTGACACGCACAGTCAGGCACACGATTACTAGCCCTAAAAAGGACTACCACCAAACCTGAACTACCCAACTTTCCAACCGTCAAAGTCACCTGCTCCGCCGGAAGCACAAGCTTTATAGCCTCCACCTGCGAAGTTTACCTTGTAATATGACTACCAACACTACTTGACAATTTCTACCTTACTGTGCTGACCATTCTAGCAAACATATCATCTGACAAGAGAAATCTAAACAAAATCTGTACTTAACACTTCCAGAACTACAACGCAGCTGAATTTCACACCTGAATAATGCTGACCGATCTGACAACACACCCTACTATCCTTTGACCTACTTAACAATCCAGGTCAAATACCGCGGGCTGGTTTGCAACCTGACCTAAATCAAATCGCTCCCAACGCTGACTGCACGAAATGTAACAGTGCTGTCAACATTGTCAATACGTGAAGTAAACATAATAACCGTTATACAGCACTTTCAACATGTGCCAAAATGAGCCGATAAAACTTATACATGCAAGAAAAATGGCCACAAGGCTTCTGGGCTCGAAACAAATCAAACAGAGCTACCCAATTATCACCTGCCCCTATTTAACTATGTGGGAGAAAGGTGCTAATTGGCTACCCTTCACCGATAGGTCATTACCACTCTTGTACAGATTTAACTATGACACATAAACTGGCTCGTGTTCACTAGGGTATGACTATACAACAATGGGTGACACAAGGAACTAACGCTTCTGAACAGCTAATATCCCTTTTATTAACAAGAACACAACTTGGCCACACACGGCCTAATGAAATGTCAATACATAAATAACTGCCGCCTCAGGGAATGAACATGTAATATCAGTACGCAAGAACAGGCAATATGGCTACCTAGCTCCTACGGTGAACACCGCTCCATGTAGCAGCGAACCAACATAGTACTAACGACTATCAAAATTACGCACATCCAATTCTCAGCTTACACAAAAATCATCACTGAGCAAATAATAACTTCCCTAGAATAAATATCACCAACATAAGATTAATCTGGCGAGCATTGTATCATGATATTCAATGAAATATGGGCCGCATCAAGCGGGCATGGGATATCGTCCAAACGGGACGGCAGTCCAATCACTACTAAATCTTTCGCACTCAAACCCCTGGCGCCCGGATTTCCGATGGTCTCATGACCCGGTCGTTCGGCTATTTCCGACAGGCCTGTCTTGTCACTAACAAGCAGGCAACCACAAAATAGCATTGTGACACATGTTAATCATTTGTATATTATTATCTGTTTAGAGTGGACAGGTTGGTGGGACTGGCATAGATGGATTCTTTTCGGAGAATTCATCTGTGACAGTGTTCTTCTAGGCTGTTGTTAGGAGCACATTAAAAGAATCCAGTGCTTGGCTACAGTTGCTATTTTGTCTCAGTCTGTTCTCCCATATAAGTAATTTCCGTTTAGCAGTGACGTATTGTAGTGCGTTCTATTTATAGCTTACCTCATTTCCATGTGTCTGAACTAGTTACCGTGTGTCACAGTTCATTCTCTCTACATGTATAGTATTTGTTTTTGAAGATTTTTGTTTTTCGGTGTGGAATTTTCTGTAGCATTTTGTCAATTGTTGCTTTTAATGTTTATCTACATACTGTACATGTGTCCTTGTTACTTTTAGTTCCTTTAGCTTTATCACGTTGCGTTCTGTAATTCGAGTACTCACATCATCATTTCATTTACCTGTGCTTTTCATTTTTCACCTGTGCTCGTCACTTGTTACAGTTATTATATACATAGATTACGTCACCCACTGGTGTTACATCTGCACTAGTGAGATTGTTAGTTAGTAATACCTTATAGCAAATAAAAATAAACGCCATTTGTCCTTAGTGACAATCATGTCTACATTAAAGGACTTCATGGAATTGGGGACATTCTCGGATTAATCTGGGGACGAGCTCAAGCAATATGCACAAGCCAAAGTTGCCCATATTCGTCTGGAGAAGATTGAGAAACGTGAACTAACAAAACGAACCCAAGAATTGGAAATGGAGAGATTGAGGATGAAAGCTCAAACGGAGCAAGAAATACAGAAAACGGAGCAGGAAAAAAAATGAAAACTCAATCAAAGCAGGAAAAAGCGAAGGCCAAAGTAGAAAAAATTAGAATAGAGAAGGAAATTAAAATTGAAAGGATTTGCGCACAAAGTGCCCACGATGCAATGCAACTGGAAATGGATAATACCGAACCATTATCAGGCACGTCTACCCCAAAGCTGAGATTACCCAATTTTGACGAAAGTAACGACTGCGCCGATGCTTTCATTCAGAGGTTCACTTTGAAGGTTACATCATTAAATATACTTAAAGAGAAATGGTCCAGGATACTTTCCGACTACCTCAAAGGGGAGGCGTTAAAAACGTAAATGTCTTTGGATGAGAACAGCCGCAGGGACTTTGATATAGTTCTGCAGACTCTTCTTAGGAAATTCCAACTTACAGAAGAGGGTTATAGAGAGAGGTTCCATTCGGCGGTACTATCCAAAAACAAAGATTTTAGCGAATTTATTTCGTCAATCAAATTATATTTGAATCGATGGATTGAGTTATCGAGCATTTCAAAAACGTATGAGGGTCTCGTAGATCTGATATTACGGGATAAGGTCCTCTCGACTTGTAGTACAGGCTTAGTATCTTTCTTGCAGGTGCGAAGACCTTCATCAGTTGACTCTGTAAAAATTTTAGGGAGACAGTATATCACTGCTCACCCCAATAAGGAGGTCCATAAGCTAAAGCTGCCAGAGGCTCTTCCAGCAGGTGCTGCATACCACGACCCTAGAGCGGTTGACCGCCGCCCTAGATCCAAAAGTGTGGACAGTAGGTTTAGGAATGAACTTTCGTCCTTTCTATAATAATAATAAATTCTTTAAGCGCCAAACACGGCGCATATGGCAGAAACCAGTGCTCTCCAGGTTGTTCGTTGTGACGCCACTCCTCTTAGCTCTTGCACATTATTTAGGCCCAACGTTCTTCCTTCTCTTATTATTGTTCTTCTGAGTGTTTCTTTTGGTCTTCCTTTTTTTCCGCTTACCCTCAGGAACCCAAGTGAGCGCCTGTAGTGGTATTCTGTTGTTTTGCATTCGTAGGACATGACCGATATATGACCATCGTCTTTTCCTTATATAGTCGGAGACATATTTCTGCCTAGAGTGTTCTCTTATTTGTCGATTAGTCTTGAATTCTTTCCAACTGATGTTCATGAGTTTTCTAATACATTTGTTCTCGAATGTATTCAGCTTGTTCTCCAATGATTTTGTTATTTTCCAACTCTCACAGCCGTATGTTAACACTGAGATAACATTTGAATTAAACAGACGAAGCTTGGTATGTATATTCAATGATCGTAATTTCCAACTGTTAGATAATCTATTGAAGGCGCTAGCTGCCAAAGCAATTCTAGTATGGATTTCTCTTGTTGTGTCACCATCCTGAGTCATTTTACTGCCTAAATAATTGAAACTTTCAACTTTCTGTAGTTTTTCCCCGTTCAAGATGATATCAAAGGTCTCGTTAGAAAAGTTCATAGCTTTAATTTTAGAGGCATTTATTTGGAGACCAATTTTAACCGAGAGATGACACAAATTATTTATTGCTTCTTGGGATTGTCTTGGTGTTGAACTTAAGAATGCTACATCATCTGCGAAATCCAGGTCCCCCAGGAATTTTCCATTTGTCCATTTTTATACCCAATTGTTCATTGTGGGTATAGTTTCTCATAACCCAATCAATAGCTATTCCAAAAAGTAGTGGTGACATAATACAGCCTTGTTTCACCCCTGTTTCTACTGTAAACCATTCTGTATTCCCTTTATTTGCCTTTCTATAGAGGGAGCTATAACTTCCCTCGTCACCGAGGTTCACCCCATTATTTCTACGGGAGGGACCCGAGTTACACAAACCGAGGTCATAGGTGTGATCATTACAAATGTTGTGATGATAGCCCTTTGACATACGAAGTGGCGTTAAACAAGGCTGTGTTCTGGCTCCGACCCTCTTCGGGATCTTCTTTGCCTTATTCTTGAAACATGTATTCAGAGATGCAACTGAAGGAATATGCCTTCACACTAGGTCAGATGGCCGTCTGTTTAATCTATCAAGGCTGAAGGGAAAAACGAAAATCAGAAGGGTCATTATAAGAGACTTGTTGTTCGCTGATGATGCTGCAGTCGTCACTCAAAGCCAACAAGAGCTTCAGAACTTGATGAATCGCTCACCCAAGCATGCAAGGACTTTGGCCTCACAATAAGTCTAAAGAAAACTGAGTCAGGATGTGGGTGCTGCACCAGTTATCACTATCGATAACTATGAATTAGCACTGGTACACCACTTCACATTTCTAGGGTCAACCATCAATGACAAACTCTCACTGGACATCGAAATTGACAGCCGCATTTGCAGCTACCATTGCCCACCTTACATCGCGTGTTTGGGGAGACTCCAAACTCACAACAAAGACCAAAGCTGCGGTATATAACGCCTGCGACACTAGCACACTCCTATATGGCAGCGAGACCTGGACGACCTATGCTAAGCAAGAAAGAAGGCTCAATACCTTCTATTTACGATGTCTACGCCACATCCTCGGCATCTCGTGGAAAGATAAAGTGACAAATGTCGAAGTGTTGTCACGTGCTGGCCTTCAAAGTATGTATACACTGCTTAGACAGCGCAGACTACGCTGACTTGGCCATGTCCGCCGCATAGAAGATGGTCGCATCCCAAAAGATATATTCTACAGACAATTAACAGATGGCAAGAGAACAGTTGGGCGACGACAGCTGAGGTTCAAAGATGTGTGCAAGAGAGATATGAGGGTACTGGACGTGGATACAGCAACATGGGAGGATGTCTGCCGATCGCACTAAGTGGCGATGCTATGTACGGCTCCACCTCAGAATGGGCGAAAAGAGGCTCACACAACAAGCATAGGAGAGGAGAAAACGTCGGAAGGAGCACCAGGAAAATAAACAGCTGAGGACTGTCACCTCAGGGGCGCATTCCCATAGTCAGTTATGACTGAAGGGGCTATTATATTATTATGATGAAAGGTATTATAATGATTATTATAACAGACCTTCACAGGAAAGACTACATAGGAATAATAGGTATAGTAATGATGAACACAGGAGTAACAGGAACAGCGATGATGAACACAGAAACAATAGGTATAGTGATGATGATAGCCCACAGAAGAACGGTGAATGCTGCAAGAAAGCAAAGGGTAACAGAAACCAAGACCACAGAAAGCAGGACCATAGAAAGCAGAAGAAAAAAGATCGTGCTATCGCATGCAGTAAACGTAGTGATGGAGAGAAGAGACCGTGCCAACACACGTGTGGCCTACACTTCTGCAGATAACAGCAGGGTTACTCACCATGCCAATGTAGCTATTACTGATTCCTTAAACGAAGAGAAATGTCCTGGGTGCATGCCTTTATTTTAGCCTAAGGGTAGAGTGATAATGAGTTGCGGTTATGCCTGCTTACCCACTCTATTGTCGGTCCCTTTAACTGATAAGCTACAGATGCAACCTGGGTGTGTACATGATTGTCGCATAATGCGATTGGGATTCGATATCTAGGTAATCAAAACTAAGTAAACACCGTCGAAACATGTGTATGCTAATTAGCTCGGCCAATGAAACGAGAGTTGCTATACGGAGATCGTCTAGGCATAACAATCGGGTAGGGAGGAAATCTGTGTTCGGACCACGCAGTAATAAATTCATTTAAAATCAACGGACTGACCGATGGCAATTCTACTTCACTGAGTCATAGAGGGAGAGTAGACCCAGGTGTGGATATAGCCAGAAAGACAATGTCGTTTATAATTATGGGGATATGATCACCCAAGTGGGTCAAACAGTTCGGAAAATGATGAAAAGTGCGGTTTAAAAATTCATAGAAAAAGGAAGGACAGACGGATCTCGGAAAGATTGATATGGAAGGAAAGCCACATGTTGTCCGATTAAAACGAGATATCTCAAGAGGCAATAGCTTTTGTAAGTAATGAGAACGACTACGTTATCTGTTTAGAAACTAACACAGATGACCTACCCGAAGTGAAATACGAGAAATATTTTCGACCGAAGTTGCTCGAAGGAATAGCCAATCAGCGCAAAGTCACGGATTCACGCAAGATGGCCGACCAAGCGCATAAATACGCAGGTAGTTGGAAGTGAAGAGACACACACGAACTGAAAGAACGCAGAGGACAAAAGGAGAGAGCTAGGCACGTATTCCTTCACCATTGAGTATTTGTGCTGGTCTGCCTTTGTCAGAAGTAGTCCTGTTAGTATTTCCGAAAAAGACCAGAGGGTGAGTAGGGCTACTGTACCTATTTTGTTAATGCATAATAAATGTAAATATGTCACTTCATTGAACACTCATGCTGTGAAACGATCCTGAACTGATTTCTGAACTATTCTTGTCTTGTTTTAATAATGTGTTTATATGAATGTATCCTGCTCTATGATTATCCTATCAGGTTATATCATTGCTTATAACTTCAACATAGCACTATGTAACGATGGGCAACAGTTCAGTAGCCATTGTTATGAACGTAATAATCTGACTGACCGCCAATGGTTCTCAAGGTTGAGACCAGGAACACACTCATATAGAAGAAATGCTCAAGTAGCAACCATGTAAATAAGTGGTTCTTAAGCCCTGGCCGCAAGGACACCCCTACTGATTTATGGCAGCCTGGGAGACTATATCCCAGTGGTTCTCAACCCATTTGGTACCAATGACCCCCAAATTGATTTGACTGCTCTATGGGCACAAAGTAGGCCAGGGGTTCTCAAACTTTGATAACCATAAGCAATATATGTCAGAATAATTCTGCTTGGATGGAAAGATAGCAGATGGAAGAATGGACTATGTAACATAATGTGATGTAAATGAATGATGTAATATAATGTACTGTAATCATATCATTTGAATTTGTTGTTGGCAAGTAGACATCTGTACAACTAACAATGTAACCAGAAACACATGTGCGCATTCATACACATGCATTACTGATGACACGGAACAACAATACATTAGGCTAGGGGAACTCTTGGAAAGAGGCTAGCCACAGTCTTTGTGTTGTTTTCAGGTTTCGGTCATACATATAGACGTAAGCCAGAAGTGAGAACCCAAGTGTTATCCTGCATAGCGACACGGAGCACTACAGCTGGTCTACCTGGTTGTGCTGGTACCCCTACTACATGGGAAGATCAGCCGAGTCTATTAGTCGTGTGGAGCTCACCAACATTGTCAACCATCATTTAAGGAGCACTCAGATAAGTGCAGAAACAGATGAACATTCGATCAATTTATATGTGAAGAGTCAAATCATATGAAGAAAAAGACTGGTTAACGTTTTTTGTCAGAAAAGCAGAGACACTGCAATTCAGTTGAAGTAAACTAATATCACTGTGATTTCTCTGGATATTGTGTAAATATAAAATTCCTATTCATATAGCATCTCTATCTATTTCAAGAACAGAAGATAAGATAATCATTATAAATAAATTGATTTTAATTGTAACTTGAATTTTGTTAATTTCATAAAGTTACTATTGAGTTCAATTTGAATTTCATTGTTATTTAAAGCATAAGATAGTTATTACGAGAAGACACTCTAGGCTCTTGATCTTCTTATTACCACCGGACCAAAGGTCTTTACTGTCTGACTATCCTTTCTGCTATTATTCACCAGTGCTCATTTCTGAGACTGGGGTATATCGGGTAGTTCATTATTCTTTGTAGAACTATCATCAACGGTCATCAAGACAACAACCTCTATAATACCATCTCATTACACTGGGGGCTCGTTCGCGTGATATCCTTGATAGTCCTGAGCCAAAACTCTATCTTCTTTCTTAGAAAATTTTTTTGGAATTAATTTTTTTTCCAACAGTGGAAAAATATATATATATAAAATAAATAATAATATCTAAATAATTTTCTTGTTGAAGTACCATTGAGTACAAATAGACAGACTCTCACATAGATTGTGACAATATTCATTAATTAAGTTTAATTTAATTAAGCTTGAATTAATTAGTTGAGTAAGACTATTCACCCTCTCAACAGCGAGACAATGGCTGATCTGGTAAAGGTTAAGTCTGCCATTATACAAATGGGGAAGGACTTGGGCCTAAGTGGCGATGCTCTTATCCAGTATGTCACTGTGGAAAGTGATAAGTATATGGACATTAAAGCTAAGAAATTGGAAGCCGAAAGGGAGACCAAGAAGCTTGAATTAGAAGCTGGTAGAGAAGCTAAGAAATTGGAAGCCGAAAGGGAGACCAAGAAGCTTGAATTAGAAGCTGGAAGAGAAGCTAAGAAAATGGAAGCTGAAGAAAGGAGATTAGAGGTCGAGAGAGAGGAAAGAAGGATTCAGGCTAAAAGAGAACATCAGTTGAAGTTAAGACAACTGGAAATTCAGGCAACTGCAAGTATAAATGGTAGCAGTTCTCCTCACTCTGACAGTAGCTCTAGCCAAGGTCCTCAAAAGGGTGCTATGAACTTCCATTTGGATGCTTTTATGGAGAAGGACGATTCTATTGAGGCCTACATAGACAGGTTTGAGCGACTTGCTTCATCATATGGCCTAGAGAAGGAAAAGTGGAATGTTAAGCTCTCTCAAGGATTGAGGGGTATTTCTTATGAAGTGTTTTTGAAACTACCCAAAGAGGAACAGGAAGACTTCGAGGCTCTGAAGCAAGCATTGCTTGTTCGCTATGAGCAAAATTCCGAGGCTTATCGTAAGAAATTTCGAACTGCCAAGAAGGAGGCTGGAGAAACGTACCAACAATACACAGCTCGGTTGGAAACTTACCTACTGAGATGGGGTACACTGGGAAATTTTTCACAAGATTTTGAGGGACTCAAGGAAATGATTCTGATAGAACAACTTTTAGATTCCATGACCCCTGAAACGAAGAAATTTCTGGTAGAAAACAGATGGGATAGGTTGGAAGACATAATCAAATATGCTGAAAGTCACCAATTGGCACATTCTATAACACAAGGAGCAAAAAGGAAACAAGGAGAATTTCTCAAGAAGCCTCACAACCACTTCGAGCAGGACGAAGACGAACCCACTCGAAACCACTTCCATAAGACCAACCACCGAAACCATCAGCAACATGAAAGAAACCCTCTGGCATACGATAAGAAACCTTCAAGAAAGGAAGAGAAATGGTGTAAGACTTGTAGAATGAGCAACCATAATACTGCAGAGTGCAGAAGGAAAACCCCTCCTTATTATGCTGCATGCTTACAGGTGAGGACTTCTGATAGGAAGGAACTGACAGTGATTCAGAATAGCCTCCATCACCCACCTACACAGGAGATAGTGACAGTGAATGGCAAACCAGTCACAGGAATGTATGACACAGGTTTGTCCTATGACGCAGTCGTGTGTGCATCTCTGGTGCGCCCTGAACAAATCACAACAGAAACAGTGGATATTCAAGGGCCACTCAAAGGAGCAGTACCCCTAACTTTGCCCATAGCGAAGATTCAAGTCAGTTGTCGCTATGTGGAAGGGGAAATAAATGCAGCAGTATTACATGATCCCTTCTATCCCCTGATGTTGGGACGTAGATATGTTTTTTTAGGAAATCCCATAAAACCTGAGGTTGCGGAAGACACCTGGACCAGGTCAGGCTCCCAGAATAGAGAAGGGAACACTCATTCAAAAATTCACTCAATTGAGATGAAGAAGGCTCAAGCCCAAGATAGTACATTGAAGCCTTGCTTTGGCAAATTGCCAAAAACACATAACCCTCCCAGAAAATGGGATTTCTTTATGGAACATGGACTCTTGCACAGGAAAGCTGGCAGAGGGCCAAACGGCCATGGGCAGATTGTTGTACCATCCACATATAGAAACAAGGTTATAGAATGGGGGCATATTGCTTCTTTGAGTGAACACCTGGGTAATGGTGCCACAAAACAAAGGATAGCAACCCATTACTATTGGCCAGGTATTACTGAGGACATTAACTGGTTTGTAAATTCCTGCCCAGAGTGCACCAAGGTAGATCCAGTGCATCAACGTAAGCGATATCACAACAGATCTACTGGAAAACCAGCGACCATGGGTATTCTCGGTATTGGCACGAGAGGGGAGAAGAAATATCCCAGACAGTCTAAAATACATGGTGAACACCAGGAGCTGGATTTAAGGAAACAATCCTTTTGCCAAAATCGAATGTCCAGGAAATTGCGAGGGAGACCCGCAATAAAATCTTATCCAAAACAGGGCTGTACCTTTCAAATGAATAACACAGACCCTAGTTGATCATGCTATAGAGCAAATAGTAAATCATCTGTTGAGGACCCAACCGTAAGAGCCTGGATGATCAATCGAACGGGCAAAAGAGAAATAGAGAAGATAAATCGCTATCAAAGAAACCAGAAGTTGGGAGCATATTCCTTTTGTAGGCATCCCACTGATCAGGTTCAGGATAGACAGAAGAAAACTAACCGCCAATAGGCATGATTACAACGATATCGTTCCCAAATTTAAGCTCGAGATATCTCTCGCTTAGAAAACGGGGGGACTATGTCGCATAATGCGATTGGGATTCGATATCTAGGTAATCAAAACTAAGTAAACACCGTCGAAACATGTGTATGCTAATTAGCTCGGCCAATGAAACGAGAGTTGCTATACGGAGATCGTCTAGGCATAACAATCGGGTAGGGAGGAAATCTGTGTTCGGACCACGCAGTAATAAATTCATTTAAAATCAACGGACTGACCGATGGCAATTCTACTTCACTGAGTCATAGAGGGAGAGTAGACCCAGGTGTGGATATAGCCAGAAAGACAATGTCGTTTATAATTATGGGGATATGATCACCCAAGTGGGTCAAACAGTTCGGAAAATGATGAAAAGTGCGGTTTAAAAATTCATAGAAAAAGGAAGGACAGACGGATCTCGGAAAGATTGATATGGAAGGAAAGCCACATGTTGTCCGATTAAAACGAGATATCTCAAGAGGCAATAGCTTTTGTAAGTAATGAGAACGACTACGTTATCTGTTTAGAAACTAACACAGATGACCTACCCGAAGTGAAATACGAGAAATATTTTCGACCGAAGTTGCTTGAAGGAATAGCCAATCAGCGCAAAGTCACGGATTCACGCAAGATGGCCGACCAAGCGCATAAATACGCAGGTAGTTGGAAGTGAAGAGACACACACGAACTGAAAGAACGCAGAGGACAAAAGGAGAGAGCTAGGCACGTATTCCTTCACCATTGAGTATTTGTGCTGGTCTGCCTTTGCCAGAAGTAGTCCTGTTAGTATTTCCGAAAAAGACCAGAGGGTGAGTAGGGCTACTGTACCTATTTTGTTAATGCATAATAAATGTAAATATGTCACTTCATTGAACACTCATGCTGTGAAACGATCCTGAACTGATTTCTGAACTATTCTTGTCTTGTTTTAATAATGTGTTTATATGAATGTATCCTGCTCTATGATTATCCTATCAGGTTATATCATTGCTTATAACTTCAACATAGCACTATGTAACGATGGGCAACAGTTCAGTAGCCATTGTTATGAACGTAATAATCTGACTGACCGCCAATGGTTCTCAAGGTTGAGACCAGGAACACACTCATATAGAAGAAATGCTCAAGTAGCAACCATGTAAATAAGTGGTTCTTAAGCCCTGGCCGCAAGGACACCCCTACTGATTTATGGCAGCCTGGGAGACTATATCCCAGTGGTTCTCAACCCATTTGGTACCAATGACCCCCAAATTGATTTGACTGCTCTATGGGCACAAAGTAGACCAGGGGTTCTCAAACTTTGATAACCATAAGCAATATATGTCAGAATAATTCTGCTTGGATGGAAAGATAGCAGATGGAAGAATGGACTATGTAACATAATGTGATGTAAATGAATGATGTAATATAATGTACTGTAATCATATCATTTGAATTTGTTGTTGGCAAGTAGACATCTGTACAACTAACAATGTAACCAGAAACACATGTGCGCATTCATACACATGCATTACTGATGACACGGAACAACAATATATTAGGCTAGGGGAACTCTTGGAAAGAGGCTAGCCACAGTCTTTGTGTTGTTTTCAGGTTTCGGTCATACATATAGACGTAAGCCAGAAGTGAGAACCCAAGTGTTATCCTGCATAGCGACACGGAGCACTACAGCTGGTCTACCTGGTTATGCTGGTATCCCTACTACATGGGAAGATCAGCCGAGTCTATTAGTCGTGTGGAGCTCACCAACATTGTCAACCATCATTTAAGGAGCACTCAGATAAGTGCAGAAACAGATGAACATTCGATCAATTTATATGTGAAGAGTCAAATCATATGAAGAAAAAGACTGGTTAACGTTTTTTTTCAGAAAAGCAGAGACACTGCAATTCAGTTAAAGTAAACTAATATCACTGTGATTTCTCTGGATATTGTGTAAATATAAAATTCCTATTCATATAGCATCTCTATCTATTTCAAGAACAGAAGATAAGATAATCATTATAAATAAATTGATTTTAATTGTAACTTGAATTTTGTTAATTTCATAAAGTTACTATTGAGTTCAATTTGAATTTCATTGTTATTTAAAGCATAAGATAGTTATTACGAGAAGACACTCTAGGCTCTTGATCTTCTTATTACCACCGGACCAAAGGTCTTTACTGTCTGACTATCCTTTCTGCTATTATTCACCAGTGCTCATTTCTGAGACTGGGGTATATCGGGTAGTTAATTATTCTTTGTAGAACTATCATCAACGGTCATCAAGACAACAACCTCTATAATACCATCTCGTTACAATGATCACCCAGTCTCTGTTCTTCGAGACACGGATTGCACGATGTCGTGAAGTCTGATTCACAATCCGTCATTCTGACCAAACAGTGCGCCATACTTTATAAAAACTGTATGATAGACGAACCAATGAAAGGCTTCCTCATGCAGTGTGTACTAAAACGATTAGGCATTGAACATGGCGATCTCAAATCTGTACAAACCAGTTGGATATGGAATTTAAATACAGCATTATGGGCGAAGTACCGCTTGGAAGAGGTCACTAATGCAATAATAGAAATGTTGCTGAACACGTCTGTGCAAAGATTTCCACGGGACGTGATATAGTTATGGAGAAATGTCGAGTGGAATGCATCGAGACATCAGGTTAGTTCAGAATTTTGCTGTTTAGGTTACGCATAGAATAAAATGGACCTAGGAAAGTAAAAGACAATTAGTTAGAAAGGAAAAGAATATTCCAAGGCGTATTTTAAGCCTAAGATGAAGGAAATCGCTCCAGGAATAAGGAAGATAATTGAAATCTTAGTTTTCCAGATTTGCACACCTAGACAGATTATGCATACATTTTTGGAAAGCAAACACACTTTAGCGGTAAGCTCCCTCTGTCGTTCGGCCTTGGCCTATATATAGGATTCCCCTAAATGGAAAGCAGGCCATAATAAAAATTCAAATAGAGCGAGAGCGCCAGTTCTGTCAGAGAGAGACTTCTTTGCCTTCTGCATCTGAAAGCAGACTGCGTGACCATTAACAGCTCGACTGTATGTACTTGAGGGTAAGAAAGAATGTATATATATATATATATATATATATATATATATATAAAATTCTAGTTAATTAATTAACTTGTGCGTTAGGAAGTGTGTAGATGTGTTTCAAAATACTGTGTAATTCCTAGAGGCTAAACCAAACCTGTGTATATTTAAATAAATTAAGAATGGAAGTACAAAGGGTGTCCATGGTTTTAGAAAAGCATATAAAGAATTATTTCTTGATGGAATGGGACACACACCAGGAACAAAGGAAAGGATGAAAGGAATTGTATTACTGATATGTTTGAGATATTACTTAGTATTTTACTTAAGACCTAATAATTGTTTGGAGGCAGATCATGGACAAATGGCTCTAACTAAGGATTTGGAGGAAAATTGTATTCACAGTGACCTAGATTGTGTTGTTACTGATTTATTATGCCATGTGCGTCTGCTTGCACACTGTCTGAAACTATCTCTCATCCCCTACATCTGTAATAGAGGGATAGTGATAGACAATATAGTGGTTAATCATATATGTTTCAGGTTATATCCTGTCATCCAAGTACACGTTAAAGAGTCAGCTACTACTACAGGAACTAGTGATGCAAGCGCCCTTGTTGTTCATAGGGACAGCCACCAAGTATCCACTGCCTGGAGGAACCTCATGTGACTTTTCCTTCCATGTCAGAAGAGTGACCGGATTCACTTCACCAGATAAGTGGCCAAACAAGGCTTCTGTTCAGAGTACTCAGTCAAACCACTAGTAAAGACAATAATATCTAATGATGACATGTGTTTGGGCATGGTTATAACCAGTATAAACAATCATTTATTAACTGTGAGATCAGATGGGTCTTGAGATATAAATATACTACAACCAGAGTGAGTTCAACCAAGAGAGAAGAACTTTCTACAACTTTAGAGACTTTTGATACTTTTGAACTATTTTCAAATGTTTTATTTATTTAAATGTTGTAATTAAATTTTGAGTTTCTTGAAAGATTTTCAAACAGAAAAGAAAACCTGTAAAAATAAATTGTAAATATTTACCAGCAGACTTACTTAAATTATTTAAGTTAAGTTACAGTTCTTGTTGGTAGATAGTTTAGTTAATTCCCCTAGCAGAGCTATTAATACTTGTATTAACAGAGGAGGATCTTGAGAGGAGAAGGTAGGAACTTAAAATAATATATTACCATCTTCTCTAGGAATTTGTACAGCTTGATCGTACCTTTGATGTCCATACACCCTTACTCTTTTCAGAGAAGGGGGTTTTACTTATAAGATCAGTATCTTATCTGGCACTATCTTGGTATCACCTGGTACAACTTTGTGTCCAGGATACTTTATAATTTCAATAACATCTACCCTCTCGTGACACACGACAATAGGCATTCGTCGATCCTTAGTCGACGACATAGCTCTTACTGGGCTGTATACAAAATGTCTTATTTTTGGGGGCAATACTGAGATATACCACACAGCTAACGTATCAATATGTACGCCATTTTTTTCAACCAAGGTTCAGGCATCTTTATTACCTGACCCACCAGTTGATCTCCTTGTGGGGCTTGTGGCTGGTGCCAGGGAGTGTTCGCACCCATTCTTTTATTTCTATCTGTCATGCCACATATAGAGTTCTAGCCATCTTAAGTTCATTCTGGACTTCCTTTTGTATCAGTTGCTTTTTCTTCCCTGGCATGTAGGGATGTGCCAAATAAAGTTTACATGTCGAAAGACGGTGAGCTATGCTTAGAGTAAAATAAACGTGTTTTGTCTGAATCCCCAATCCTTTTACTGCTTAATATCATTCATCCATTCTGTTAAAGAATAAAAGTTAATATGTTATGTATTATTGCCACACACAGGCATACAGCCATTGTTATTGAGGAAATATGTCTATTTGTGGTAACTCATGTTTTTGCACGGTTTTTAACTTATATTGAAGGCTACATATTTAATACGTCATCGGTTGTCAATGACGTAACGCGTCTGCGCTAATTTATTCTAACGGCTAATATTCGTGGTCTTTCGTATACTTTAAGTCGTCCAAGTAAGACGTGTTTTTCGAGCTCCCAGAATTGTGGAGGAATATTAAATATTTAAGTGGTATAAACTAACTTCGAAGGTCGCCACTATGTTTTATAAGATGGTCCTGAACTTATCCAGAAGTACCACCTCACAAAGAGAAGTATAACTCAAGTATTTTATATTCACGTTTTCTGGTCCACATTACTTGGGTGTCGTTGCCTGACACGCACTTCTTAGTACAGCGGCCAGGACTGAATAATTGAGACGATGTATATTGATGTCTAAGTACTATGAATGCCTATATATTATGGACTGACTATGCACATGCATATTTTGAGGAAACTTCATGCAAGATTCTCCAACTATGCCATTGTTCCTGAGTTGAATACATGTTAAGCGAAACGTATCGTGGACCATCTACAAAATGTCTTGCGTTCTTCGGCCAGTATTGTCCTGTGATGACCATACTCATGTCCATTCGTGTTGTCAGCATGATGTATGAACTTTAACTAGTACTTTATACAACAAGAACTAAACTAAACCAAAACCAAACGAGAGAGAGAGAAACCGTTATGCAACACATTCCTCCTCAGAGGTTTGGGAGTCGGAGGCTGCTTGATGCAATGGATGGATGGTACACCTCACCCCTGTTTGAATGTGTGTAGGAAGCTCCTCCCGGTAGAAACTCGTTGAGCCACTGGAAACAGAGAGAGATTCTTTGCCGTGGTCTGGAGCATGTCCAAGTTAATTTATGGAACAGGAATCTGATGCGCCAGTGACTTACTTACATGTGACAATCAGAGTCCATTTAACTACATTGTACCATTCAGTGACTTTAGACTAAGAAAGTGGAACATTTTTTGTTGCATTGGTGACTCTCAGCATTTGATTCCTTGTTACATTTATTACTTATTTAATTAGTATTTCCAATTTATACATTTTGTGATTTTTCTTCTACATAATTAAGTTATTAATGGATATAACATATAATAAATATGACACATATTGTATATTATATTGTATGACACATATTAGCTGTTATGCAAGTACTCCACTGTCCTCAAGCGTGAACCGAAGGTTCGTGCTCGGGAGCAAGGAGGAGATGTTGAGGACTTTTTCACGGTGTGAAGTGGCTTGAATATTTTGTTTATTTTGGTATCGAAGTTTTTCCACCTCGAAACACCCTCTCAACTATGAGTACATGTTCACATATCATTGTTGATGATTTTTTTTTTCGTACGCCCGCTAATACTCGAGGCGAAATCTCAGGTTATTATTAATGTCTAACCTGACATTGATTTTACGTGAGTATCCCTCTTCTTGTACAGAGACAGGTGTCCCTCGCCATTCAGGCAGATACTCGCCGATTTCGGAGGTACCCATTAGAGCTGGGTCGGCTCAGGAGCCGCCAATCCCTGGTCGACGACACTCCTTCAAATGTCCTCGCCAGGTCTCGAGTTAATCCAGTCCTATTCCCGGTCGACGAAAAATCCTCAAATGCCGTCGCCCGGGTTTGATCCTGAATCACCCGGTCGCCAGAGCGGTGTTGTAACCACTACGCTAGCGTGGCTCCATTGTTGATGATGATTGTTGATGTTTTAACACAAACCAGAAGGGCTGATATTAGGGTTCATAAACAGTACGACATGACGGCTCACGAAGTCGTGGGTTAACGACTGTTCACAACGATCGCTTATCCTTTTTGACGACGTTGATAGAACAAAGGAACAATCAGTGTGATTTTCGCTTTTGAGCGAACTCGAGGCGTTCTGCCCTCTGGAGGTGTGTGTGTGTGGCCCATGCCATTCTATTCATGTATGTGGAATAATTATTGATTTTGTATATCTCAACGTGAGAATTCTATTGGAGTTTAACAGATTCATGTAAACTCAAGGTAGGAGCTGTGTAATTCACCGAATGATGGCTGATTGCAGTGTGTTGTTCGTTAGAGAACAGTTATACAGAAACGAAGTACAGTATCTTCATAGAAACTACGGTTTCTAATAGATTGGGACCTGTCTGGTGACAGTCCTATAAACTACGAGAGCGTATTCGCCCGTGAACAGAGGCTCAGGTAGCCGATTCGTTATTTACAAGTCAATGACAGACTTGCGTGTGCTATCCGCAAAAAACCATTACATTTCTTACTGGAAATCACTAGCAGGATTTCTGAAAGGCCATGTGTTCATACTGGCTAACATTTGTGACCGCTTGACATACACTACCATTAATACGTGTTAAAAACCATATACAATGAGAATAACAACGTTTAAAGCAGTTAAGACATTTTTGCACAAAACACAGTATCATGAAAAGTTCACGGCTTTGAGAGAGGCATTGTAAAGCTGTCCCAGAACAACAAAATAGTAAATGCATGTTTTTGAATGGAAAGTTTTGTAAAAGTAAGAGTTGCTATTTTGGGTTTTTTCCGTTGTTAGAGTGAGAGACGTGTGGAAAAAGTCGAAAAGCTGAGAAAGCGTATGCAAATGTAGATTATTGTACCGTGTGGAAAAAGAAAGCACCGTGTGAAAATTGGCGGGGAAAAAAAGAAGAAATAGTATAAAAAGGAGAGACGTGGAGTTTGGACATGCGCCCTAATATAACCGACTAGGTTGAACGGGACGCGCCTCACCATAACGAGGCAAAAGTTTTACATTAAAAAAAATAAGATAGACAGGCTTTTACAGATTTTTAGGATTCATTAGGCGAGAGGATTTTACAGATAGTGTTAGGTGAACTTTGTCTTTGAGATTATCAAGACAAGTTTTTAACTTGACAAGTTAGACAAGTATTTTTAAGTAGACAAGTTTGTATTTTACCCTATTGGATATATTATTCCTGTGGATTTACACTTTCATTTTTGGATACTCACTACTTTGTGTAAGCAAGAAACAAGTACTTCACCATTGTGTCAATAACATTGCTGTTCTAATGACGTTAATAAACTGTATTTTATTTTTCTACATTGCTGAGTTTTCTTTGGAACGTTACAGTGGATTACTTTGACAAACCATTATACGAGGTATTCCTTTTCACTAAACCTAAAAGGGTAAGAACGAACTTTGGGAAGAAATATAATCTAAGGTCAAGAATTTCCATCTCAGGCGGAAAGGCCTGTAACGACTTGAACCAGAACATACAGGAGTTAGCGCACGTCAAAATATTTACCTGCGCACAACACAATTAACTGAACTGACCCCGGCCACACACGTATTATATTGATGCCGTAACCAGCTCGGTTACACATTGAAGTATATAGTGTAAACTGTTTTGGAATGTGTCGTATAATGGAATATCATGTATTACGTAAATAAATCTGTAGAAGTCGTCTATGCCAGGCGTCCGACTACATGTTATCTAAATGTGGTGTTCCAGATGTGTTGTACAGTCTGTGGTATTGTTGGCAGTGCTTAATTTCACAGAACACCTCCTAACACACCATCAAGTCAAGACAAACACCGAGAAACCCCACATAACATTCACGAGCACGACACGGGAAAATTCACATTCACCTTCTCGATATTAAAACTTAGTAAAGAACCCCGCGACATTAGTGGAGATACTTTATCCCATTAAACTTTTTGTTCGCAACACCATTCTTATCTTTTATGAGGCCAGTTGCTTGCTTATATCTCCCTGTTAGCTTCTTTGTGTTGTTGTACAGGTCCCTCATATTTCCTTTGGCTGCAGCTTCCTCTGCTTCCCTTGCCAACTCTTCAATATACTTCCTCTTGCATGTTTTGATGTTTCTTCTTACATCTTTGTTTGCTTCTATGTACACTTCATGAACCTTGGCTATGGAGCTTCTGGTTTTGCTTCTGTTTAAATCTGCTTTCTTGTTTTTCCTGTCTTCTGTCTTACTAATGGTTTATGTTGTTATCCATGCTTTGTGCCAATGTTCTCTTTTTCTCAGTACTTCTTCACATGTCTCGTTCCATATATGTTTTACTTGTTGCCCGTGGTCTTCCGTATCTGCTTCATCTTCCAGCTGTTGGAGTACTTGGTATTTGTTGGATACTGTGATAAAACTTTTATCTTATTTCCTGATTTCTTAGATAGCCCACATTGAACTGTTGTCTATAGCTATATACTGTAGTAAATGTCTTGAGTTTTAAAACTCTGGTCGAATGACAGTGTTATATTTCTGTGAGATGACAAGATGCCAGTATATATTTCATAAGGAAGGGCTGTGTTATGTTCGTAAGACCAGGAACGTTGAAAGTTATGAACCTATTTAATTGTAGTGAAGTACAGTAGACAGGCATATAGTCGAGTAAGGAGAATGAGCTTGGTAAACGTCCATCCCTGGCGGTACGCCAGTTCTCTTAACAGAGATGCGCCAAGATAGCTGCAGATGACTATAATTGAACATTGAGAAACAGTTTCAAGTAGGGAAATATTGACGGTATAGCAATAACAACAGTGGTTCTCAGCTTGTGAACCCAAAAGCCAATAGAGACAGTTTATACAGAGAGCGATAGGGAGTGGGGCAGAATGTTATACACTAAATTTCGTTGTACAAGTCGCCAGCCACACGAGGACGCCTGGGCATGTCATTGAAGTCTGTCAAGAGCAAGCATACTGTATATTTTACATGTTTCTATGTACATAAAGTTATAATAATAATAATAAATTCTTTAAGCACCAAACACGGCGCATAAGGCAGAAATCAGTGCTCTCGAGGTTATTCGTTGTGACGCCACTCCTCTTAGCTCTTGCACATTATTTAATCCCAACGTTCTTCCTTCTCTTATTATTGATCTTCTAAGTGTTTCTTTTGGTCTTCCTTTTTTCCTCTTACCCTCAGGAACCCAAGTGAGCGCCTGCAGTGGTATTCTGTTGTTTTGCATTCGTAGGACATGACCGATATATGACCATCGTCTTTTCCTTATATAGTCGGAGACATATTTCTGCCTAGAGTCTTCTCTTATTTGTCGATTAGTCTTGAATTCTTTCCAACTGATGTTCATGAGTTTTCTAAGACATTTGTTCTCGAATGTATTCAGTTTGTTCTCCAATGATTTTGTTACTTTCCAACTTTCACTGAGATAACATTTGAATTAAATAGACGAAGCTTGGTATGTATATTCAATGATCGTAATTTCCAAATGTTAAATAATCTATTGAAGGCGCTAGCTGCCAAAGCAATTCTAGTATGAATTTCTCTTGTTGTGTCACCATCCTGAGTCATTTTACTGCCTAAATAATTAAAACGTTCAACTTTCTGTAGTTTTTCCCCGTTCAGGATGATATCAAAGGTCTCGGTAGAAAAGTTCATAACTTTAGTTTTAGAGGCATTTATTTGGAGACCTATTTTAACCGAGAGATGACACAGATTATTTACTGCTACTTGGGATTGTCTGGGTGTTGAACTTAAGAATGCCAAATCATCTGCAAAATCCAGATCCCCAGGAATTTTCCATTTGTCCATTTTATACCTAATTGTTCATTGTGGATATAGTTTCTCATAACCCAATCAATAGCTATTCCAAAAAGTAGTGGTGACATAATACAGCCTTGTTTCACCCTTGTTTCTACTGTAAACCATTCTGTATTCCCTTTATTTGTTCTAACACAACATCTTGCATTGTCATATAGCGCTTTGATTATATTATATTGAGTATGGAGAGAAGAACAACTACCACAACAATGGAAAGACAGTATTATTGTAAAGTTACCGAAGAAAGGTGATCTATCAGACTGTAATAATTGGCGTGGTATATCTCTATTATCAGTACCTGGAAAATTATTATGTTGCATGTTAGAAAGACTGAAATTGCATGCTGACGAAAAGATCAGAGAAGAACAAGCGGGTTTCAGGCCGAAACGATCATGTATTGATCAAATATTCACACTAAGAACAATTATAGAAGAATCAGTGGAAATGCAATCACCACTTATTACCACCTTCGTTGATTTTCAAAAAGCCTTTGATAGTCTACACCGCCCATCACTGTGGAAGATACTTATAATCTATGGTTTTTAAACAAAATATGTGAATAAAGTTATACCTGTTGAGTTATGAAGCCTGATGTCATCATAGTTATTTTTGTCAACTGTTGTTCAGAGCGAAGTTGTATGTGAAGATTACTTACCAACTAATCCAAGCAGTCTACTAATCGAGCTGTGATACCAAACCTTACATACGATTGTTACCGTCATTTTTGTCGGTTCCAGAAGATGTAAATCTATTATGTATTTTTGATGGTCGAAGGTACATAACCCTATGTTAACTCCCTGCCACAGGTTGATTAGGGGTTACCTTCCCTGTGTTTATTCTTTCTTAAGACAGGATAGTTAACTGTTCTCAAATCTGTTCTGTCTACGCATGCGCTAGCTTTTAGCGCGAACCCGAGCAGACTTCCGTCTGAGAGTTATGAGCTGGTTTCTGCCGGACGAAGATGTCCGTTGTGTCTTCTCTGCATTATCTGGGGAAAAGATAGTCTTGTCATATTAGTGATTCCCCAGAGTTATTCTGTTCGTCTGGAATGGCGACAGGTGTTATTGTGTAGTGTTTGGAATTCTGTCCAAAGTAAAATTACTTTATTATTACGCAAAGTTTGCAGAACATTTAGTATGAACCTGTGAGTAGCGCTCACAGTTCTTGGGATCCAGAGTCCTTTATGTGTGCTCGACGTAGCCAGGTAGGTCTATTCGTTGAAGTACTTTATAGAAGCACAATAACCATATATTGTTATGAAACCCGCAGGATGGCGGTACGTTTCAGCATGAAAGATAATACATGTCTATGGAAAAATGTACAGTTGTTTATCAACCATTATAAGGCCCGTCAGTACGGCCTATAACTTTAAGCAGAAGAAGAAGTACCCGAAAGGTGGAGCCAGAGGAAGTCTTGACATTATTATCAAATTCTCAGACTTCCATATTAAGCAACTACATTTATTTAAGGACTACCTGACGCGTTCAGTTAGAGGCCCTGAGCTCCAGTAGGAAAAGAATGGGTTGTCAAGCCAGCGTTATTAGCATCATACCTACGAGCTATACAGAACTGATGATGTTCAATGTTATTAATTATTACCACCTATGAACAATTATTAAAGGACAGACCATTGTTGATAACGTCCTTATAGATGAGTGGTTCAAGCCTTATTTACCAGATGTTTTGCCAGTCATATCCAATATACATTATGTGTCTTGATTCTCGTCCATTTGACTGTACCTGTTGATGTCACTGTGTCACGTAATTAAATGGTTGAAAGTTCCAGCAGTTTTCTACAATTACTGACTGCTGCATGTGAGTGAGTGGGTGCCTTATTTACATATCAAAGATCCTATACGCATTCGTGTCTCTACACACCCACCTCACTTGTCAACCACACAACCTTCGAGTACCTTCATTCATTCATAACCCTCCACTCCTTCGAGTACCTTACATACATGAAATGTCTGATGTTCGAATGTCAACATGACAACCCTTTCAGTCGCTTCAACACCTGGTGAGCTATTCATGCATAACAAAGCTGCTTGGTCCAGGTCGGACGGACTACAACAGTACACAGCAAGGAGATTGTTACGTTCCTACATATCATACGTAAATCCCACCTTAACATTTCCTCCTGGCCACATAAATAGTGTAAAATTTGTGGTAGGCCAGATCAATTGGTCTAAAGCTGTTCATTGGACTGAGTGAGATTATTTTATGATGAACTACACATTGGAAACTGGACAAGCTCATTTATACTGTTCAACACATAACAGCAACACACCTTCAACAGTTTGAAACTCGTCGATGACCTTCATTGTGAACGATCACGACTCGTGTTTACATTCAAGTTCAGCTGTTGTGACAATTCTCATCACTGCAATTGTCAATGGTGGAGCTTCCTCGCATAGCTGTATATTGTCAAACATCATTGTTGACTAAGGCCAGGATTATATCTAAGATAAGTGGCGGTTATTTTTTGAAACTTGGTACCGTTATATTATGAATAACTGAGCCTTCTTTCAACACACTTTATTAATGCATTCTTTGTTTACATGTTCTTTGTTTACATGTTATGTTAGTGTGTGTTTTGCGGGCTGGTTGGGCAGGTGACTCCGTTAGAAGATACCACGTAAACAGAGGTTCTATCGAGAGCGTTTTCTATAGGGACGACGCATATTTCCCACAGCGGGAATTGCGAGCGACGCGTGTTGCTACTTTTCATTTTTTTTCTTAGCTGTGACGAAATGTGTTAGTGTTGTTTTCGTTATTTTTTTCCATTTTTTTATTTTCGATTTGTTTTGTTTGTATCTGTACGCCTCTCCTTTCTTTCATTTATTTGTATACACCCTTTTTGTTTATAATAGTGTTGTGGTTTGTTTGATTTTCGCAGTTATCATTGTAATTTTTTACAACATTAGATTTAGTTAAGCTTTATTTATCATTTGACTTCTGCGAACGTTTTCGGTTGTTTTACATTCTTGTCTTTGTATTGTTGTCGTCTATTTGTTCATCATACACAGTCTATATATATATATACTTGGTCATGGACTATTATTGTTGATATGATGCACTTTTCAGATAGTGGTTATTTATGATTATAATATTATAAAGAAACAAGGTGATTATACAAGTTTTTGATTAAAAGACTTGTCTCCCACGGAGATTGGGATAGAATGAAGTGAAGTGAGTATACAAGTCTAGGATTACAGACTTGTCTCCCATTGAGGTTGGGATAAGGTAATTTATTCAATTTTTCAGGTGTAATCTCATATTAGTAGACAGGATGTCTACATTAGATGTCTTTATTGAGCAAGGGAAATCCCTTGGCAAAACTGGTGATAAATTGGAAGAGTTTGCACTTGCTCAATATGCCAAGGCACAGAAGGCTGAAGAGAAAAGGATGCAAATGCAGTTGGACAGAGAAGCTGAAGATAGAAGAATACAGCAACAAAGAGAAGCTGAAGAGAGAAAACTTCAAGCTGTTGCTGAAGCTGAAGAGAGAAAACTTAAAGCTGCTACTGAAGCTGAAAATAAAAGATTAGACAGAGAAGCTGCTGCTGCTGCTGAGGAGAGAAAATTTCAAGCTGCTGCTGAAGAGAGAAAATTTCAAGCTGCTGCTGAAGAGAGAAAATTTCAAGCTGCTGCTGAGGAGAGAAAACTTCAAGCTGCTGCCGAGGAAAGGAAAGCACAAATGGAACATGAGGAAAAACTATTAGATTTGGAGCTGGAGAAATTAAAGGTGACGAATATGAGTGCTCCTCAATCAACTTCGGGTAAGATAAAGGAGAATACTTATAAAGTTAAATTACCTCCTTTCAACCCTCTTAAGGACGACATAACCTTCTACCTGGATAGATTCCAATTAACATGCGTAGGGCATAAGTTAGATAAGGACCAATATGTCGGACAACTGATGGGATTACTTTCAGGTGAACCATTGAATACTGTAATGGCAGTAGAAGAAACTGTTAGAACTAATTATGATGTTGTCAGGGCAACATTACTTAAGAGATATCAATTAAAAGAAGATTATCGTCTTCGTTTTAAGACAATGCTACCAGAAACTGGAGTAGAGTTCTCTGACTTTATTACTAAGATTCGTCTTACATTTACACGTTGGATTGAGCTGTCTAAAACAGAAAAAAACATACGAAGCCCTTATGGACTTATTACTTCGAGATAAAGTTATGTCATCTGTCAATGAGTCTTTCCTTGCTTTTATTCATGAGCGTAAATCTAAAGACATAAAAGACGTGGAAGAATACTGTTGCCAGTATGTAACTGCACATCCCCATGCTACTGTTAGCAATGCTAGGGTGAAAGAAGAATTGCCGGTTGCATCTGCAGCACCATATGGTCCTAATTTTATGAATAAATTCTAAGGTGCTCAACACAACTTCAATAAGAAGAGCAATCGTAATTATGATCAGAATCAGGGTAACCCATCACATAATAGGTCTTCTTCAAAGAACTGGAGGCGATCTGATAGTCCTCGTTATTTCGGGTCCTATAATTATGGGAATTTGCGGAGAGGTAGTCACTATAGACACGTTCAAGGCTATCCTTCGCGGGGGCATCTTAACCAAACAGGTAAACACTATGAACATTGGGGTAATGACAATAGTGATTATGGAAACTGGGATTCGAACCAGAGCGGTGGTCAAGGTAGATCAAACTATGATAATTTCAGAGGGAATAATAATCGTGGTAGATCTCAGTACAAGAAAAAAAGATCACATCACCAGGGAAACTCGGTGCAACAAGAGTCTCATGGTGTTAATAATCAGGTGAACGAGAATAAAAATTCTAATGCTAGCACTTGTGCAGCTTTTGACTTTGGGAGAGCATCTAAATGCACCAAATGCTCAACATTATTTGAACCGACCACGGTAACTACTTTAAGTTGTGGTCACCCTCTGCCCGCTCTCCCTGCTGCAATTGCGCATGACGGGAGAGGATTGCTTATCTTGCATAGAGGTCTCGTGGATAGTAACCCAGTCTCATTACTATTTGATTCTGGGTGCACTACTATTGGGGTTAAGCAATCGCTTATAGATCCTCGCTGTGCCACAGGAAAAATAGTTAAATGTGTAACATTTGGTGGCACAGTTGAAAAGTACTCGACCGCTATTATTCACATTGCTACTCCTTTCTTTACGGAAGATGTCCACGCGTGTCTTCTACCTAACCCTATTGCGGATCTTATAATCGGGCGTATTCACGGGGTTAAGGAATGCACCCCGCAACAAATTGCTGCCTGGGAAGAACAGAATATGCAAACAGCCAATGCTGTGGTAACAAGAGCACAAGCTCTTATCCCTCAAACTTCATCTACTGAAGTTAATGAAGTAGGTAGCCAAGATGATCACTTTGAGATTTCGCATGACACGTTTGTGAAACTACAAGAAAAAGATCCTTCTTTAAAGAAATTCTTTCTTCTCGCTAAAAACGGTGATCCGAATCAGAATACAAATCGCAAATCATATATCACTATGAAGAACGATATACTAGTGCGTATGGTACAACACTCAGACGCGACTATGCATTCTCAAATTCTCGTGCCCAAAAGTATGAGAGCTTTAATTCTTCAACATGTACACGATTCTCAGTGTGCTGGACACATGGGTTTTTCCCGAACTAAGTCGAGAGTTCTGGGATCTTTCTTTTGGCCATTTGTCAATAAAGACATACGAATTTATTGCCGATCTTGCAAAATATGTCAAGAGGTAAAGTCTAGAGGTCCACGGCATGCTGCGCCTATTCAGGCTGCAGACATTCCCATCCGGCCGTTTCAGAAGATGGCCATAGATATCATTGGCCCTTTTAAGACTACATCGGCCAGGGGACATCAATTTATCCTTACGTGCGTTGATATGTGCACGCGTTGGCCAGAGGCTATTCCTCTTAAGAGCATTTCCACTGCTGATATCGCAGACGCTCTTTGGCTTATATTTTCTCGTTTAGGTTTTCCTGGGGAAATATTGTCAGACCACGGCACACAATTGATATCAGAGACAATGTCGCAGGTAATGTCTACTCTGCACATTAAGAGATCTCTGAGTAGTATTTATCACCCAATGTCTAATGGGTTAGTTGAGCGTCTTAATAGGACACTCAAGAACTTACTGGGGAAGATGGTTGTTCGTCCATCACGGGCGATGAAGACCACTCTGTTCATCCAATTATTTAAGAATAATAGGTTAGTCTATGGGTACGAAGGTGACTGAAGAGCCCGATGCGGGCCTGGAAAGATCTTGGACAGTGTGGGCAGGGAATGTTTGCTTCATGTGAAGGTTTTATTTCACGGTCCTTTCTAGCTTGTCTCCGCTGTTCCGCTGCTGCTCTTCTGGATGATTCGCATGCTGCTGCACCTTTACGAAGAGATGTGCGCCAAGCAGTTCGGTCTTGCGCAGCAGCTTCCCATGTGTCTGGGTTTATGTCAAAGGTTTTCAATGACGTCTTTAACGTGTCTTTGAAGCGCTTCTTTTGGCCACCATGGGAGCGTTTACCCTTCTGCATCTCACCGTAAAAGAGTATCTTTGGCAGTCGATGGTCTGGCATGCGGACTACATGACATGCCCAGCGAATTTGTGACTGCATCAGAATAGTATCAATACTAGGGATACCAGCTCTGTCAAGAACGGCGGTATCCGGGATCTTGTCTTGCCATTTGATGTTCATTATCTTCCTGAGACAGACTGTATGGAAGTGGTTTAACTTCTTTACGTGGCGCCTGTATACAGTCCATGTTTCACATGCATATAGCAGCACTAGAAGCACCGCAGCTCTGTACACCTTCAGCTTTGTCTGTAGACTAATGCCACTTCGATGCCAAACGTTGGTGTATAGTCTGCCAAATGTGCTGCTGGCTTTGGAGATCCTGGTGTTCACCTCATCATCAATGACAATGTTCTGGGATAGTGTGCTACCAAGGTATGTGAATCTGTTCACAACATTCAGTTTCTCACCATTAACCTTGATGACTGGCTCAGTATAAACTGTGCCAGGAGCTGGTTGGTACATGATTTCTGTTTTCTTCGTGTTGATGGTAAGCCCAAAGTTGGCGCAGGCTTCGGAGAATCTATCCACACTATGCTGCAGATCAGCCTCTGAGCCAGCATTGAGGGCACAATCATCAGCAAACAGAAGATCTCTGATGGTGTGTGATTTGACCTTGGTTTTTGCTTGAAGCCTCCTAAGGTTAAACAATTTTCCATCAATACGATAACTAATGTCGATTCCTGTGTCCCCGTCTCTAAAAGCATCAGTCAGCATAGCAGAAAACATGATACTGAACAGAGTCGGTGCAAGTACGCACCCTTGTTTAACTCCATTTGAGACGGGGAAAGGCTCTGATAGCTCACCGTTTTCCTGAACTCTAGCCTGCATTCCAACATGCAGTTGCTGCACTATTGTGATAAATTTCTTTGGGCAGCCGTATTTTGCCATGATCTTCCATAGACCCTCTCTACTGAAAGTGTCGAACGCCTTTGTCAAGTCGATGAAAGCTGTGTACAGGTCACAGTGCTGTTCTTGGCATTTTTCTTGTAGCTGTCTTGCAGCGAACACCATATCTGTGGTTCCACGTTCTTTCCGGAATCCACACTGACTTTCAGGTAAAAGACCTTTGTCAAGATGAGCCGTAAGGCGATTCAAAAGGATTCTGGCGAATATCTTCCCAGCGATTGATAAAAGAGAGATGCCTCGATGATTGTTGCAGTCTTGGCGATTACCTTTACGTTTATATAGATGTATAATTGAGGCATCTTTGAGATCGTGTGGGATGGTTTCACTCTGCCACATTTGCTGGAAGATCATATGAAGTTTCTCTATCAGAACTGCACCGCCATCTTTATAAACCTCAACAGGAATTGAATCGGAGCCAGGGGCCTTTCCACTAGACAGTTGACGAATCGCTTTTTTAGTTTCCTCCAGAGTTGGTACATCATCTAATGCTCCATTTATAGGAATTTGGGGCAGGCGGATGATGGCTTCGTCGTTAATAGATGATGGCTGGTTCAAGATATGATTAAAATGTTCAGCCCAGCGTTGGAGCATTTTTTCCTTGTCTGTAATTAGTGTTTTTCCATCTGCATTAAGGAGGGGAAATGATCCTGATGATGTTGGACCATAGACCGCTTTGAGTGCAAGGTAAAAGTTTTTCAAGTCATGGCTGTCAGCAAAGCCTTGGATCTCATCTGCTTTATTACTCAGCCATGAATCCCGCATCTGGCGTAGTTTATGTTGGACGATTCTACGCATGTTGTTGAAAGCGTCTTTCTTGGATGTAGATTTTGGATCATTTAAATATGCTTTATGGAGATGGTGTTTCTCAGCCAACATCTGCTTTATATCATCTGAGTTCTCATCAAACCAGTCATTTTGTTTCTTGATGGAAGGACCCAGGACCTCTGTAGCAGTGTTTTAGATCTGCTCACTTAGGGCTGCCCAATTTGTTTCCACACTTTGGCCGTCTAGCGAGATAGATTTGAGACGGTCTTCTAAGGTGTCAGTAAATGACTGTTTGATTTTTGTCTTCTTTAGTTTGGTGACATCCAGCCTCTTTTGAGTTTTCTTCCCCTGAGGGCGCCTGGCTGGTTGGATACGAATTTTAAGTTTAGATACAATGAGGCGATGATCAGTCCAGCATTCGGCACCACACATGGACTTGGTCACCCGGACATCTTGCCTGTCCTTCTTCCTAACAATTACATAGTCAATTAGGTGCCAATGCTTTGAGCGAGGGTGCATCCAGGAGGTCCTGTTGCGGGTAGGAAGTCGAAAAATGGTGGTGACAAGGAGGTCATGTTCTGCGCAAGTCTGGAGGAGACGAAGTCCATTACTGTTACAGCAACCCACGCCGTACCTACCAATAGTGCCATTCCAGGAGATGTTATCTGAGCCTACTCTTGCATTAAAGTCACCAAGAATGATGAGCTTATCTGCTTTAGGAACTGATGCAATGACTGCATGTAGTTCTTCGTAAAACTTATCCTTGACATCATCCTGGTTTGTCATAGTTGGTGCATACGCGCTAATGATGGTGGCATGTTTTCTTCCATAGAACAGAGGGATCTTGACCGTCATGAGTCGGTCATTTATTCCCTTTGGGGGCCCCGCTAACTTGCTGACAATTGCTGTTTTGATTGCAAATCCAACCCCTGCTTCTCGTCTTTCTTCAGTTCCTCTTCCGCTCCAAAAGAATGTATAACCTGCACCCTTTTCGCAAAGTTGGCCCTCGCCTGCAAGTCGAGTTTCACTCAGTGCTGCTATGTCAATGTTGTACCTGGCCAGTTCTCTCCCAGTCAGGGCAGTTCGTCTCTCAGGTCTGTTTGCGTTAAAGTCTTTGTCAAGTAAAGTACGCACATTCCATGCGCCTAGAATGAGGGGGAAAAATCTGTCCTTTCTTTTTCTTATATGTCGACCGCCGAAGTAGGGTACCCACCAACCGCGGTAAGCTGGTTAGGTAATGGTGAAGCAGGCAATGTTTAGGGCACCTTTTCTAGCCCCTTCCTCATGCCATGGAGGTGAGCAGTGCTTTCCTAAAGAGGGCTGCTCAGACACTCATTGGCTGCCGAATCCCACTGCTGCTCCGATCAGTGGAAGACGACCATATGGCCTGAGCCGCCTGTGTGTAGGTCTGCACTACGACTGCCAGCGTACCCACGCCTGCCGCTTCGCCGCTCGCCCATCGCCACAGGACTTGTTGTGAGTGGATGGATGAATGGATGAATGGATGAAAGAGTGACTTGCGCGGTTATTTGGATTAAAGTGAGGAAGAGTTGCGCAATTCGTCGACCTCACTCTCTCGCCTGGGTCCATCTCAATCCAGTGGCAAGACAAGTCAAGACGACTGGAGATGAAGTCAGGTGCAGTGGATGACCAGGGAAAATTATTTTATATTTAAATTTTAAAATATTTTTTTTAATTTTTATTTAAAAAATTTTATTTTAAATTTTAAAAAATATTTAAAAAATTTTTTTTTAAAAATTTTTTATTTTATTTATAATTTAAAATTTTTAAAATTTTATAAATAAAATAATAAAAAAAAAAAAAAAATTTAAATATTTAAAAAAAATAATAAATTTATAAATAAAAATTTATAAAAAAAATTTTTAAAAAAAAAATATAATAAAAAAATAAAAAATTTATATTTATTAAATTAATAAAAAAATTAATTTAAATATTTTTTTTTAAATTATTTTAAAATAAAAAAAAAAAAAAATTAAATTTTTAATAAAATAAAATATTTATAAAAAAAATTTTTAAATTTAAAAATTTTTTTTAAAAAAATAAAAAAAAAAAAAAAAAAAAAAAAAAAAAAATAAAAAAAAATTTAATTTAAAATTTTTAATAAAATAAAAAAAAAAAAAATTATATAAAAATTTATATATTAATTTTTAAATAAAAAAAATTTATTTTAAAATAAAATTTTTTAATAATAAATTTAATAAATAAATTTATTTTATTTAATAAAAATAAAAAAATATAAAAAAATAAAAATTTTTTTTTTAAATTTTTTTATTTAAAAAAAAAAAAAAAAAATAAAAATTTTAAAAAAAATTTTTTAAATTTATTTTTAAATTTAATTTTTTAATTTAAATTTTTTTTTAATAAAAAATTTAAAAATTTAAATAAAAATTAAAAAAAATATTTTTTATTTTAAAAATAATAATTAAATTTAAATTTATTTTTTAAAAATTTTAAAAAAATTATTTTAAATAAATTTATAATTAAAAAATTAAA
>JAMPIV010002059.1:0-202500 GCA_024509875.1 Oreohelix idahoensis | reverse complement strand
ATGAAATGATACAATTAAAGATAATTGAACCATCCACCTCAGCATACTCTTCGTCCATGGTTATTGTTCGAAAGAAAGACAATAACATACGTCTTTGCGTAGATTATCGCAAATTAAACCAAGTTACGAAGTTCGATGCTGAACCTATGCCTTTATTAGAAGATCTACTTATTAGCCTTTCTAACTCTCGATTCTTTACTAAGCTTGACTTGTCAAAAGGCTATTGGCAAGTTCCGTTAACTGAACACGCCAAACCTTTCACTGCTTTCTCAACACCTAGGGGTTTGTTTCAGTGGAATTTTATGCCTTTCGGGCTTATGAACGCCCCGGCTACTTTCGTATGCATGATGCGTCGAATTCTCTCATATCGTTCAGATGTCATTGCATACTTAGATGACATCTGTCTTTTCAGTAATACTTGGGAAGATCACTATTTGGGGTTAAATGAATTACTGTCAACTCTACGCGAGCATAATTTGACTGCGAAACCCTTTAAAACCTTTGTTGGGTTTAGCGAAATTTCTTTCCTGGGTCATCGAGTTGGTCATGGTCTATTGAAGACAGAGGACCAAAACATTTCTAAGATATTAAATATCTCTGTGCCCAAAACAAAGAAACAAGTACGTAGTCTTTTGGGATTAATACAATTCTACGGAAGATTCATTAAGAATCTATCCTCTATCATGGCACCACTCTCAACCCTATCGAAGAAAGGGTCTCCTAACATGGTGCGCTGGTCTCAAGAATGTCAAGCTTCATTGGATCAGATTAAGAATTTGTTCTCATCCCCACCTATCTTAAGGCTACCTATTACTGATAAGACTTTTGTTCTTCGTAGTGACGCCTCATCCACAGGGATCGGAGCGGCACTAATGCAAGAGTATTCAGGAACTCTGCATCCTGTAATGTATATTTCTAGGAAACTGAATGTGGCAGAAAGGAATTACTCGGTTTTAGACCGTGAGTTGTTGGCTATGGTTTGGTCAATCCTTAAGTTACAAAGATTCCTTCTTGGTGCGCATTTCATTGTGGAAACAGACCAAAAAGCCCTTACAGCTATTCAGTGTAAGAATTTGAAGAGCTCGAGATCTACTCGATATGCTATTGCTCTTCAACCTTTTCATTTCATGGTGCGAGCTATCCGTGGTCTGGATAATGTGATGGCAGACATACTGTCTAGATGCCCACATGAGTCCACTTAAGTTTTTCCTGATACACTGCTAGACATATGTCTCTTCACCATACCTATATATATATTAACACATTTGTTGTCAACTTAGAGTGGTAAATTAATTGTTGTCTTTCTCTATTACCATCTTTAGTGTAATGGAGAAGGTTGAGTTGACATAATATAAAGGTCAAAAAAAAATTAACGCGGCCACATGTAACATGTATTAGTAATTATAGTACATTATAGCATGTTGCTAATTGTGTTATTTATATTGTTCTCAGCGCAAACTAGTACCGGGTACGGAGTGCTTTTGAGAACCATGACGATGCTGCTTACATGATCTACGACATACAGAATTGATTGATACTTTGTGGATATCATCTTCTATTTTGTTAGAGTATACACTTGAATTGTCACATGTATATAGTATAACTTTACAAATTTTGATTATGTCCATCCATTAGATGATAGTCATTATAAAACATGTTACTTTTATAGACTTTGCAAGATATGTTATCATTCGCATTAATATAACATTGCAATTTTTTGATATGTATGTGATTTTTGTTAGCATCGCCAGATGTTTATTTGATGGTACCTCCCGGATATATTTTACTTGGAGAAAATGTTTTCTCTTATGTTGTGAGGTGAACTTTTGTTTTCACTAGACGCGCTATTGTGCGTTGATTGGGTCTGACATTATGTCATTATATTTATTGATCCTTTCATCGGCGCATCATTCATGTGTTATGAGCTTGTTGCATCTCGCTCATTGATGTATTTTAAAAAAAAGTATCATTTTTTTTTATCCGGAGGGGGTGGTAGTCTGTTACCGTGATTTTTGTCGGTTCCAGAAGATGTAAATCTATTTTATATTTTTGATGGTCGAAGGTACAGAACTCTATGTTAACTCCCTGACACAGGTTGATTAGGGGTTACCTTCCCTGTGTTTATTCTTTCTTAAGACAGGATAGTTAACTGTTCTCAAATCTGTTCTGTCTACGCATGCGCTAGCTTTTAGCGCGAACCCGAGCAGACTTCCGTCTGAGAGTTATGAGCTGGTTTCTGCCGGACGAAGATGTCCGTTGTGTCTTCTCTGCATTATCTGGGGAAAAGATAGTCTTGTCATATTAGAGATTCCCCAGAGTTATTCTGTTCGTCTGGAATGGCGACAGGTGTTATTGTGTAGTGTTTGGAATTCTGTCCAAGGTAAAATTACTTCATTATTACGCAAAGTTTGCAGAACATTTAGTATGAACCTGTGAGTAGCGCTCAGTTCTTGGGATCCATAGTCCATTATGTGTGCTCGACGTAGTCAGTTAGGTCTATTCGTTGAGGTACTTTATAGAAGCACAATAACCATATATTGTTATGAAACCCGCAGGATGGCGGTACGTTTCATCATGAAAGATAATACATGTCTATGGAAAAAATGTACAGTTGTTTATCAACCATTATAAGGCCCGTCAGTACGGCCTATAACTTTAAGCAGAAGAAGAAGTACCTGAAAGGTGGAGCCAGAGGAAGTCTTGACATTATTATCAAATTCTCAGACTTCCATATTAAGCAACTACATTTATTTAAGGACTACCTGACGCGTTCAGTCAGAGGCCCTGAGCTCCAGTAGGAAAAGAATGGGTTGTCAAGCCAGCGTTATTAGCATCATACCTACGAGCTATGGAAAATTCCTGGGGGACCTGGATTTCGCAGATGATTTAGCATTCTTAAGTTCAACACCCAGACAATCCCAAGAAGCAGTAAATAATTTGTGTCATCTCTCGGTTAAAATAGGTCTCCAAATAAATGCCTCTAAAACTAAAGCTATGAACTTTTCTAACGAGACCTTTGATATCATCTTGAACGGGGAAAAACTACAGAAAGTTGAAAGTGTCAATTATTTAGGCAGTAAAATGACTCAGGATGGTGACACAACAAGAGAAATCCATACTAGAATTGCTTTGGCAGCTAGCGCCTTCAATAGATTATCTAACATTTGGAAATTACGATCATTGAATATACATACCAAGCTTCGTCTGTTTAATTCAAATGTTATCTCAGTGTTAATATACGGCTGTGAGAGTTGGAAAATAACAAAATCATTGGAGAACAAGCTGAATACATTCGAGAACAAATGTCTTAGAAAACTCATGAACATCAGTTGGAAAGAATTCAAGACTAATCGACAAATAAGAGAAGACTGTAGGCAGAAATATGTCTCCGACTATATAAGGAAAAGACGATGGTCATATATCGGTCATGTCCTACGAATGCAAAACAACAGAATACCACTACAGGCGCTCACTTGGGTTCCTGAGGGTAAGAGGAAAAAAGGAAGACCAAAAGAAACACTCAGAAGAACAATAATAAGAGAAGGAAGAACGTTGGGCCTAAATAATATGCAAGAGCTAAGAGGAGTGGCGCCACAACGAACAACCTGGAGAGCACTGGTTTCTGCCTTATGCGCCGTGTTTGGTGCTTAAAGAATTTATTATTACGAGCTATACAGAACGTATGATGTTCAATGTTATTAATTATTACCACCTATGAACAGTTATTAAAGGACAGACCATTGTTGATAACGTCCTTATAGATGAGTGGTTCAAGCCTTATTTACCAGATGTTTCGCCAGTCATATCCAATATACATGATGTGTCTTGATTCTCGTCCATTTGACTATACCTGTTGACGTCACTGTGTCACGTAATTAAATGGTTGAAAGTTCCAGCAGTTTTCTACAATTACTGACCACTGCATGTGAGTGAGTGGGTGCCTTATTTACATATCAAAGATCCTATACGCATTCGTGTCTCTACACACCCACCTCACTTGTCACCCACACAACCTTCGAGTACCTTACATACATGAAATGTCTGATGTTCGAATGTCAACATGACACCCCTTTCAGCGCCTCAACGCGTGGTGAGCTATTCATGCATAACAAAGCTGATTGGTCCAGGTCGGACGGACTACAACAGTACACAGCAAGGAGATTGTTACGTTCCTACATATCATACGTAAATCCCACCTTAACATTTGTAGTGGTCACATAAAAAAAGGACATAACATTCGTGGTGGCCGTAAATATACGGTAACAACGATCAACACAAAGTAGAAACCTAACATACGTTCAACACTAAGTAGAAGTATAAAACAATAGACAAGTCAGTCAACGGCCACTCATTACACCTGTTAATTCTTCTCCAAGATTGTTATAATCCACACAACTTTAAGGTTGGTTATATCCCCTTCATATGGAGCTGTGCCAGTGCTGGGAAGGGACGACTGTTCCCCAAGACATTCTAGATGCCAAGATTATAACATTATATAAAAATAAAGGAGACAGAAGTGATTGCAAAAACTACAGAGGCATCTCTCTTCTTAGTATTGTTGGTAAGGTCACCTTAATGCGACTACACGATAGCTGAGCGCATGTATCCAGAGTCACAGTGTGGATTCCGAGCTGGTAGATCAGCAACAGACATAATCTTTTCTCTCTGCCAGCTTCAGGAAAAATCAAAATAGCAGAAAAGGTCTTTATGTATCACCTTTAAAGACCTCACAAAGGTATTTGACCTGGTTAGTTGGGATGGACTCTTCAAAGTCCTTCTGAAAATAGGCTGCCCCGCTAAATTGCTGGAAATGATAGTCATTCCATGAAGACATGAAGAAATCAATCCAGTATGCTGGAAGAACATCACAGCCCTTTGACATCCGCAGTTACGTTTAACAAGGCTCCAACCCTATTCGGGATCTTCTTTGCCTTACTCTTGGAATATACATTGAGAGATGCCACTGAAGGATTATGTCTTTACATTAGGTAAGATGGCCGACTATTCAAACTCGCAAGGCCGAAGGAAAAACATAAGTCAGAAAGGTCACTATAAGAGACTTGTTATAAGCTGATGACGCTGCAGTCGTCACTCAAAGCCAACAGTAGCTTCACCCGAGCATGCAATGACTTTGGCCTCACAATACGTCTAAAGAAAACAAATGTATTGAGTCAGGAGTGGATGTTGCACCAGTTATCACTATCGATAACTGTAAATTGCCAGTTTTGCACCACTTCAAATACCTGGGGTCTACCATCAATGACAAACTCTCTAGACACAGAAATTGACAGCCGCTTTAGCAGCTTCAGCTACCTTTTCCCGCCTCAGAACCCGTGTTTGGGGAAACTCAAAACTCGTAACGAAGACCAAGGCTGCTGTATATAATGCCTGCGTCACAGGATACTTCTATATGGCAGCGAGACACGAAGAACATATGCTAAGAAAGAAAGAAAAAGCTCAATACCTTCAATCTACGGTGTCTACGGCACATCCTCGGTATTTCGTGGAAGGACAAAGTGACTAATGTCAAGGTGCTGTCACGTGCTGGCCTTCAAAGTATGTATACACCGCTTAGAAGGGGTGTCAGGAAGAATTCCACCCCAGCGATCTTTGTCCTCTCACGACTGTGTGTGGTCCCGGCTTCCGCGTCTTCCCAGTAAAGTAGAGGCAGTGATATATGTCTGTGTCCGATAACGTCATTTGACGGTGGTTGAGGCTCGGTCGCTGTTACGCCATTGATTAACAAAGCAGTGTTCTATCGAGACTGTGTGTGGTCCCGATTGCCGGGTCCTCCCAGTTCAGGTGGGCCAGGGCTTGATTCTTCTTGGTAATGCAGCTCGGCAGTGGTAGAGACTCGGCGCTGGCTGTGCCGATCCCTCGATACGTCTTGTCTCGGAGATATAACCCCCTTTGCAGGGTAGAGAACCACTTTTCTCGTGGCATTGCACTCTCGCTACCCGACAAAAGGTTCCCTGGGGTTGCAACAAAGCCCACTGGTGACTGACCTCTCTGCCAGTCACCACTGTCTTCGGAGGTATAACCCTATTTGCAGGGTAGAGAGTTATCAAACCTCGGGGCAGTACACACACAATCCATAGTAGGCCTGATGTACCCTGTTTCGAGTCTAGGATGCTCCCTGGGGTTGAAAGAAAGCCCAAAACACACCACCAATCGTCTGATACCGTAAGGGATGCACGGCGGGTTGCGGCACCATCGCCTGGTGTCACGATGGGTGGCTTCCCGGCCGTGTGGCAACACGGACCATGTGCAGAAGGGCGGCGGTGGCTGAGCCACCGCCGCTCCAGGCTGTCTGCACAAAGGGTAAAAGAGTCTAGTTACTCGCACCCTATGGGGATAAAAAGCAAAAGCAAAAGCAATACACTGCTTAGACAGCGCAGACTACGCTGGCTTGGCTATGTCCGCAGCATGGAAAATGGTCGCGTCCCCAAAGATATCGTCTACGGATAACTGGAAGGTGGCAAAAGAACAGTTGGGAAATTGTTGCTGAGGTTCAAAGATGTGTGCAAGAGAGACACGGGGGCACTGGACATAAATCCAGCAGCCTGGGAGGATGAAGCCGCGGATCGCACCAAATGGTAATGCTATCTACGGCGCCACCTTAGACAGGGTGAAAAGAAGCTCTCACGGCAAGCAGACGACTGGAGAAAAAAGTCGAAAGAAACACCAGGAAAAAAGCAGCTGAGGGCTGTTACGTCAACGGCCCACGTTGTTAGCAGCACAAGTGTGTCAGATGGTGAAGTTCCTACTACAACGACTTTCACTGACCACTTTCCGTAGTCATTTTTGACTGAAGGGGCTATTATTATAAGGTTGGACAGTATTTTTGGCTATCGCTCCCACGTTATATCTCAACTAACCATCTGCTTATTACAGCAAGACATCTTGTTTAAGATTGTTAAGAGACTTGCCGAAAATAGTTAAGGATTAGTATAGTGTCTAGGTTGTTAAAATTGACGATAAATCTAAAGATGAGCGATTTGTGTAATCATGTCTACCAAATTATACACATGTTATTTTACAACATTTCCTGTTTGTCGTCTTTGCAGGCTGGACTGAAGCAGAATACTTGCTCATGTATCAGTAACCCGTCTATCAAAACAATAACACGATAGACCAAATGTTGACTTAATCATATTGTTCCATCTCGCTACTCAAGTACTGATCCCGATCAAAGGATAGCACGTCATGCGGTCAAGCCTAAACGTGTGGGAGTCAAGGTTTCAACGCAAGGAGACGATAATAACAGTAGATGACGGCGTGAGCAAAAGATAATGACCAAATGAGAAGGAAGAAGGGGTGATCGAGAGGATACTGACCGAGTGGAGGGAAGAAAGGAAAATTAAAGGAAACTAAATAGAACGTATTTCGTCATGGTACATGATAAGATATTACAGCACGTGCGTCTGAGAATACACAGGAAAAAGATATTATGAGAATAAATTTAGCAGATGTCAGCCAGATTGGATATGAAGAAAAATGTGGACTTACAGATATATGTTGACTGTAATATAGACAAAGTTAGAGAAATATGCCTACAAGATATGGACTTACAGATATATGTTGACTGTAATATAGACAAAGTTAAGAAAATATGCCTACAACATGTGGACTTACAGATGTATGTTGACTGTAATATAGACAAAGTTAGAGAAATATGCCTACAAGATATGGACTTACAGATGTATGTTGACTGTAATATAGACAAAGTTAGAGAAATATGCCTACAAGATGTGGACTTACAGATATACAGAGGGGCGTTCAGAAAGTAATGCACCACATCGTTTTTCTCAGCTCATCATGAAGATAGAAACATGAAATTTCGCACACTTCAAATATGGCATGTGCCAATTGTGTGTACTAAATTGCACCGCAACCGGCCAAATAATACGGCTGCCCTAAACCGTTGAAATGGAGCGCGTTAGCAACTTGCGTTATAAACAGCGAATTGTGATAGAATTTCTCGTTGCAGAGAAGGAAACTGTTGTGAATATTCACAAGCGTGTATGTGATGTGTATGGAAGTTTTGCAGTCAACAGGAGTACAGTCAGTCGCTGGGTTCAGAGAATCAAAGAATCAGGAAGTGGAGATACGGAGCTGCTTGATCGGCCGCGCTGTGGACGTCCTGCCCCAGCCACAAAGCAGAATTGTTGAAATGCGCTGAGGGCATTATTCTTACTGATAGGCGAATCACTACTCAACAATTGGCCTTACAGCTGTCAGTCAGCATAGATAATGCAAATGCCGTTATAAAAACTCTCGGATTTTCTAAGGTTTGCGCAAGATGGGTTCCTCGAAGTCTCACAAATGACCATCGATTGCAAAGGAAAGCAATTTCTTCTGAGTTGTTGGAGCGTTTCAATGCTGATGGAGAGAACTTTTTGGCTAAGATCGTTACAGGTGACGAAACCTGGGCACATCATTTTGAACCTGAGACAAAAAGACAGTCAATGGAGTGGCATCATCCGCAATCACCACGAAGAAAGAAATTCAAGACAATTCCTTCAGCTGGAAAGATCATGATCACTGTCATTTGGGACATTGACGGTGTGATTCTTGTGGACGTTATGCCAAGAGGAGAGACAATCAATTCGCAAGCTTACATTAAGACATTGAAAAAACTCAATCAACGTTTTCGCAGAGTTCGGCCGCACATGAATCCAGCAGACCTGCTTCTCCTTCACCACAATGCGCGACCTAACACAAGTCTGGCAACATGGGAAGCAATCACCAAATTGGGTTGGACTGTACTACCCCATCCACCTTATAGTCCCGATTTGGCACCCTCTGATTTCATCTATTTGGTCCACTTAAAGATGCACTCCGTGGGACAAGGTTTGAAGATGATGAAGGAGTGATTCATGCAGCGAAGAAATGGCTACATGATCAAGACAAAATCTGGTACGGGCTAGGAATACATGCACTTGTTTCGCACTGGCATAAAGCCGTACAAGTTGATGGGGATTATGTTGAATAATACCGATGTTTACATGACATATCCATGTATATTGTGTATAAATTTCATACTTTTTGAATAAACAGCTCCTGAGAAAAACGACGTGGTGCATTACTTTCTGAACGCCCCTCGTATTTTATGCAGGGTAAGGATAGGATTGTGAATAATACTATACTATGTTAAGTATTTGTGTTTTTCTCCCAATACAGTATTTGTGTCAAACCCTAAACTTTACCAGCGGCTTCCATATGACACTGAGAATACTTTATCAAAGAACATTCTGATATAATATCGGGTTTTTTTCAAGGTGACTTGTCTGGTCTCGTGTTTTACACCCAGTAAGAGACAGAGTACCAACCCTAAGAATATTAAGAATAAATTGTAACTGGATTCATAAATATCCAGATTTCTTTCCCAAGTGCATATAACTTCAGCCAGTTGAAGTGACAAACTCAAACATTGACATTACATGTATAACGACCATGGTGTTTTGAAGAAGATTGATCCTGAACAGATTTTATTTACCTTACACTCGATTTAACGATTGAAGATTCCAACCTACTGTACATTGTGAACATTAAATCTCTAATTATTTACTACCTGGACAAAAATTGAAGTGGCATTTATCAGCATCCTACTGTCAGCAGTGAATCAAGCGTTTCCCAACATTTTGATTAATTAGTCTTTGGAGAAACCGGGGCTTGATTCGCCAAGAACACCAACCTTGGATGGGCTGGGTGTTTTTTGCTAATGCAGTCCCTTGCAGAATAGATTTACGTATAAACTCTGTTCTTTATTATAGAGGGAAATCCTAGACCATAGCGTAAAAACCTTTGACTCCTTTGGGGGTAATTACTTTTTCTCTAACGGGATCTTGTCTCAACAGAGGGAGGGAGGATTAAACCTATGAGTCTAACTCTTTAATTAATTCATTAACATATGTTCGTTGTATTTGATTTTGATATTCAAAGATATTGTTGTGTTGCAGTTTCTTTATGATAAATAAAACTTACATAAACTTTATTTACGTGTGTCATTAGCTTGTCCCAAAAGATCCATGTAGTTTTCACGTCTGTGCGTCTAACTGTCGTCACTTATGTGTGTGTATGTGCGTGGTTGTGATATATATTAATATATTTTCGAGTATACTGTCTGACTAACTAAGTTCTGTGGTAGAGATAGGCTGAACGAGAAAAGCTTCTCGATTTCAGGGACAAACTCTAACTAGTTTCCACCATCTCACTCGTGAAAATCTATTTTCTTTACATTACTTCGCACTGAGCTATCACCTGTTTTAATCTAGTTAGAAAGGACCAATCTAGGTCTTAAATTCCTATAAAAAAATCTACGACAACCATTTACAGCTGGATTGACTGGATTGAGACGCCTCCATATTTCGAACCCAGCACCTTTGCGGCGAGAGGCCAGCGTTCTAACCACTCTACCCATTGGAACCTCAGTTTTAATGTACGGCTGTGAAATATGAAGAACAACAAAAATGACATTACAAATCAAGCATCGTTAGATAGTCCCATGTGTTAGATCCCTAACAATGCTGTTATATCAATACAACAGAAGAAAGAGACACTCCGCTCTTGGCTATCATATCAAATAAAGTCAATATGCTAGCAGAGGATTTTAGAATGCACTGTTAGAAAAAAAGAACAAATGTCCACTTCAGGGAGTTTGTCATATAAACGTTATGGAAAATTTCTTTCAGTGAGAGTCACAAGGAGAGAGAAAGAAAGACAGAGAAAGAGAAAGAAAGAGGGAAATGCAAAGAGATATGCAGAAAGAGAGAGAAGGCGATACAGAGAAAAATAAAAGGGACGAGGAAGGAGATGAGTGAAGGCAATGATTTGATGACTAGAAAAAGATGGTGATTTAACAACAGATATGGTTACAGAACTGAGTTAGAAGTGAAGCAGAAATCTCAAGTCTTGGTTTATACTGCCATGATTTTATTTCTACCATTACTTTTGTTTGTCCATTCTCCATCACTGTGATGGTTCATGTAACTCTGTGGTTATATCATTATTGTTTAGTCATGTACGATACAGAAGCGCGAGAAAGGGAGACCATCCATATGTACGTACCGTGCCCGCTACACCGCCGTGCTTTCGAGACTGTCAGACTCGAAATGGTCAGTGAAAGTCGTTGAAGTAAGAATATCACCATCTGACACAAGTGTGCTGCTAACCACGTAGGCATCTTCTGACAAAGTTGTGCTGCTATCCATCCGGGCTCTTTTCCTTTGTAGACAGAATAGGACGCACATACAGATCACAGCCATCATGAGGATAAAGAATGACAAGCCAAGAAACAAGATTTTCCATCTCTCGTTCATATATGGGTCTGTTGAAAATAGTGGTATTCTCTTGTATATACGTATGCTAACAGAGAGGTTGACCGACTGATGCACAGAGATATAGACAGATGGATGGACACAAGCTGACATACAGATGTACAGAGAGGCTGACAGACTTATGGACATAAAGGTTGACAGAAGATAGACAGAGATGTCGTCAGAAAGATGGATAAAGTGGTTGGCAGACATATGGACAGAGCAGTGGCGTAACTAGTGTTGATGGCGCTCAGGGAAAATAAGATATTGGCACCCCTTGAAAATTATTCTTTAAAATTCTGGCTGAATTCTTATACTGGTGCTCAAAATGGTTACTCCTTATAATACCAGTTACAAATTAATTTAAAAAAAAAAAAACTTTTATTGTTTAAAAATATGAAACAGATTGTTGCTGATATAGTTTTATAACAGACCCAGGATATAAATCCTGTAATTTGCCATTTTCGCTGCTTCCTGTGCAGTTTTCCCTTGTAGTGCGACCATTCCAGGTGCCAATCCTGAAGATTTTCCTAGACGAAAAAAGGGTAGTCGGCAACCCAGACTCCTTTCGGCTTTCTCTGGGTTTCTTCATGAGCTTCTCTTAAGTCATTTTGCGCGAGGGAGTTAAGTGTGTGAGACTTTCACATGCCAGTCTAGTTTTGATAGACGCACATGTGAGCGCATCTGATATAGATGTACATTTTTAAATAGTTATGCGTACTTTTCTGCATCATCATTGAATGCAGATGACACACTTTTGTTGCATCGATTTGTTGCTATACAAATCATACCCTTTAGGCATTGTAATATTTCAGTCGTCGTTGATGGACGCATATTTTCTGGTGTTCTTTCTCTAATGTAAAGAGAAGACCCATACTTATATTGAAGTACTCAAGAGTTTTATTCCTGAGGGATTGTTCCAGGAATTCGTTTACATTAATAATTATTGCCAGTTAACGGCACGTTTCAAGGTCTCTTGCCTCAAGACCCAGAACCCTATTTGTCAAAGCAGGACTTCCATTGTATCTGTAATGATCAATGGCTAGTGCGTCCCTCTGACATCAGGAGCGAAATTAGATGTCTACATAATATATATGTTCTTCAAAATCGACGAAGGCAATTTGGTCAAGTCGTTTGACCTTATCATTATTGTAACCGGTATGGTCAATCAAGGACATACTGTTCGAGATGTATTTTCTGCAATGAATCTGCAATGAAAACCATGATGTTAACGTCTTTTCATCCAATAAATTGTCTCGTCAAAGATTTATCTTCAACAACGAGTCCAGCCTGCTTGACTTACACGTTGGTCAACTTTATGACCCTGTCGTTGCTGCATTGACATTGCCTTTTACCATTGGCCTATCCTTACGGCCCACACACTTGTCTTCGCGTTATAAAATATAAGTCGGCCAGAGACTGTAAGCCCGACCTTTCCTGACAACATCTGTATTGTCAGCCTATACCAAGTTAAACCCACACCACCAACGTAACAGCCTCCTTTTCAGATAAAAATACAAACAGCAAGAGGAGCTTTCATTGCATTGGGGAACATATGGAGAACAAGAGAAATCAAGTCCAATACGAAAATGTCAAGTCAGTCCTAATGTATGACACATGGAGAACAACAAAAACAACAACCAAAAAGCTACATACTTTTATAAACGGGTGCCTACGTACAATAGTAGGACTGAAATGGTATGACAAAGTCACAAATGTGGAATTGATGACAAGAACCAGACAAGTGCCAGTGGAACAAGAGTTGAGAAAAAGACGCTGGCGATGGATAGGACACACATCGAGGAGACCTTTTGATAGCATTACAAGGCAGTCCTTGTTCTGGAATCCACAGGGAAAGAGAGGCAGAGGTAGACGAAAAAACACACGGAGAAGAGAGATGGATACAGAGGTGAAAATGATGAGGGAAACATGGAATGAACTTGAGCGGATGGTACAGGACAGGTAGACTTAGCCCTTGTTGATGGCCTATGCTCCTCTGAGAGCTAATGGGTATTGATTGATTGATATGTGTATAACTATAACCACGTTCACCGAATCTTTTGGCCGAATACCATCACCAACCAAGAACTGCTTATTCGGAGTAACCAAGAGGACATGAAAACCATCATAGCTGGCAGACGCTGGAGTTGGGTGGCCACGTCCTCAGAAGGGACCTTGATGCCATCACAAGAAAAGCTATGATATGGACCCCTGAGGGAAAGCGAAAGAGAGGCTGACTAAAAACAACTTGGCGGAGAACTGTGGAAGCTGAGATGCAAAGAATGAACCAGAGTTGGGGCACTGTACGAAGGATGGCCGCCGACCGAACAAAGTAGAAGCAATTTGTTGCTGCCCTACAAAACGCCACCAGGCGTGATGGCCACTGACTGCTTTGACAGTCGGCGGCTAAGGATCAAAGAAGATGAAGAAGAACCGCGTTTATATTTCTCACTCTTTCATTACCTTTTCATTTCAGAAATTGCACAAACGACCAGTGAGTAATATAGTGGGCGCAAAACAGGTCGCATTGTGGCGGATGCGCGTGACTTTTATATAGCAAAATACTCCGGTCCATTGTGGCGGATGCGCTGACTTTTATATAAGGAAATACTCCGCTCGGTTGTGGCGGATGCGCTGACTTTTATATAAGGAAATACTCCGCTCAATAATGGCGGGCGTGTAGTGTGTAGTTATTTATACAACATGTGTTACAATATTTATACATATATACATACGATATGTAGACACAGATAACAAAGATTTAGTTAATAAATATATTTTATTTTCAACAGTGTTTTGTTACAGCAGTAACAAAAACATATGAACAGGATCATATATTGGAAGGCGGAAAGAGGGGTGGTGTGTACAATTTATTTATTTATCGGTAAACAACAGTAACGTAGGTAGGTTGTATTGTGTGTTGTTGTATTGCGCTGGTTTTGGTTTTGGCTGGCGGGGGTGATGACGCATGAGTGTGTTGGGGTGTAGCTGGCAGCCGGGGTGTGGGTGATATTGGTTTTGGTTTGTCTGGTGTGTTGTGTGTAGGTATTTTTAAGTGTATGTGTAGCGTTCTTTTCGTAGGCCGTTACAATCTTTTACAGATGAGGGTAGTCTCATATTTATTAATATGTGGTCCTACCTCTGTAATAAACTTTACGCACCGACTTACATGATAGTAAGTATTATTGGTGAGTTTGATTTCCTTAGCGCACGGTTGTGCACTAATGGGAGTATGGGTTACCCCGCCCGCACGTGTTGCCAAACATTAGTCTACGTCATAGCTGGGTGGTAGAAGTTGGGTTCCCAAATCAGTCCATTGATTTGTGGCGTTCGAACCCGTGTTGCGGGAATATTTATTCTTTATATGACCGTCCGTCTGTTAAGAAGATGAGGACCTTGGTCAACTATATACCGGTGTTTTTCTCGGGAAGAGAATGCAAGTATGATATCTATATTATTGTAATTTTTCCTCATGTAGACGTCTAGTTGGACCAATAACGTATTGGTTCCAAAATGGAGTCCTACTTGAACTTATAATGTATATTTTAAATCCGACGGATACCTGCAATTAGGATTATCCAGGATTGGCTTAAGATTTTAATTATATGTATCATTATTCGGCTGTTAAGAATACTTACTACGTAAAGCAGAGGTGACTCAAGGATTTGTTATATCTAAGCGCTAATGCCACGAAAGGTCGTTGGCAGGAATATGTATTATTATAATTCAACATTGATTGAAGTAAGAGGCCAGTACCAAAAGGAGATACGTAGTATTGGAACATTATATGATATAGAAGACCTGATAAGGTTCTCCGTCATTGCCAAGGTCATAGGATAATGAAAGATGACCTATCGAATATAACTGCCTCATTTGTTTACTTGGATGCCATGTTATAAATACTGTATAACTAGTCTGACGTTACCAAAGAGATTATCTTACGGAATGGACTAACTGTAATTTTAAAATATGAAACCTACGTTACGTACTGTATTGTGGAAAGTTAACCGTCCGTCGTTCTTATCAACATGTTCGTCTAGTCAACTGTGCAATCGTCAAATAAACTGATATAACTTAAACAGTCTTAACATTCGTTGATGTGCCCATTGTTGGCAGCTTTATTTGATTGATTACTCCTTTGTTTTCAAAATGGATCAATTCGCGTTATGGTCAGAAGTGACAGTCTCAACACCCTCAAAACGAACCTAACAGTATGACGCAGCAGTGTGTTGGTGTGTTTATTTATATATGTATACATATTTTACAAACATTTATTTATACAACATAGATAACAAAGGTTTATAAATAGAAGCATATATTTAATGATCTCTTTTAAAAGAATGCTTGAGTTAAAGAGGAAAATATAAAAAATCGATAAATTCGCTTAGTATGAGTTTTATAGAGGAAGCTGGCTAATGAGCGTGGTCGGTGGGGTTTTTAACGGAGAGTGTATTGGTTTTGGCTGGCGGGGGCGATGACGCCTGGGTCTGTGTTGGGGTGTAGCTCGCAGCCAGGGTGTGGGTGGTATTGCTTTTGGTTTGTCTGGTGTGTTGTGTGTAGGTATTTTAATTGTTGTTTGTTGTTGTAGTGTGTTGTTTCTTAGTCATACAACATATATATATATATATATATATATATATATATATATATATATATATAATATATATATATACAGTACTTTGCAAAAAAAATGGCAGTCATATTGCTCAGCTAAATAAGCTGAAATCTAATTAAATATGCATGTTCTGCCCCAAATTTGCACTCCACTGAAGTGAGCAAACACTACCAAAAGTAAAAAAAAAAATTAGCGTAGAGTAACGTCCCTTGATAATAGAGCAGACGACAATTTCTAATGCTAGTGGCAGAAAATGGATACCAAGACAAAGTGTATGTTAATTTCACAGCTTTGGAATGAAGGAAATCAAACATGTTCCAACATTTCTAAAACCTTGAACATTCCTGAGCGGACTGTCTACAGAGTTGTGAGTAAATTAAAAGCAGGTAATGGAATCGAGCGAAAAGAAGGTAGTGGGAGGCCAAGAATTTTTGACACAAAGGACCATCGGCGTCTCGCCCAAAGCGTTCGGGCTGGGCCAATGAAGAGTGTAGAAAACATACGGCAGCGCATGATCGAGTTGGGAAACCCAGAGGTATCTAATGCTACTGTCAACCGGGAGCTACACAGGATGAATTACACAAAAACGCGGTTAATTTCGTCACCATTGCTCACAGAGACTCACAAACAGATGCGCTTGAACTGGTGCCACGAACACCAAAATTTGTCATAGGACAATGTGATTTTTTCAGATGAATGTTCTGTTTGGTCTTATCCTACTCAAATAAATATTTGGACGAAAGGCTCGTTAACGCCTGTGTACCAGCGACCGAAACATACCTAGAAATTCCATCTTTGGGGAGGGGTGTCAGCAAGAGGTGCCACCCCACTGTGTGTTTTCACAGGAATTCTCACGAAAGAAAGGTACATCGACATACTAGAGGGACACCTTCTGCCATTTATGCAGGTGATGTACCCCGATGGGTGCATATTTCAACATGAAAATGACCCAAATCATACAGCTCATACCACCAAAGCATGGCTGCAAGAGAAGAATGTGATAGTGCTGAAGTGGCCCAGCAACAGTCCCGATCTAAACCCAATTGAAAACGTTTGGGCACTACTCAAGAATCATTTAAAAAAGAGTGGACTCAGAGACGTTGAACAATTGAAGAAGGTAGCTGAAAAATACTGGGACAGTCTGACTCACAATTACCTACAAACATTTGTGGGAAGTATGCCTCGCCGCATCCAGGCTTGCCTTGCTGGAGAAGGCAACATTATATTGTACTGAAACCACTGTTAATAGATAGGGGAGATGCCAATCTTCCTCTGGACATACAGTTTTTATTATTATTATTTGCTTCTATGAGTGTGTGGCTTTGCGAAAAGGTGACGTACATTTTTTTTCAAAGTACTGTATATATATATATATATATATATATATATATATATATATATATATATATATATATATATATATATATATATATATATATATATATATATATATATATATATATATATACACAACACACACACATATATATATACAAAATACATAAAAATCGATAAAAGCCTGCACTCTTGAGATAAAGATGAAAATATAAAAAATCGATAAATTCGCTTAGGACTTACCGATATATGAATTTTTTCGTCGGAGACATATTTCTGCCTATGATTTGTCGATTAGTCTTGAATTCTTTCCAACTGATGTCATGAGAAGACATGGTTCTAATGAGCAGCGGTTCTGGTTATTTTCCAATTTCACAGTGCGCGGGGGTATTGCTTTTGGCAGGCGGTGGTGATGAGGGGTGAGAGAAAAATCAATGGGTTTATATAAGGAAATATGACGGCAAAAAAACCCGATAAAATGGGGGAGCAAAAGCTAATTATTGGCGTTAGGTGGACGGAGGGGTTTTTAAAAAGAATAGTTTATTGATTTTATTTGGCTGGCCAATTTTAACCGTGAGATGACGCCTGAGTGTATTGGGGATTGTCGGGTTGTTAAGACAATGTATATCAGCGAAAGAGGTCGTAATTTTCCATTTGTCCATATATACCCAATTGTTCATTGTGGGTATAGTTTTTCTCATAACCCAATCAATAGCTATTAAAAAATATGGTTACAGCCTTGTTTCACCCCTGTTTCGTTGTGTAAACCTGTCTCTTTATGTAAAAAATATGACAGGCTTTGAATTTCCGTTGTTGGGAAAACCATGAATGTAATTACATATTGATACGAAGCGCTGCTCCACGGGTGATAATTATCGTTGCCTTATTTTCTATTATAATTGTTCATGAGTAATAAGGCTGACTCAGGCCTGAATGTCCATCTAATCGTATGTAAGTGACCCCGCACACATGCAACATAATTTTTCCAGGTACTGATAAAGAAATACTGTAAAAGTCCATAGATCACCTTTCTTCGGTAACTTTACAATAATACTGTCTTTCCATTGTTGTGGTGGTTGTTCTTCTCTCCATACTTCATTTATAATATCTAAAATTCTCAAGAGGTTGTTGTCAGACGCATTAAACTGCTCATTTCCTTCTTCGTTGGCTGGTTTTTTAATAACGACATGTTTGATCTCGTCCAGGTGAATTCATCGCAAGTTGTTGGCAAAGTGGTTGTGGATGTTTCGGTGGACAGTTGGTGGTGGTCTGTTTAGGAGACCAAAGTGCTCGGTTCTGAGAATAATTGGTTGATAACAAGGCTGGTGAGTTGATTTGTAGATGGCACCTACAAACGTTCTTAGCTGGGGCAAGTTCAGTAGGAAAGGTCTTTTATCTGTTTTTGTCTTCACTTTTTCGCTTTTATTTAACAAGTTATAAGTTAGTTTGCAAGATTCAACTGCATTAAGTAGTTTAAGTTTTGCTGGCGAGTATCTTCTCTCATTTCGTACCCTAGGTAAAGCTGCTTCTGTCATTGCTGTTCTCAAATTCCCATTTAGTATCGATTGTCTTGGTGGTGAATCGTTGTCATTTTGCCTAAAGCATCGAAATTTAGATGTGATTTACCATTAGTATTTTCGCACGTGTAGTAAAGGCTGACCTCTGTATAACAACTTATAGACATCGACCTTCAAAGCCCACTACCCAACGGTAAAGATGAAAATGTCGATCAATTCTTCTAGTATGAATTTTACAGCGGAAGATGGCTAATGAGCGCGGTGTGGTGTTAATTTCTGAGTGCGCGGGGGTATTGCTTTTGGCAGGCGGTGGTGATGAGGGGTGAGAGAAAAATCAATGGGTTTATATAAGGAAATATGACGGCAATGGTCCGCGCAAAACCTCACGAGGAAAAAGCCAATTTGAGCATATACTTTTTAATAAATTGATTTTGGCCGTTATGCATAGAGGGCGGGCGTCAGAGCTAATGTATAAAGCTACCTAAAAAGCGGTAATAAAAATTTTTATAACATTAAATGGTTAGTTTTGCGTATTGGTAGACGAAAAATCCTATCTGACAGGGAATTTGCCTTGTTGGGTGACTGTAAACATTTACGAGCGCTTTGTAAGACTAACATTGCTACTTAAGGCTTCTGGTCACTTCATTGCAGACAAGAAGCCGTATTCTCACAACATAAAAAATAATTAAAAAGGCCAGGCACAACTCCAAATAGTACAGTTTTATAGAACAACAATTCCTACGCTATTTCAACGCATTGAAGCTCTTTCCTTTTTTACACGTCGGCTTGTCTAATGATAGGTCTTTATATTGTCCCCCAAGCGTGGCAAATATTGGCGATAACACGGAAATTTAGTACATTTAATAAAGGTAGGACTAAGTATTGTTTCCAACTGTATCAAACAGTTATCTAAAGCTTTTTTGTCCGTACAATTTTCAAAACTTTAGTGAAAACCAAAGTTTCTTCCAATTAGCAAAGGCTGACCTCTGTAAAAACTTATAGACACGACCTTCAGCCCACTACCCAACGGTATAAGCATGTCATCACTTCTACGCATGTACACCCAGTCTGTGGGGACGATGCCGGGGTACTCCTCTTCAGCGAGGTTCCCGTGACCCTTTAGGTGTTTTAAATAGATGAAACTCGGATCGATGTCCGCGCAAATACCTCATCGAGGAAAAACCATTTCTTTATAAATATTCCTTAGCATAGAGGGTCAAATCATATTTCTAAATAAATTTTTTCCACCTGTCAAATATTTATGCAAATGTGTCTTGCATGTGTCAAATATTTCGTAAAACGTTTTCCACCTGTCAAATGTTTCTTCCACTTGTCAAATAATTCTTCAAATTTTTTTTTTCACTTGTCAAATATTTCTTACAGTTGTCAAATATTTCTTCAAATGTTTCTTGCATGTCAAATATTTATGCAAATATTTCTTACAGTTACAGTTGTCAAATATTGCCATCATAACACCAATTTTCAAAAAGGGTGACAATCGACAATGTGGAAACCATAGAGGCCTATCCCTTCTCAGTGTCCCTGGTAAAATCTACTCTATAATCTTAGAACAGAGACTCCGGCGCCTAGCTGAGCCATAATTGGATGAGGTCCAGTGCAGATTCCGAGCAAACCGAAGTACTCAAGACCTAATCTTCACACTCAGACAGCTGAGTGAAAAGGCCCTTGAGTATACGAGCGGCGTTCAGAAAGTAATGCACCACATCGTTTTTCTCAGGAGCTGTTTATTCAAAAAGCATGAAATTTATACACAATATACATGGATATGTCATGTAAACATCGGTATTATTCAACATAATCCCCATCAACTTGTACGGCTTTATGCCAGCGCGAAACAAGTGCATGTATTCCTAGCCCGTACCAGATTTTGCCTTGATCATGTAGCAATTTCTTCGCTGCATGAATCCCTCCTTCATCATCTTCAAACCTTGTCCCACGGAGTGCTTCTTTAAGTGGGCCAAATAGATGAAAATCAGAGGGTGCCAAATCGGGACTATAGGGTGGATGGGGTAGTACAGTCCAACCCAATTTGGTGATTGCTTCCCGTGTTGACAGACTTGTGTGAGGTCGCGCATTGTGGTGAAGGAGAAGCAGGTCTGCTGGATTCTTGTGCGGCCAAACTCTGCGAAAACGTTGATTGAGTTTTTTTAATGCCTTAATGTAAGCTTGCGAATTGATTGTCTCTCCTCTTGGCATAACGTCCACAAGAATCACACCTTCAATGTCCCAAAAGACAGTGATCATGACCTTTCCCGCTGAAGGAATTGTCTTGAATTTCTTTCTTCGTGGTGATTGCGGATGATGCCACTCCATTGACTGTCTTTTGTCTCAGGTTCAAAATGATGTGCCCAGGTTTCGTCACCTGTAACGATCTTAGCCAAAAAGCTCTCTCCATCAGCATTGAAACGCTCCAACAATTCAGAAGAAATTGCTTTCCTTTGCAATCGGTGGTCATTTGTGAGACTTCGAGGAACCCATCTTGCGCAAACCTTAGAAAATCCGAGAGTTTTTATAACTGCATTTGCACTACCAATTCGGACTGACAGCTGTAAGGCCAAATGTTGAGTAGTGATTCGCCTATCAGTAACAATAATGCCCTCAGCGCATTTCAACATTTCTGCGTTGGTGGCTGTGGCAGGACGTCCACAGCGCGAAAGATCAAGCAGCTCCGTTGCTTCTATCTTCATTATTAGCTGAGAAAAACGATGCGGTGCATTACTTTCTGAACGCCCCTCGTAAGAGTGAGATCCATCTTTGTTACATAGATCTGGAAAAGGCATTTGACAGGGTCCCCTGGAGCAAACTTTGGGACTGTTTGGCAAGGAAGAACATTCCATCAGCTCTGATTCATGCTATACAGAGCTTCTACAAGTCTTGCAGAAACTATGTGAGGACAGCAAACCATAAGCCAGAAGAGTTCAGGACCACCACTGGTGTAAGACAAGGTGATATCCTGTCACCTTATCTTTTCATACTCCTCATGGACGATGTTATCAAGTCATGTAAGGAGAGAACAAGAAAGTATTCAGTGGGGTACTGGAAGATGAGACAGGTATGTATTTCATAGCTGGCATTTGCTGATGATGTTGCCCTGATTGCTAAATCAGAGGCACATCTCCAATCTAACCTGCAGGTCTGGAAGGAAGAGCTGGAGAAGAGAGGGATGGTCATAAGCAGCTCTAAAAAAAAATCCATGGTGATATCACGAGAAAAAAGAAGACATCAAATTAAGCTGGGAGAACAGGTCCTGGAGCAAGTCGACCACTTTAAATATCTCGGAGCTATTATAGACCGAAAGGGAGGCATCAAAGAAGAGTTGGCCACTCGAAAAGCAGCAGCTGGGAGACTTTTTCAGGCAATAAATCGAGGATTCCTCAGCAAGAGAGATGTTGGTAAGAAAACGAAGATGGCTGTATACCGCTCCACCTATGTCCCAGTCTTGACATATGGATGCGAGTCATGAGCAATGACTACGACCCACAAAAGCCAGATCCAAACATCAGAAATGAGGTATCTGAGGAAGGTGGTTGAAGTAACAAGATGAGACATGGTCCGCAACCAGACGATACGCCAAGGCCTAAAATCCCACCCCATGCAGACCCAAGTAGAGCAGTCCCAACTAAGATGGTTTGGCCATTTCTGCAGAATGGGAGAAGATCGGCTACCACGACAAGCATGGGAAACAAAGAGCCAGGGATCCAGACCCCCAGGACGACCCAGAGTCCGCTGGGAGGACAACATTAGACAATCTTTGAAGGACCGAGGACTAGAACGGAATCAGGCCAGGTGGAAGACAGCCGATAGGATAGTCTGGCGCTCTCTCTTCCAAACCTCTACACTTCACGGTAGAAGGGGAACGACCAAGAAAGTAAGTAAGTAAGGATATATTATTCCTGTGGATATACACTTTCATTTTGGCTTCTCACTATTTTGTGTAAGCGTAAGAAATAAGTACTTCACCATTGTGTCAATAACATTGCTGTTATAATGACGTTAATAAACTATATTTTATTTTTCTACATTGCCGAGTTTTCTTTGGAATATTACAGTGGATTACTTTGACAAACCATTATGCGAGGTATTGCTTCTCACTTAACCAAAAAGGGTATGAACGAACTGTGGGAAGAAAAATAAACTAAGGTCAAGAAATTCCATCTCAGGCGAAAGGCCTGTAACGACTTGAACAGAAACGTATTGAAGAATTAGCTCTCGTCAAATTATGTCATAATATTAAGACTTTGGCGTAAAACCAAAACATTATTACACATGTGATTAGCCGGAGCATCACAAATGGTGAACGATACTCAGAGCATTTTTTAAACACATTTTCTACTTGTCTGTTCAGGAGTTGCTTAAACAGACATATGGTATGGATCGTTTTTAAGATTACTTATTATGCATTATTGAATTTCATTAATATCGCACAAAGAACTATACCATGTATCATGTCTTTTTAACAAATTACTGTGTTCGAGACACACAGATGTGTACTCATACAGTGAAAACTATTTATGCTCTAATGCGTATTTAAAATGTTAAACCACGCCTTTCTTCTCCCTCTACCCTACGCACACCCTGTCCAGTCGTTGTGTACTAAACACCTCTGATTCCGTTCTAAAAGATGTATTTACCACTGAGAATATTTCTATTCAATTTCACTCGCTACTTTTGTGGTATGGCGACCTCTCAATTCATCCATCCAAACCGCAACTACTTTTTCTACTCCCCCCCCCCCCTTTCCCAACACACTAACTGTCAATATCCTCATGCGAGTTGTTTTTTTTCTGCCCCTTTCTCCAACGCCTCGCGTTCATTCATCCAGCAACCCCCCGCTCTCCATGAGTCAATGAGAGTTCAAATATCCAGACAGCGTGACCTTTCCCTCGCTCTCGTTGACACTCGCGGAGGTCATGGTCAAACGTTAATAGCTCTGCTCAGTTACCATTCAGATGTAAATATTAAGATAGGATACACTTATTGTCCTGAGTGTTGATTAAAAGTTCGGGTTTTGTTTGGCATGACCAAACCTTATATGTGTTGACTTAAAAAAAAGTTCAATAAGTTTAATATTAATTATGTATATTTAATATCATAACTCCAAATTTTTATAATTAATACTAGCGTTTTGTTAAATAAAGATTACATAAGTGTATTAATACATGAATAATTTACATTGCGTATTGCACATTGCTATCCATATCCCATACTGTTTAATGACATAATGTATAAACAACTAGTATGTGTCCCCCGTTTTACGCATTATAAATCTACAGGATTCCTCGTTTTACGAAGATTTTTTTTTGGGGTGGGGGGGGGGGGGGGGGGGGGGGGGGGGGGGGGGGGGGGTCGGGGGGGGGGGGGGGGGGGGTGGGGGGGTGGGGGGGGGGGGGGGGGGGGGGGTTGCTCACATGTATACTGAGATCTTGTAATACAATTTTTTTTGTACCTTACAGGTATTCTGAGATCTTGTAAAAATTTTTTGGCTCACATGTATACTGACATCTTGAAAAATTTCTTTATTTATAAAAAGAAATTTTTTTTTGGCTCACATGTATACTGAGACCTTGTAATTTGTGTTTCTTATTTGGCTCATAAGTATATGCCCCCAGTCAATGACTTCTACCAGTAACATAAATTTTTCTCAACCGTTGTCCATTGCCAATTGACTCATAAATATATGCCCCCAGTTCATATTTTGCTCCAGTATGTATGTTAAAGACTTGATATTTTTAGTTGATAGAACGAAAATGTTTCCACATGGGATACATTTTTGTGGCCCCGGGACTTGTGTGACCGCTTGACATACACTACCATTAATACGTGTTAAAAACCACATACAATGAGAATAACAACGTTAAAAGCAGTTAAGACATTTGTGCACAAAACACAGTATCACGAAAAGTTCACGGCTTTGAGAGAAGCATTGTAAAGCTGTCCCAGAACAAAACAATAGTAAATGCATGTTTTTGAATGGAACATTTTGTGAAAGTGAGAGTTGCTAATCTGGGTTTTTTCCGTTGTTAGAGAGAGAGAGACGTGTGGAAAAAGTAGAAAAGCTGAGAAAGCGTGTGCAAATGTAGATAATTGTACCGTGTGAAAAAAAGAAAGCATCGTGTGAAAATTGGCGGAGAAAAAAAGAAATAGTATAAAAAGGAGAGACGTGGGCGATAGACAGGCTTCTCAGATTTTTAGGATTCATTAGGCGAGAGGATTTTACAGATAGTGTTAGGTGAACTTCGTCTTTGAGATTATCAAGACAAGTTTTTAACTTGACAAGTTTTCAAGTTAGACAAGTTAATTTTTAAGTAGACAAGTTTGTATTTTATTCTATTGGATATATTATTCCTGTGGATATACACTTTCATTTTGGATACTCACTATTTTGTGTAAGCGTAAGAAATAAGAACTTCACCATTGTGTCAATAACATTGCTGTTCTAATGACGTTAATAAACTATATTTTATTTTTCTACATTGCTGAGTTTTCATTGGAATATTACAGTGGATTACTTTGACAAACCATTATACGAGGTATTGCTTCTCACTAAACCAAAAATGGTACGAACGAACTTTGGGAAGAAAAAAGTAAACTAAGGTCAAGAATTTCCATCTCAGGCGAAAGGCCTGTAACGACTTGAACAGAAACGTATTGAAGAATTAGCTGTCGTCAAAATATTTACCTTCGCACAACACAATTAACTGAACTGACCCCGGCCACAATATAGTAACGTTCGTTTACTTTGTACTTGGTATCGGAGTTTACAAGAAGTTTGTAAACATTCGTTCGAAATAAGAATAGCACAAATGATGTTTCTGCAGTGGTCGTTTTCTCCTTCTTCAAGTACCGTGCATAGTGGCGTAGGAGATCATGTCTCTCAACAACTTCCTGTCGCCAGTACAATTTATCAATTCTGCTGTTGACTTCTTTCCATGCCACGATGTCAAACTGTCCAGTATTTGCTTTCTTTGTCTTCCCCCATCTCTGTTTCTTTCAATCTTACCTGTTGTAACGATTGTAAATAATTATAACGATTTATAATTAATAAAAGTATATAATGAAAAGTAGAAATAATAGGAGCCAAATAAAAGTGGGGATGATTAAAACAGAGATTAAAAGCTTAATTAAAAGAATAATAACTCAGGAATGGACAGTAGAGTGGGATGGAAGCCTGAAGGGCAAACATGCATATAAATCGTTCAAGACACCAACAAGAACGAATAGTTTCTGTGGTCCGTTAGTGTAAATTTCTCAATTCACAATCGGCAAGGACCATCAGGTTTATATCAAGCCCACGCGCAGATTCGAGGAACAAAAAGGTAGGATCAATCCATTATTTAAATCCCAGTAAGTAAAATACTTCCACATCCCTTCCCCAGAAATAAATTTTAAGCGAAAGCTACAGGTATAAACAGGAAAAAAGACAAGATATAGCAAAATGCCTGCAATTACAAGGTCCAAAACAGTTAACATAGGGAAAAAGAAATCGTATGCAGATATCTTGAAAACTTACAATAAAAGACCAGAAATGAGAAGCTAGATAAGACCAGCAAAATAAAACAAAATGAATTCAAAAGTACAGCCAGAGGAAGCAAAAAAAAGTGACAATAAGAATATGACAACAAAAATCACAAAATCAAGAACAAAATATAGAACACCAAACGAAAATCGATATCAACCAAGATAATCTGACAGATAACATTATTTTTCGTTTGTATAAACATTTTTCATATGTATGATCATTTTTTTGACTGAAGTGTGTATTATGTTTTCTATGGTCAAAGGGACATAATCCGAGTTATCGAAACTACAATTTTTTAGGAGTTTGCCTTCTCTTGTATAGAGACACGTTCGGTCTATAATTTCTTGAACGAAGCGTGACCACATCTCCTTATTTGGTAGTACCAGTCAACTATGGTAGATGTCTGAAACCTTTCTTAACGCTTCTTTTCATGACCATAAAAGGCGCGACTGTGTAAGACTTTTATCTCGAATGTTCTTAGAATCGTCTTATTGTGAACGGCAACTCAGAGATTGTCGTTCTGCGCATGTCAAAAGCTGGGAGTTCGTTCTGTGTGTTCCGCCCAGTTCGGCAGTTGAGAAATGGTTTAAGAAGCGAGCAGACGCGACCTGCGTCTTGTGATTCTCTGAGGGAAATACATTGTCGTTGTGAGTTAGTTAGCTAACTAGACTATTTCCCAGTATTATTCACGCCTGCCTGGAGGCATATGTTCATGGTTGATTTTCCGAAATAAGGTAATTCCTCTTGTATCGAACTTTATGCTATCATCTAGAGGTTCGTCATTTTGTCGCCTATTTGCTCGCCTGTGTGATGCAAAATGGAGAGGTACTTTGACTAGGATTAAGTCACCGGTATCTTTATACCTGAACTAGTTAAATATATATGGGTCGCTCTAGACCAACAAGACTATTGTCTGTGTTCCAGGATTCGTTATATCAGAGATCACGTCCAAGTCAGATGGTTAGACTTAGGAACATTATAAAGGTCGAGCTGACCTGTAGCCCATGTATGCTATTCACGTGCAGACAGTGAACGGACTTATTGTATACAACTGATCTGCTAGCATCAGAATGGGAGCATTTATTATTGTTTATGAACATTGAAGATCTGTAGCTGACACTGTTGCAGAAGTTATAGAAATTATTATTATTTATACAGCTTCACGAACTAGAACTCTATGATTTATGAATTTCTGAATCTATTGAACTGTGATGTCTTATGACGCATATATACAACAGCTGTCATTGCTGACTACAGAAATTGTTTTCAATGTGCCATATCATCTTGCTGAACTCGTTAACTATGTTGATGTCATAAGTATCATGACTGTTTTGTGGCGTGCAATAAATGGAAGAAACTTATACAACGAAGTTACCCTTTCTATGACTCTACACGTCATGTTGCCTGTGTGATAACCCTGTGAACTGTTCCACTACCACATACACAGCAACATCCTAAATCAGAGAAGACACCTACATCTTACACTTTAATACCAGGTGTCGATAAGGGTGGCAAGTTACCACTTCAGCTCAAATCCACCCTTATCATTTTTGGTGGCCAGAGCTGGTTCTATCATCTGATATTTTGGCGCACCATATCATTTTTGGTGGCCATAGGTTGGTTCACTCTGATTCCAGCTATCAAGGGGGTCAGCAAACCCAGACATCATCATCATACTAGATACAACTACAGCATCAACTACCACCTTACAAGAAATTTTATTGAAAGTATCCGGATTTTCTGACAGTTGCTGATTTTGAAACTACCCGGCGCTGCTCGGCAATATTGAAGTTTATGTAAGATTAGAAGGACAAGTACCGAGCGAATGGATTTCCTGATCTGGTGAAAAGAAGGACAAGTGCCGTAACAACTGTTCCGGTCTCAGGGGTACTGTTGCGGGTTCAGAAGGTCAAGTGCCGGTTAAATCAATTTAGAAGATTCAGAAGGTCAAGTGCCGTAACAACTGTTGCAGTATTAGAAGCTCATTTCCTTCGTCATGGCTGTTTATGGGAGCAGAAGTTAATCAACGTTGGATCATTATCCTCAGAATGCTGATTACATCCTGTTCTGCACCGTGCTGACGCTGGATTTATAGAAGTTAAGTGGCCTGTTTTGTTTGTGAACTGTGCCCTTATGTTCTAACTGAGCCTTCTGTACTTTCACACTTTCTCCTATTGTTTTCATGATACATGTTTATATGTTATATGTTATTTGTTATTTGTATATTTATATGTTTATATTTCAGCGGGTTTTCTCGGTTGGGCGGTGTCTTTCAGTAGAAGATACCACGTCACAGAGGTTCTACTGTTAGCGTTTTCGTTAGGGACTGTGCGAATTTCCTACAGTGAAATTTGCTAGCGACAATCGTTGCTATATCTGTTTAGTTGTGACGAGTTGTGCTTTATTTTTGTTTCTTGTATATATATATTTTTTTTTTCTTTTTTCTTTTCTCTCTTTCTTTGTGTTTTTTTAGTTTCGATTTCGATTGTTTGTATTTGTAGGTCTCCCCTTTGCTATTATTCAGTTCTTTACGTATATTTTTGTGTATACACTGTAGCGTCATTTGTTAGTCATATCTTCGCATATTTCTTTTTAGTTTTGCTGTTTGTGTATTTGACTTATGCGAATGTTTTCGTATTGTTTGATCTTTGTTGTTGTTTACATTGACTTTGATCTTTGTTGATTGTTTACATTGACTCTGATCTTTGTTATTGTTTACATTGACTCTGATCTTTGTTGTTGTTTACATTGACTTTGATCTTTGTTGTTGTTTACATTGACTTTGATCTTTGTTATTGTTTACATTGTTGGTGACCTTTGTTATTGTTTACATTGTCTTGTTATTGTTTACATAGTTCTTGCATAGTTAGCTTTCACTATTGTTAATATATGCTCATGCACTATTGGTCTATAGTGCACTTATCATAACAAACTGGTGGTTTTTTGCTTATGCACTATTGTAGTGCAGTTATGATAAATAACTGATGGTTATGCACTGATTTGGGTAGTGCACTGATGATTAAGAGGTGACTTGTGATATTATTATACATTTGATAATACAAGTTGGTGTCAACTCCTGTTTCCCACAGAGATTGGGTTCAACATAGAGATTATACAAGCACTTTATTAAGTCTTGTTGCTATTTAACATTGAAATAAGATAATTAATTATTTCAGGTTCTGTACTCACATTTTAGACATCATGTCTACATTTGAGTACTTTATTGAGCAGGGTAAAGCCCTTGGGAAGACAGGTGATAAGTTGGAAGAATTTGCGACTGTTCAATATGCCAAGGCATTGAAGTCGGAAGAAAAGAAAATGAAAGAACAAACTGAACAAAAGAGAATAGAGGCTGAAATAGAACAAAAGAAACTGCAGATGCAGGTGGAGGAAAAAAAAGATTTCAAATGGAAATGGAAAAAAACAAAAAAGAGAAGCAGAATTTCAGGAGAAGAGGCTTCAGGCTGAAGCTGAAAATAAGAGACTTGAAAAAGAAGCTGAAAATAAGAGACTTGAAAAAGAAGCTGAAAATAAGAGACTTGAAAAAGAAGCTGAAAATAAGAGACTTGAAAAAGAAGCTGAAAATAAGAGACTTGAAATAGAGGCTGAAGAAAAAAAGTTACAGGCCCAGGCTGAAGAAAGAAAGTTACAGGCTGAGGCTGAAGAAAGAAGGTTACAAAGAGAGGCAAAAATGGAATGATGAAAAAGTCTTAGCTTTTAGTGTTAAAAGTTTAAAGTTATTGAAACACTGGTAATGCTAAGGATTTCAAGCTTAATCTACCAGCATTTAATCCCTCAATCGATGATATAACATTTTATCTAGATAGATTTGAAAGTGAATGTAATGTGCATAATATAGATAAAACATTATATGTGTATCATCTGTCCAAGATACTTAGAGGTGATGCTTTGACTTTGTTGAGTATGGTAGATGTGCCTGACAAAAACAACTATGAGGTTGTCAGGGCGGCATTGTTAAAGAAGTACCAACTTAACGAGGACGGATATCGTCTTAAAACCATGTTACCAGAAACTGGAGTTGAATTCTCTGAATTCATCTCAGGCATCCGTCTTACTTTTTTACGATGGGTTGAGTTGTCTAAGACAGAAAATACATTTGAAGCTCTTATGGATTTACTACTTAGAGATAAGGTTATGTCTTCTGTTAATGAAGCTTTTCTATCTTTTCTTCATGAGCGTAAGCCTAAAAACATAAAAGAAATGGAAGAATACTGTAGCCAGTATGTTACTGCGCATCCGCACATAACCATTAGTAACTCTAAGGTGAAAGAAGGTCTGCCAGTTGCTTCGGCAGCACCTTATGGCCCAAATTTTATGCGTAAATTTCAGGGTAGCCAGAAAAATTTCAATAAAAAAGAGTAATCGTAATTATGCCCAGAACCATAGTGATCAATTCCAGGGTGATTCTTCTTCCCAGAACTGGAGACAACCTAATACTACACGTTATTCTACTCCGGTTAACTTTAGAAATTTTCACAAAGGTAATCGGTATAGAGGGAAATATTTTATGCAGAGACCTCAATACCAAGATAATAGAGGTTCTCAACAGCATAGAGATAGTAATGACAGTTATGGAAACTGGAACTCAAACCAGGATAAAAATTACAGTAGGGACTTTAATGATAATTGCAGAGGCAATAATGGTCGCGGTAGATCGCAACATAAGAGAAAAAGATATCAACAGACAAACTCTGTTCAACAAGAATCTCAGGGAGCAGATAAACAGGTTAATAATGATAAAGACCATAATGCTATGGGATGCTCATCTTTTGATTTTGGTAGGGCAAATAAATGTATCCAATGCAGTACTTTATTTGATCCGAAAACCGTTAGTACTCTAAGCTGTGGTCATCCTTTGCCCGCTCTTCCTGCTAATGTTGCTCATGATGGGAGAGGTTCTCTTATATTACATAAGGGGCTAGTAAATAGTAATCCAGTCTCAGTGTTGTTTGATTCTGGATGTACTACTGTCGGCGTTAGGCAATCTCTTGTAGATCCATCCTGTGCTACAGGAAAAGTCATCAAATGTGTCACATTTGGTGGCACGTTAGAAAAGTATCCTACTGCTATAATACACATTGCTACTCCTTTCTTCACGGGAGAGGTCCACGCGTGTCTACTTCCAAACCCTATTGCGGACCTTATTATTGGTCGTATTCACGGAGTTAGGGAATGTACCCCACAGCAGATTGCTGTTTGGGAAGAGCAAAACATTGAAGCTACCAATGCGGTGGTCACAAGAGCACATGCTCTGGATCCACCTCAAACTTCATTAACTAATAATGATGAAGTAAATGACCAAGATAGTCACTTGACTATTACACGTGACTCATTTATCAAATTGCAAGAAGAAGATCCTTCTTTACAAAAATTCTTCATTCTAGCAAAAAAAGGTGATCCTAATCAGAACACTAATAGGAAATCTTGGATTTCTATGAAGAACGGCGTACTTGTACGTATGGTACAAGACTCGACTACGTCCACTCATTCACAAATTCTTGTGCCTAAGAGCATGAGATTGCAAATATTGCAACATGCTCATGACTCGCAATGTGCTGGACATATGGGTTTTTCCCGTACAAAGTCGAGGGTTCTTGCGGCTTTCTTTTGGCCATTTGTGAGCAAGGACATACGAATGTACTGTCGCTCTTGCAAAGTATGTCAGGAGGTCAAATCTAAAGGACCACGACATGCTGCGCCTATCCAGGCTGCTGACATTCCTATTCGCCCTTTTCAAAAAATGGCAATAGATATTATCGGTCCTTTTAGAATTAAGTCGGCTAGAGGACATCAATTTATCCTTACATGTGTCGATATGTGCACACGTTGGCCAGAGGCAATACCTCTCAAGAGCATCTCAACTGCTGATATCGCAGACGCTCTTTGGCTGATATTTTCTCGCTTGGGTTTTCCCGGAGAAATATTGTCAGACCATGGCACTCAACTTATATCAGACACTATGTCACAGGTAATGTCTATGCTACACATTAAAAGGTCTCTCAGCAGTATCTATCACCCAATGTCTAATGGGTTGGTCGAACGTTTAAATAGGACTCTGAAAACTTTACTTGGTAAAATAACTGAGGATCATCCTCAGGATTGGGACAGGGTCTTACCCGCGGCTCTCTTTGCGTATAGAGAGGTCCCCAATGAACATACGGGGTTTTCCCCTTTTGAACTTGTCTTTGGCGCGCAACCGCGCGGCCCTATGTCTTTACTTCACGATCTAATCACTGCCGATAATATTAGCGATGAGACTCAATCTTCTTATGAGTACGTCATTGCTCTTAGGCAAAAGATCATCGAGGCATGCAAACTAGCAACTTCGTCTTCAGAATTTGCTAAAGAAAAGGCAAGGCAGTTTGCAAATAAGAATAGATGTCTACGACAACTTTGTCCAGGTGACAAAGCTCTCGTTCTACTTCCTTCAAGGGAGAACAGACTTCTAATTGCATGGAAAGGTCCATATGCAATAGTCTCCAAAATTTCTGATGTCGACTATGTTGTCGATATTGATGGAAAGCATAAAACTTTCCACATAAATATGCTCACAGAATTTTATGAAAGACCTGACTATTTGCAGCCTATTTTCCAGGCTACGGACAATTCACAAGCAACTCATGGTCAGTACTCATCTCTGTCAGTTATACAGGATGAGGAAACTACTTTTTCTGATGTCAATCTTCCTCTTTCTATGGTCCCACTTTATTCTACGGAATCTTGGAAAAACGTGACCGTTTCTCCAAATCTTTCCGCTGAGGAACATCGACAAGTTTCTTCGATGTTGCAAACATTTCAGGATGTTCTTACAGACATCCCGGGACACACACATGTCATAGAACATGACATTGTGCTAACTGATCACAATCCTATCAGAGTCAGACCATATCCAATACCTATCCATTTCCAGTCTCAAGTCGAAAAAGAATTGGATGAAATGATACGTTTGGAAATCATTGAACCATCCACTTCAGCATACTCTTCGTCTATGGTTATTGTTCGAAAGAAGGATAATAACATTCGCATTTGCGTAGATTATCGCAAATTGAACCAAGTTACGAAGTTCGATGCTGAACCTATGCCTTCATTAGAAGAGCTACTCAATAAACTTTCTAATTCTAGATTCTTTACCAAACTAGATTTGTCTAAAGGTTATTGGCAAGTCCCGCTAACTGAACGTGCCAAACCTTTTACAGCTTTTTCTACACCTAGGGGTTTATTCCAATGGAATTTCATGCCTTTTGGTCTTATGAACGCCCCTGCTACATTCGTACGCATGATGCGGCGAATTCTCGCATATCGTACAGATGTCATAGCATACCTAGATGATATCTGTCTATTCAGTGATTCTTGGGAAGATCACTATTTGGGTTTATACGAATTACTGTCTACTCTTCGCGAGTATAACTTGACTGCAAAACCCTCTAAAGCCTTTATAGGATTTAGCGAGATTTCTTTCCTAGGTCATCGGGTTGGTCATGGTCTTTTAAAGACAGAGGACCACAATGTTTCAAAAATACTTAACATTTCGGTCCCTAAGACGAAGAAACAAGTAAGGAGTCTATTAGGTTTGATTCAATTCTACGGACGATTCATTCCGAATCTGTCCTCCATTATGGCACCGCTTTCTACTTTATTGAAGAAAGGGTCGCCTAATCTGATCCGCTGGTCTAAAGAATGTCAATCCTCATTGGACCAGGTTAAAGCCCTATTTTCATCTCCACCTATTCTTAAGTTACCTACTATTGAGAAGACTTTTGTTCTTCGAAGTGACGCCTCGTCAACAGGGATTGGGGCAGCACTAATGCAGGAGTATTCTGATACTTTGCATCCGGTGATGTATATCTCTAGGAAATTAAACGCTGCAGAAAAGAATTACTCGGTTTTAGACCGTGAGTTATTGGCTATGGTATGGTCTATTCTGAAGTTACAAAGATTTCTTCTAGGCGCACATTTCATTGTGGAAACCGACCAGAAAGCGCTTACTGCTATTCAGAGCAAAAACTTGAAGAGCTCGAGGTCCACTCGTTATGCCATAGCTCTTCAACCATTTCATTTCTCGGTTCGAGCTATCCGTGGTTCGGATAATGTAATGGCAGACATTCTGTCCAGATGTCCACACGATTCCACATGATTCTTCTGTCATATATATATATTTCCTGATATACAGTCCAATGTTATAATGACATGTTAGTAGATTTTGTCTCACTTTTTTTTTTGAGGGAAATTTATAACATTGTACCATGTAATTATCTAAGAAGGCTTAGTTAGTGATATACGGGCCAAAAGATCACTCGGCCACATTTAAATAAATTATTTTCAGGATTGTATTAAGAAATTTACCAGTTGTCTTTAAGATTTGTGTTATTGATATTTTCGCAGCACATCATTGAAGTCTGCGAGTTTATGTCCATTGTGGAACTTTGAGGATATCAAGTCCTGTCCTACATTGGGAGCGGATGATGTCCACATCTTCTTCTATTGAATGTTTTATGTCACCGAAGATCAACACATGTATTACTTATTAATTACTGTTACTTTATATAATGTAATAATATAGTGCGGTATATTAGTAAATTACACCGCTATTTGCAACACATTGTATGATAACACATAATATATTTAATTTCATATATTGGTATGAGAATAATTTGATTGTCATTATGTTGTTGCCATCATTGTGGCGTGTGTTGGTGGCACCTTCCTGGAATATATCAGCGTATACTTAGATAAATTTTTTCTCTAAGGATCTGAGATATGATCTCAGTGTCGCTCCATGCGTTGAGCTAATTTGTTAGGTATATATCCACGCATCATACGTGCGTTAGGAGCCTAGATTTTTTCCGGCTCCAGGATTTAAAAAAAAAATGTTTCATTTTTTTTTTTCCAGGGAGGGTGCGGTAATGTTACGCACGGATCATTATTATTTTTCGTTTGTATAAACATTTTTCATATGTATGATCATTTTTTTGACTGAAGTGTGTATTATGTTTTCTATGGTCAAAGGGACATAATCCGAGTTATCGAAACTACAATTTTTTTTAGGAGTTTGCCTTCTCTTGTATAGAGACACGTTCGGTCTATAATTTCTTGAACGAAGCGTGACCACATCTCCTTATTTGGTAGTACCAGTCAACTATGGTAGATGTCTGAAACCTTTCTTAACGCTTCTTTTCATGACCATAAAAGGCGCGACTGTGTAAGACTTTTATCTCGAATGTTCTTAGAATCGTCTTATTGTGAACGGCAACTCAGAGATTGTCGTTCTGCGCATGTCAAAAGCTGGGAGTTCGTTCTGTGTGTTCCGCCCAGTTCGGCAGTTGAGAAATGGTTTAAGAAGCGAGCAGACGCGACCTGCGTCTTGTGATTCTCTGAGGGAAATACATTGTCGTTGTGAGTTAGTTAGCTAACTAGACTATTTCCCAGTATTATTCACGCCTGCCTGGAGGCATATGTTCATGGTTGATTTCCGAAATAAGGTAATTCCTCTTGTATCGAACTTTATGCTATCATCTAGAGGTTCGTCATTTTGTCGCCTATTTGCTCGCCTGTGTGATGCAAAATGGAGAGGTACTTTGACTAGGATTAAGTCACCGGTATCTTTATACCTGAACTAGTTAAATATATATGGGTCGCTCTAGACCAACAAGACTATTGTCTGTGTTCCAGGATTCGTTATATCAGAGATCACGTCCAAGTCAGATGGTTAGACTTAGGAACATTATAAAGGTCGAGCTGACCTGTAGCCCATGTATGCTATTCACGTGCAGACAGTGAACGGACTTATTGTATACAACTGATCTGCTAGCATCAGAATGGGAGCATTTATTATTGTTTATGAACATTGAAGATCTGTAGCTGACACTGTTGCAGAAGTTATAGAAATTATTATTATTTATACAGCTTCACGAACTAGAACTCTATGATTTATGAATTTCTGAATCTATTGAACTGTGATGTCTTATGACGCATATATACAACAGCTGTCATTGCTGACTACAGAAATTGTTTTCAATGTGCCATATCATCTTGCTGAACTCGTTAACTATGTTGATGTCATAAGTATCATGACTGTTTTGTGGCGTGCAATAAATGGAAGAAACTTATACAACGAAGTTACCCTTTCTATGACTCTACACGTCATGTTGCCTGTGTGATAACCCTGTGAACTGTTCCACTACCACATACACAGCAACATCCTAAATCAGAGAAGACACCTACATCTTACACTTTAATACCAGGTGTCGATTAGATACCAGTCTCACCGAAGACAAGATGCTGAACATGATAGCCAAAGAAAACTCAGGTACAAAAATATCAAATATACAAAGAATCCAGAAACACAAAATAAATACCCTAGTAATAGTAGTAACTATAGAGGACAAAGAAATTCTTAAACATCTGAAGATCAATGACAAATTAAAACACACAGAGCTCTACATTCCCCCCCCCCCCCCCAGTTATTTATAGCTCAAAATGTCAGTTAACTGGACATATAGGTTCCACTTGTAGAAGTATCTGCAGATACTGTACAGGAAAATCTTCATATGACCAATGTATAAAAGCCAAGGAAGACACTAACTACAAAAGTGCCAACTAGAACAGAAAATGTGCAAATTGTCATGGCAACCACAGCGCAAGATATCTTGGTTGCTCAGTTTACCAAGCAGCCAAAAGAGCATTGAAACTGTCGACAGAACAAAATATACCATTTAAATTGCACTAGAACAACAGAAGGCAGAACAAAATATACCATTTACAGTTGCACTAGAACAACAGAAGCCAGAACAAAATATACCATTTACAATTGCACTAGAACAACAGAAGGCAGAACAAAATATACCATTTACAATAGCACTAGAACAACAGAAGCCAGAACAAAATATATCATTTACAATTGCACTAGAACAACAGAAGGCAGAACAAAATATACCATTTAAATTGCACTAGAACAGAAGGCACAACGGGCTGATCACCCGTTGTCAGTCACTTCGATTACGGAAACAACAGCAAATGGGTTGATTTGCCGTTGCCCTAAAGACGCCACTAGGCGTGATGGGAAACAATGGCAAAGAAAACCTATCTGCTGTTGCCCTAAGACGCCACTAGGCGTAATGGCCATTGACTGCTTTGACGGTCTGTGGCTAAGGACAGAAGAAGAAGAAGAAGAACAGAAGGCAGAACAAAATATACCCTGTAAATTGCACTAGAACAACAGAAGGTAGAACAAAATATACTTACTTACTTACTTAGTCGTTCCCCTTCTACCGTGAGGTGTAGAGGTTTGGAAGAGAGAGCGCCAGACCATTCTATCAGCTGTCTTCTTCCTGGCCTGGTTCCATTCTAGTCCTCGGTCCTTCAAAGATTGTCTAATGTTGTCCTCCCAGCGGACTCTGGGTCGTCCTGGAGGTCTGGATCCCTGGCTCTTTGTTTCCCATGCTTGTCGTGGTAGCCGATTTGAAAGAACAAAATATACCATTTACAATTGCATTGGAACAACAGAAACCAGAACAAAATATACCATTTAAATTGCACTAGAACAACAGAAGGCAGAACAAAATATACCATTTAAATTACACTAGAACAACAGAAGGCAGAACAAAATATACCATTTAAATTGCACTAGAACAACAGAAGGCAGAAAAAAATATACCATTTACAACTGCACTAGAACAACAGAAGGCAGAACAAAATATACCATTTACAATTGCACTAGAACAACAGAAGGCAGAACAAAAAATAAGATTTAAATTGCACTAGAACAACAGAAGGCTGAACAAAATATACCATTTAAATTGCATTGGAACAACAGAAGGCAGAACAAAATATACCATTTACAATTGCATTGGAACAACAGAAGCCACAACAAAATATACCATTTACAATTGCATTGGAACAACAGAAGCCAGAACAAAATATACCATTTAAATTGCACTAGAACAACAGAAGGCAGAACAAATTATACCATTAAAATTGCAGTAGAACAAACAGAAGGCAGAACAAAATATACCATTTAAATTGCACTAGAACAACTGAAGGCAGAACAAAATATACCTTTTAAATTGCACTAGAACAACAGAAGGCAGAACAAAATATACCATTTACAATTGCACTAGAACAACAGAAGGCAGAACAAAATATACCATTTAAATTGCACTAGAACAGAAGGCAGAACAAAATATACCATGTAAATTGCACTAGAACAACAGAAGGTAGAACAAAATATACCATTTACAATTGCATTGGAACAACAGAAGCCAGAACAAAATATACCATTTAAATTGCACTAGAACAACAGAAGGCAGAACAAAATATACCATTTAAATTGCACTAGAACAACAGAAGGCAGAACAAAATATACCATTTAAATTGCACTAGAACAACAGAAGGCAGAACAAAATATACCATTTAAATTGCACTAGAACAACAGAAGGCAGAACAAAATATACCATTTAAATTGCACTAGAACAACAGAAGGCAGAACAAAATATACCATTTACAATTGCATTGGAACAACAGAAGCCAGAACAAACATATACCATTTAAATTTCTCTAGAACAACAGAAGGCAGAACAAACATATACCATTTAAATTGCACTAGAACAACAGAAGGCAGAAAGAACTCACTTAAACTCTCAAAAAGACCCACACAATTTACCACATCAAATAAGTTCATCTATGCTCACACAGGAAACAAAAGAAGCTACATCAACACAGCAGAAGGAAAAAACACAAGAGAGATAGAAAGGGCAATTAAAAAAGCAGAAGAAATATTAGAATGGATAAAAAAAAGCCCAACAAGAAATAAAACAAGATAGCACCAAAATAACTGAACAAAAAGCAGAACAAGAAGAGCAGATAGAGAGAAACAGATCTAGAATACAAATTAAAAGCCAAGGAAAAGGACAAGAACAAAATGAAATATTTGAAGTCCAACATCAAATGGACACATGGAAAGAACAAGTTGATAAAAACATTGAGGAATTCAGACAGTTCCTTGATTCATTAAACCAGTTCAAACTAACTCTGTGGCAGCTGATAAGAAAAGATGTAGAAGAAATAGTAAGAATAGAAGCCAAGAAAAGTCAAGGGAAGATTGCATAAGCTCCCAATAATCAGAGGAAACATAGTTCAAAACCCAGCTAAAACCAAATAAAAACAACTTACACCAAATTAACTCTAAAAAAGATAAAAGAAGTGGAGAACAGGAACATAAAAATAATACACTGGAATTGCCGTAGTGCTAAATTGAACCTCGCTTCGTTATTGAGCCAGTACAAAAATACGCAGGCAATTTTGTTGTTCAAGAAACACACATCAATCCCACAAACAGATTTAACAACCCAGCATGCATCACTCTTAGAAATGACATACGAGCAAATAAAGGGGGAGGGGTAGCATTCTTGGTTCATAAAATATACAACACGGCTGTTTGTGCCCTATATCAGAGCGCTCTTTTAGTTTCGGTAACCGGAATTCTGACACCGGGTATAAAATGTTCGTGTGCACCGTAAAAGACTATTTAAGTTTTTGGCGGGGAAAATCAGCTGATGTGTGTGTAAAATCAGTAAAATATAAATCATTACACACTCGTTCTGGATAAACACAGCGCTAAAATTCTTTTGTGTACTATAACTTTGTTCTGTGTTCTATGTTTGATTGCATTTTTATTTGTTTTAAATTAGTTTTGACGGAGTTACAGACTTTTGAAAACAGCGTCATCATTTGAGGAAATTCATAAAATAAGTAAACTTTTTATTAATTTAATATCTAAAAATCGGCCCATTCGTGTGAGTTTATAATTATAAAGACTTCTCGAAGGGAAGCTAAAGATTATTTCCACATACTTTTTTTTTTTGGTTTCATATCTTGAGAATGTGTGGTAGTCAGTTTTGTAAGTTTGGCATTACAAGAACAAGCATATTGTCACCAGATTTTATAGCATTTAAATCACTGTAAACGCATTCCTGATACTCACAAATCTTAAATAAGGTAGTAAAAAAATAACTTTTTGTAAAGCACCATCTGTTTTTGCATTTTCTTTCATTTATAATGATATTTAGCTACGTATATAAGCGTCAGAAAACATGTAAAGCTATAGATAAATTACTTTCACATACTTTGATCTATCTGTCAAGTCTTGTTAATCTTGTATTTATAATACGAATTTTTTTTTTATTGTGTGTGAGATAAGGACTGTTCCATTGGTGTTCTTTAGTAGACAATCCTGTGCACACGACGGCTGCCAAAGAATTCTAAGTAACTGTTTGTATATCTTCTTTCATTCACAGATAAAACATTCTACATCCTGGTGTTAGACTTGATAGTCCCAAATATTCCTCTATCTTTATACATACACAAGTAAACTATACTACATAACAACGAAATGGAACATAGTGTTTTGCATCATATGAATTGTGCCAGTGCACTGTGCAGAGCCTGTGGCAAGAGAGCATTAACTTCCAAAACAAAACGTTCAAATCAGAAAGCACTGAACTGTTTTAATTACGTTAATGATCTGTTCTTTGTGTTTGGAATTAACGTATCAGATGATAAACCCACAGAGCATTCGACTATATTTTGTAAGAAGTGTTACTTACGAATACAAAACTCAAAAAGGAGGCATAATGAGAAGTGTCTTGAAACAGCCAAGTTACTATCGGAAAACAGTCAGCACATCTGGAAAGACTATGACCATAATTTAAACTATAAGTGAATGTCAACTGTGCAATTATGTTGCAAAGACATCTTTTGGTGTTTTAAAAACAAAAAACTGCTCTATCCCCTGTGATGTTCTTTCTGACCCCTCCATGTCTAGTCAGTCAGTTAGCTGTAGTCAGGATAGCTCTGTACAGCAGGAGGTTGATGTGCCTGCTCACACTAGTGATGATATTATTCAGTTGGAGGTTGATGAGTCATCTCACATTACAGGCGATACCATTATTCATTTGGAGGTGGATAACACTACTCACCCTAGCATGCCAGTTTTTGTTGCCACATCTACACCTACCAAGTCAGTTATACATACAAGTACATCCACCTCGCCTGTCTTCAAAAGCGACATCACAGTACAACAGTTACTTGCTAAGCCACCTTCACAACCACTAACACAAGAGGAAGAAACCCTATTCACATCCATTGTTAGAAAAAAACTAGAAACAGCAAAAAGTAATATCATAAAATGCAAAACCAGAGGACAGCCTATTGTACTACTACAAAAACTAATTAAACATAGAAGAGAAACATCAGTCACCAGAACGCCAACAAAACGTAAGCGATCTCAATTTCTCTACACTGTTAGAAAAAACATATTGCTGGAACATCAACTGATTCATTAGACCTGCAGCAGGCACATGAACTACAACGCTGTTCAGAAACGTCACGTCAGGAAATTTGCAGGAAAGCAGGCATTGAAAGTAGAGTTAGAATATCCAAAGAATTAGCAATAGCCATGAAGGAAACAGTAGGTCTTACGTGGGCACAGGAGAGAAAACAGAGAAGATTATTGAAACATGTTGGTGTTGACATGGAGCATGAAGGGGCAGAAAGAAAATGGACAAGAGAGATTACGCGTGAATGGGTGGATGTGGAAATGAAAGAGTTTGTGGGGGATAATGGACAAAGGCTAGAGACACCATTTGCATATATCAAAGATTTATGTGGCTTTCTTCGTGGGCTTCTTAAAGATTACAAGAGGGCGGGCTTATTAACGTGGCATAAGGGTTCCATTCCAGAAAATGAAGTATGGCTGAAGATTGGGGGTGATCATGGAAAGGGAAGCATCAAAGTTACAATGCAGGTAGTAAATTTAGAGAAACCTAATTCGAAATATAATACCATCCTTTTATCAATGGCTAGAGTCAGAGATACATATGATAATTTAGAAATATTTATGAATGGCATGAAAGCTCAGATAGAGTCACTAAAAGATTTAGAGTGGGATGGTAAAAAAGTTGTTGTTTTCTTATTCGGGGATTATGACTTTTTGATGAAAATGTTTGGTTTGTCTGGAGCTCAAGGAACATACCCATGTCTGTGGTGTCTCCAGCAAAACAAGGAAATAAAGACATCCAGAGAGCATACATCTTGCAAACCAAGAAGTTTGGCCATGTTGATAAGAGATTACAATAGATATATGAAATATGGGAAAGGGAATAAAAGGCAAGTGGCTCGTTACCATAATTGTTTACACAAACCAATGTTAGAGATTGAAATTGAAAATGTAGCACCTCCTTACCTTCATATTTTATTAGGCATTGTTTTGAAACACCACAGACCTCTAGAACAGGTAGCCGATACAATAGACGTAAAGATATTTGAGAATCCGCAAGAGATACATGCAAACGTTAGTACTATTAAGAACTTGAAGAGATTTGGTAGGAACTGGAAACAGGCAAAAGAATTAGAAGCTAAAATTGAATTTTTTTAGGCAGGTATTGAACTTTGTGAGGATAAGGAGGAGACAGATAGATTTAAAGTTAAACTTGAAAATGCACAAGATGCGCTGGCCAAAATTCAGTTTCAAGATCTGTGTGCTAGGTCTGGCCCAGTTTGCTCACACTTGGACAAGGTACTAGCCAAACACAAAATCATACCACAGGCTTATCATAGCAGAGCATTCATAGGGAATCACTGCCACAGATATCTCACACAAAAAGTTTATAAAGATCTTACAAGAGCAATCATTACACAAACACTGAAAATTACAGACAAACAAGATATAACTGACATAGCTTTTATTGCCCAAGAACAATTCAACTCACTGAACGAAGCATTTGAGAAAGTACACAACCAAATATCACACAGTAAACCAATTAGTAAAGAATCAATATCATCAATAACAGCATCAATAGATACATATATGTCTTTGTTCAGAAAGCTATTCCCCAGTACAGTAAGACAATTCCTAAACAGCACATATTAGAAAAACATTGCGCAGACTGGATCAGAACTCATGGCTTTGGAATGGGCATGCATGGTGAGCAAGGAGGAGAATTTGTACATTCCACTATTTCCAAAATTGAATGACACGACAGCGGTATTAAAAATATAACTTCACAATTAAAATTTATAATGGAAACTCATTTGTTACAAATTTCTCCATCTGTGAATGTACAGATTCATCCTATAAAAAAAAGGAAGTGTGAATGATAATTGAGCGAAATTTTGGGGCTAGAGCAAATTATGGCAGTTGTTGCTTGAGATTGACAGAATTAACAGAGTGTGGAAATCATTTAATAGATGTATTTATTAAATACACCTATTTATCTATTAAATTGAACATTTCGTTTTACTCATGACCATACTCATTTTTACATGACCATCGTGATGTATGATTGAGATAATTGTTAGCTCTCATGTTTTTGGGGACAAATGGGTGTGTTATTTTAAGGTAATAAATGTGGACTTGCAATTTAATGTTTCAATAATTAATGTTTGACGCAAGAAACCAAAACAAAACTTTGATATCCATTTTCTGCAGGTTTTCTACTTTTGATTTCTGTAATTTGTTATGCATGTTGATTGTGACCGATTTAGTGAAAATTGCATTATAAACAAACCATAACAAAATATTAAAAAAAACGTAAATTTTACACTATTTCAGACTATTATATCTTCTGTTCTAATTGTGATAAAATGTTTGTTCTTGTTCTAAAATTTACTCTAACATTTCTAGTCTAGCTTTACGCAAAATTAAAGCCGGTATTTATAATAATAAAGTAGCCTAAAAGCATTAATTAAGCCCTATCAAAAGTAAACATCGCCACATGTTTTTCCCATAAGGAAGTTGACCACGTGACCTCTGTCAAGTGGGCTATAAATAGCGTGGTCGGCGAAAAAGGGGAAATAACTAAAAGATCGCTGGCAAACAGCCGTGACAAAATAACAGAATGGGAAACGTTCAATTCAGAAAACTTTGAAGGAATAAGCAAAATTATAAATAGTGACAGAGAAGCACAGAAAATAATAAACATAAACTGCATGTTATGATTAAAATTCATAACAGTTGTGAATAATATAGCTTTAGCTCAGCGTGGCTCTTTGTTTATTTTACACGGGTCACTGGAAAAGACGGGTGAGCTACGTTAAGCCGATATGCTTGGCTGGCGCTCGTGAGACAGGTGAAACTAGTGGGACAGAAATGCGGGCAGAAAGCGGATTGTGTGTAATGGCCAGTGGACGTACGATTTTGAGCTCCGGGTGTTGAAGTGTTTAAAAATGGAGTTCTGTGATTATTAATAAAAATCTAAAATGATATTGAGAGCAAATATGGCAGCCTTTTGACATGGACTTACTGTCGATTATATGCCATTATTATTATTGTATTACTTGTGGAGTTGCGTGCTGTCCAAAATAAACTATATTGTCCACGTCGCCAGTTGTGATTCAAATAATTCTGAGTGGTGTGGGCTGGTTGCGGTGTCGTTAGAGATTTACTACCCTAGCTGGTATCTTGGCCACAGGAACCATCCTGTTACTGTAATATTAACATTCATGATAGAAACGACACGTAACAGCTGCCTAATCTTGATGGCTTCAAGTCGGGATTTGAACATTTGATGTTGCAAGAATTTTTCAAGTCTTTGGGTTACATTTTCTGCAGTTGGCAGAATTACTTTCAAGATGGTGGTGTGAATCGGTGACAAGCCGGATTTCTAAGTCTAACCCTGAGTGCTGCACTGTATGTGTATCGTCATTCCTGAGCCAGGAGGAATTGTTTTCGTATAACAGATGAGTATATTTATTGTTACATACAGTGTGTGGCTATAGAATCTCAGTTGACAGGGTTCTTTCTTTTATATGTTATATGTATATCCGTATTTAATGTTTGTGAGACAGGCGGGATGGCTGGCGAGGGAGCCATTAATTCACAATACCAATCCCACGGTCGTGAATTATTGGCTGGTCTTTAGGTTTGGTTTATGATTTTCTCAAATAGTGGGCCTGGCACTACAAAGCTGTAAGTTTCTCCTACTAATGTCATTACCATAACCATTAGTATTAGCTGTTTGCCCTGTTTATATGTGAATTTGTAATCGTTGTCAGGTTTATTGTATTTTTATTTGGTTCTTTCTCCATTATTGCAGTTAATTGATCTTGTGTGCTGTAATATTTGTGGATAATATTGCTCACATATTATATATATATTATTTGAAGTATTAGTGCACAAGTTTGTGTCACTGTGATAGTGAATTATTGCTACTTTGGAGTATTTTGTAAAGACTGGGAAGGAATTTGGTTTGGAGGGTGAAGCATTAAAAACGTTTGCATCTAATGAGCTCAAAGATCATAGACAATTAGATAGAGAGGAGAAGAAGAGAGAGGACGAATTAGCTGAGAAGAGAAGACAGGAAGAATTAGCTGAGAAGGGGAGATAGGAAGAATTAGCTGAGAAGAGAAGACAGGAAGAATTAGCTGTTAAGGAAAACAAATTAGCACATGCTCAAAGAATGGCAGAACTTGAGTTGGAAAAATTAAAAGTTCAACATATACAGGCTAACCCAGTTCAGGAGAAAAGAAAAAAAAGACTATGCCTCTGCTTTAAAGCTAAATTTACCCAAATTTAATTATAATATAGACGATATTTCATGCTTTCTAAATAGATATTATACATGTTGCCAAGAGTTTAAGATTGATAAAGCTACAAGGCCTAGCAGGTTGATGAGTTTGTTAGTGGGTGAGGCTCTTACTGCAGTCTGCAACATGGATGATCAGACTAGAAATGATTATGACGCTGTGAAGGCTTTGCTATTAAAAAAGTATCAACTAGATGAAAATTGGTACATATTGAAACTGAAATCATTGTTGCCTGATTCAGCTAAATATTTTGCTGAATTCATTTCATCCATTAAGCTTTGCTATTCTAGATGTGTTGATTTGTCTAAGATTGATAAAACCTTTGAAGGGCTGACTGACTTAATTTTAAGAGACAAAGTGCTGTCTTCAGTCGGTGGTGACTTTTTATCTTTTTTGCAGGAGAGCAATCCTGAGACTGTGGCTGATGTAGAAAATCTGGGACGACAGTACCAAGTTGCACATCGTGGTAAGAATCATGGCAGGAATAACATAAAGGATTCGTTGCCAGTGGCATCAGCTAGAACAATGTTATATAATCCACCCAGACAAAGATCTTATAGCATGGACAGAGATTTTCGATTTAATCGAGATAATAAGACTGGATCTTTCAGAGGGAGGTACAATTTTAATAATAGGTCACAACAACCTCAAAGGAACTTCTATTCATATGATGATGGATATATACCTAATCAATCATCTTTCAGACCTAACAGGGATTGGAACAGAGGTGGATATAATTATCAGTCAAGCAGAGGCCAAAGGTCAGGTTATAGAAACAGTGACAACTATTACAACAGCAGAGGTTCTCAACAGAACAATACCTTTCGACGTTCTAGAAATCATGAACGTTCTAATGCAGTTAGACATCAAAGTGACAATAATCATCAAAGTGACAATAATACAGTCCAAAATACGAATGTTGAGTCTCATGCAAATGCATGTAGTGTAGACTTATCTAATAGTATAAATTGTTCTGAATGTAATTCTTTGTTTCAGCCAGAGGGAGTTTCTAGGCTCCGGTGTGGACACCCTTTGCCAGTAATGTCTTCTTATAATAGGAGAGGATCAGTGGTATTTGATAAGGGTTTTGTGAACAACCAATGTGTCTCAGTGCTTGGTGATATTACTAAATGTAATTGTATGAGGCCAGCTGTGAAGGCTCCTGAGATAAAATGTAGTTGAGAATTGTCAGAAGGCCTTTCTTGCTACCACTACGACCTCACACTTAATTTTTTTTATGAATGTGGCTACGTTTACCCCACAGACTACTAATAAGATTAATAAATATTACAACACACTGAACTAACTCAATAGTGTAAAATTTTTTGATAGAATTATATTACATTTATTTTGTTCTGGATCAATTTTTTTGGTTGACCAGAACTTAAAAGGATTTAGAGATTATGAAAGAAATGCATGGAATATTATATCATAAATGCAATAGTGTACATATATATGTTCTACACTAGTTAGTATTATTAAAATGTTCTAGTAGTCATCTACTTGGGAGGATAGTTAATGTTTGTGCTGTTGGGGTGGCCTCATCACACCTGTCTATATTGACTACACAGTGTCCAGAAAATGGTGGGAATTTTTATGGGGTTATTAGTAACTAAACGGTGTTGGTGAATGTCCGGCAGACCAGAGGATCACTCATCTTGTAGTTGTAGCTCTGGTGCTGAAATCTTGTGGTCCCACCTCTCCGTGCTGGCGGGCAATAATGGTGGTCTCTGTCACAAGTACTGCACAGATACACTCGAGTAAAGTCACCAACTGAATAGACACTGCTTGGTTGACAACAGAAACTCACAGCTCTGCAATCAAAGTATGGGCCATGTGTCAAAATCTATTCTCTACCCACGTCTGGACACAACACTGACACAACAACCACATCATACAGACAGGTCAGATCTCTCTGACCAAACAGCACATTTACCATGGTGGGTTTACATCAGATAGATCCTCCCAGACTATAGATTCTGAAAAATATTTATTAGTTGTCTGCCCTAAAAGAGGATAGGTAATATGTTTCATTATTCTCAACACTTGATCTGTCTTGCCTAACCCTTGCTGGAGTTTATGTACATTGTTGGTCCCTAGACCCTGACTTGGGCGGGGGGTCTAGAGCAAATCCCTACTTGTTTGTAAGGCTAGATTTCGATATGGCAGTATCAAATCACTCGAACATGAAACAATATTCAAAATATATAAGGAAATAATTTCAATCTTACCAGATTATGAATAAATAACACAGAATTGCTAGCAAAACTCAGCTGAGCTGCTGGCTATAGTATGGCGTCCCTAAACTTCTTACACTTTCTTTCATATGGAAATCACCACACTTTAAAATCTGTGTCTATCACTGAACAACTATTGAGAAATGACCCCAAATCCGCGTCTAAGCGCCGACAATATGCTTGTCTGTGGCCAATCACTGCCTAGGTTTATTTTTAATTCAAATTTCCTACACTAAAGTCATTTCAGTCATGCTTCAGTCAAGTATGGATGTTTATCTGTTAGTCTGTCCGTCTCTACTTGTGTTTCTACAAAATGTACTTGATTTTTGAACCAACCTTTCTCTCCCCTCCAAAATTTTGTCGTTAAAAGTTATTTTTAGACACAGCCACCACAATATCCCCTCTCCTCCATACCAAGTAGATTTGAACACCTGCGTCTCGAGGTCGTGTTTTTTTTTGTGCAAAATAGCGACACTTTTAGATTCAATACAGTCTGTCGATGATGTAAACTACACTGTCTTTTGTCATTATCTTCAATATTATCTATCCGTCTGTAAAATTAAGAACATATTAGTTCACTGCTCAGAATAGGCCATCCGGCCAGCTAATTTTTATATTCCTAACATTAATATTAAGAAAAAAGTACTTTTTAATTTTTGTAATATTTCGAACATCTGCGTTTAGCCGCTGAATTCAAATCAAGGGCTTAGTATTGCAAAAGCGTCCAATAAATGACTGTGGCGTATTATATCTATGGTCCCTTCTGTCGAGTTGCTTACTTTTTATGTCAACTTGGGAAACGTGACTTTTCTCCGTTTCCCCCCCCAATTGCGTCTCCTTAGCCTTTCTAGTCTCACGCAATCTTTCCAGTCATATTTTTTTCCTTTTTGATCCGCCGTTCCCCTCCTGTCTAGCAAGTCAATTATTATGGAGGATGATGACCCGCGGTCTAGGCGATCATGTACTATTCGCAGCCTACGCATTATGTTTTTATCCTTAAATGTTATCTTTGGATGTATTTTACCGTTGTATCTCTGTCAATTTCACTACACATCTCCCCACTTGAAAACATGCCTATGGCAAGTTTCAAAACCAGCGATACACATAGGTAAAATTACTCCTCACGTCTGCCACTACTCTAATTTTGATCACAGGGGTGCCGACTGAGGAAATCTGCACCGACATTCAATTTGCCTGGGATATATTGGATACTAAACTGATAAGGTTGAAGCAACAAAGACCACCTCAGCAATCTTGCGTTTTCATGCTTAGCCTGAGACAAGAACACGAGAGGCTGATGGTCCGTCTCCACCACAAAAGTCCTACCATACAGATAGATTTGAAACTTCTTTATTGCCCAGATTAATGCTAAACATTCTTTTTCGCTTGTGGAGTATCCTTGTTCCGCCTTATTCAATTTGCGGCTTGCATAAGCGACTGGTTTAAGTTCCCCATCAGGTGAAGATGATCTTTGCAACAAAGCCCCTCCGAGTCCTACATTACTTGCATCGGTTCTTAAGACAAAGTCCTGTGTCAAATCAGGCAGTTTGAGAATAGGCTTGCTAGTGAGTTTTTCCTTTAACTCTTGGAACGCTAGTTCACATTGTGCAGTCCAAATAATTTTATCTGGAAGTCCCTTGCGAGTCGGATCAGTCAGAGGAGCACAAATAGCGTTAAAATTTTTGATGTATTTCTGATAAAATCCGCATAACGACACGAATGATCGCACGTCCTTTTTTTTTTGTGGCCTAGGTGCTCTCTGCAGTTTTTCCAAGTTCTTAGGATCAGGGGTCATATTACCCTGATATACAGTGTGTCCCAAGAATTCCAACTCTTTGCATCCAATACAACATTTTGTTGGCCTAGCAGTTAAGTTCGCCTCCCGAAGTCTATCAAACAACATCTCCAGAGCTTCAATGTGTTCTTCAAATGTCTCGGTGGCGACGAGAATATCATCCATGAAATTTGTGATACATGGGTTATTCAGGGGATCCAACAATTTGCGCATCATCCTTGAAAACACACTCGGAGCATTTTTCAGTCCGAATGGTAGCATATTGAATTCATAATGTCCATCCGAAGTGCTAAAAGCCAAATAAGGTCTCACTTCAGGCTTCACTGGGATCTGGTAATAGCCTTTACTAAGATCCACCTTTGAAAAGTATTTTGCCTTGTTCAGTCTGGCAAATAGCTGTTTTGTGTCTGGTAATGGATCCACTTGTCCTTCTGTGACAGCATTCAGTTTCCTGTAATCTATGCACAGTCTGTGTTCCCCGGACGGTTTTCTCAACAAAACGACACTAGAACTAAAAGATGATTCACTGTGCGAAATAATCCCCTCCTTCAACAAATACTCTATTTCTTCCTTCAATGCCTTCTCCTTCGCGAACGGAATAGAATAGGCTCTCATACAGATTGGGTTTGCGTCTACCAGTTTCATGTCATACTGTAGCAAATTTGTATGGCCTGGTTTATCTGTTAATACATCTGTATGTTCCTCCAGAACCTGTTGAACTCTCTCCCTCTGGTTTTTAGTCAGGTGCTTACTGACTTTTACCTGTGCTGCTGTTTCACAAGGATGTAATGGGTATTCATGTGAGGTGAGTGGTTCTTTTTGCATCTGGGTTGCAATAGCCAAGGTCAATAAGGGGGTGCTTTCCTGGAGTGGTCTGTCCAGATACTTCTTTAACAGGTTTACATGATAAACTTTTTCCTTCCCCTTTTTGTCAATTTTATAGTTTGTTCTAGACACCTTCTCTAGAACCGTATATGGACCTTGCCAACCAATTTGTAATTTATTCTGGCTTCCGGGTAGTAGAAGCAGCACCTTCTCTCCGACTGCCAGTTCCCTGTCCTTTGCCTTCCTATTAAAATATGCTGCATGTTTCTTCCTGGCTTGTTTCAAATTATCATTTGCCAGTTTCCATCCAGCTTTCAAACGAGTGGTCAGTTCGTTCACATATTGATACGATGAGGTAACAGTCTCTTCCGCCTTCTCATCTGTCCAGGTCCTTAATAGAGCTTCTAATGGACCTTTTATTGGCCTCCCAAATAGCAGAGTTGCGGGAGCCATCCCGGTTGAACTATGTGGTACCTCCCGGTACGCAAACAATGCGGCGGGCAGGAATTGATCCCACAGATCCGGTTTTTCGTGTGCCAGCTTTCTCAGGATAGAAATGAGAGTCCCATTGAACCTCTCTACCTGGCCGTTCCCTTGTGGATGGTACGGACTACAATGAAAGTGCCTGGCTTGAAATAGCTTAAAAACTTCTTCCGTTAGTTTCCCCTTGAACTGAGAACCATTATCCGTCAAGATTTGATGCGGGAATCCTAATCGGGTAAATATTGTAAGTAGTGCCTCTGCTACATGTTTTGAATCAATTGATGGCAGGGCTACCGCCTCTCCCCACATAGAACAAGTGTCCACCAGAGTAAGGATGTAACTGTTCCTCCTCTTGGTCCGAGTGAGAGGTCCTACAATATCCACTGCAACCCTCTCAAAAGGTGTTCCCACTATGGGCATTTCCCCTAGAGTTGCAGGAGCAGTCCAGTGCTTTGGAGCTACCCTTTGACATTCTGGGCAGGATTTGACATATCTTTTTATATCCTCCGTTATCCCTGGCCAGAAGTAATGACAAGCTATACGCTGTCCTGTGGCGCTGATCCCCATGTGACCACTGAAGGGAATCGCATGCCCGAGTTCCATCACTTTATCTCTATATGAAGTGGGAAGAACCAGCTGGTTGTGACCATTTGTTCCAGTTCCGGCCTTCCTGTATAAGAGTTTGTTCTTCATGAAATATTCCCCCTTGCTCGGAGGTGTGTGGCATTTGGGCAATTTTTTAAAACAGGGCTTGAGTGTCCTATCCTCAGCCTGCGCCTTCCTCATCTCCTCTGGATGAGCATTTATAGGTTCACCTTCTTCCTCCTTCTTCTGTGACCTGGTGTGCACTGTCGCCATGATCACAGGTTTCTCGGGATTCCCCAAGAAGACGTATCTACACCCCAATATCAGAGGGTAGATTGGTTCATCTATCACTGCTGCTCTGATTTCTCCTTCCACATAGCGAGTTTTCACCGTTATCCTTGCGATGGGAAGTGTCATGAGTGGTATGTCCTTAGTCGCCCCTTGTATTTCCACTGTTTCTGTGGTATACTGACTTGGGTCCACTAGGCTAGACTTCACAACTGAATCATAATCCAAACCTGTATCATAAAGGCACCTTATGGTGACCCCATTACAAATAACATCCTCACAAACTGGGGGGTGATAAGGTTCCCGTTGTCCATTAGGATTACCCTTTAATCTTCGCGTCCCCGACTTCAGTGCAGCAATGTTTGAAGGTTTCCTTCTACAAAATTCGGTGTTATGGTTATCCTTCTTGCACCATTTACACCATCTTTTTCCTTGGTTCAACGGTTTTCTTTCATTGAACTTTTGGTCATTGAACTGTGAGTTTCTGTCGCGATAGTCATTTCTTGGCCGCTCAAAGTTTGTCCTACCTTTATTTCCCTGCTCTCTATTATCAAATTTATTAAATTGCTGTGGAGCTTTAAAATTGTCTATGTGCTTCTTCTTAGCACCACATACCTCTGCCTGGGCTGCCTGATACCTCTCAGCAACATTTAAAATTTCCCCCAACTTCTCTGCACCTTGTTCCATGAGAAATTTTCTCATGTCTGGAGCCATGGACTCTCTCAATTGCTCAATCATGATCATTTCTTTAAGATCTTGGGTCTTCCCCAGAGCCGTCCATTTCTCCAAATAGGTTTCTAGTCTAGCAGAGAATTGGTGGTATGTCTCCCCAGACAACAGTTTGGCATTTCTAAATTTCTTACGATAAAATTCACCATTCTTCTCGTACCTTAATAACAAAGCCTGCTTTAACATGTCATAACTGTCTTGGTCTTCCCTGTTCATTTTGGCAAATACTTCATAAGAAGTACCTCTCAATCCCTGTGATAGCTTTAAGCTCCACCTCTCTCTCTCTCTAACCCATATGTAGTAGCTAATAACTCAAAACGTCCTAGGTACCCCTCTATGTCATCGTCTTTTTCAACAAAATGGTCTAAATGAAACCCCATAGCTGAGTTTGAGGCTCCCAGACTGGGCGTAGCATCTGAGGCAAAAGGGCTGGCACCATGTTCAGGAGCCTGGCCTTGTAATTCCAGCTCCCTTAGTCGTAATTCGTGCTCCCTCTGCAACCTTCTATCTTCTGCCTCCCTTTCGGCAGTCAACCTTTTTTCTTCTGCCTCCCTTTCGGCCTTTTTATCTTCTGCCTCCCTTTCGGCCTTTTTATCTTCTGCCTCCCTTTGCTGTCGTTTTTCTTCTGCCTCAATCTGCAGCCTCTTAATTTCTCTATCAGCCTCTAACCTCTTCTCTTCAGCTAACCTCCTTTCTTCCCGTTCAATATATTTATCACATTCAGCCGTTACGTATTGAATTAAAATTTGACCATCCATTCCCATCTCCTTCGCGGTGAGCACAGCAGCTGATCTAAATTTTGCCAGCTCCGCCATACTTTTTAGACAATATAATAATATACAAGCTAAATCTCTAACCAGTAAATACACTAAGTACTTCTTATGACTATAGTCTAACTAATTCTAACTAACCAGTTAACTAATTAATTATTTCTGGCTGTGAAGATTCACCAACTTTTATCTGCAGGGACACTTTTAATGTTAAAGGGAATTTTACAATTTATTTCCCTACTTTTATTTCTCCCACCAGGAGATCCTAATATTACTGTTGGGCTAATTATCCCCGGACAAGACCCCAATATATGTAGTGGTGTTTGATGGTATTGTATGATGGTGATATTACTAAATGTAATTGTATGAGGCCAGCTGTGAAGGCTCCTGAGATAAAATGTAGTTGAGAATTGTCAGAAGGCCTTTCTTGCTACCACTACGACCTCACACTTAATTTTTTTTTTTATGAATGTGGCTACGTAAAGTGTCTAGGGTTATGATATGTAGGGTGGTGTAATAGGTTATAGATATACCCACAGATATTTAACAAGACTAATAAGATTAATAAATATTACAACACACTGAACTAACTCAATAGTGTAAAATTTTTTGATAGAATTATATTACATTTATTTTGTTCTGGATCAATTTTTTTGGTTGACCAGAACTTAAAAGGATTTAGAGATTATGAAAGAAATGCATGGAATATTATATCATAAATGCAATAGTGTACATATATATGTACTATACTAGTTAGTATTATTAAAATGTTCTAGTAGTCATCTACTTGGGAGGATAGTTAATGTTTGTGCTGTTGGGGTGGCCTCATCACACCTGTCTATATTGACTACACAGTGTCCAGAAAATGGTGGGAATTTTTATGGGGTTATTAGTAACTAAACGGTGTTGGTGAATGTCCAGCAGACCAGAGGCTCACTCATCTTGTAGTTGTAGCTCTGGTGCTGAAATCTTGTGGTCCCACCTCTCCGTGCTGGCGGGCAATAATGGTGGTCTCTGTCACAAGTACTGCACAGATACACTCGAGTAAAGTCACCAACTGAATAGACACTGCTTGGTTGACAACAGAAACTCACAGCTCTGCAATCAAAGTATGGGCCATGTGTCAAAATCTATTCTCTACCCACGTCTGGACACAACACTGACACAACAACCACATCATACAGACAGGTCAGATCTCTCTGACCAAACAGCACATTTACCATGGTGGGTTTACATCAGATAGATCCTCCCAGACTATAGATTCTGAAAAATATTTATTAGTTGTCTGCCCTAAAAGAGGATAGGTAATATGTTTCATTATTCTCAACACTTGATCTGTCTTGCCTAACCCTTGCTGGAGTTTATGTACATTGTTGGTCCCTAGACCCTGACTTGGGCGGGGGGTCTAGAGCAAATCCCTACTTGTTTGTAAGGCTAGATTTCGATATGGCAGTATCAAATCACTCGAACATGAAACAATATTCAAAATATATAAGGAAATAATTTCAATCTTACCAGATTATGAATAAATAACACAGAATTGCTAGCAAAACTCAGCTGAGCTGCTGGCTATAGTATGGCGTCCCTAAACTTCTTACACTTTCTTTCATATGGAAATCACCACACTTTAAAATCTGTGTCTATCACTGAACAACTATTGAGAAATGACCCCAAATCCGCGTCTAAGCGCCGACAATATGCTTGTCTGTGGCCAATCACTGCCTAGGTTTATTTTTAATTCAAATTTCCTACACTAAAGTCATTTCAGTCATGCTTCAGTCAAGTATGGATGTTTATCTGTTAGTCTGTCCGTCTCTAGTTGTGTTTCTACAAAATGTACTTGATTTTTGAACCAACCTTTCTCTCCCCTCCAAAATTTTGTCGTTAAAAGTTATTTTTAGACACAGCCACCACAATATCCCCTCTCCTCCATACCAAGTAGATTTGAACACCTGCGTCTCGAGGTCGTGTTTTTTTGTGTGCAAAATAGCGACACTTTTAGATTCAATACAGTCTGTCGATGATGTAAACTACACTGTCTTTTGTCATTATCTTCAATATTATCTATCCGTCTGTAAAATTAAGAACATATTAGTTCACTGCTCAGAATAGGCCATCCGGCCAGCTAATTTTTATATTCCTAACATTAATATTAAGAAAAAAGTACTTTTTAATTTTTGTATTATTTCGAACATCTGCGTTTAGCCGCTGAATTCAAATCAAGGGCTTGGTATTGCAAAAGCGTCCAATAAATGACTGTGGCGTATTATATCTATGGTCCCTTCTGTCGAGTTGCTTACTTTTTATGTCAACTTGGGAAACGTGACTTTTCTCCGTTTCCCCCCCCAATTGCGTCTCCTTAGCCTTTCTAGTCTCACGCAATCTTTCCAGTCATATTTTTTTCCTTTTTGATCCGCCGTTCCCCTCCTGTCTAGCAAGTCAATTATTATGGAGGATGATGACCCGCGGTCTAGGCGATCATGTACTATTCGCAGCCTACGCATTATGTTTTTATCCTTAAATGTTATCTTTGGATGTATTTTACCGTTGTATCTCTGTCAATTTCACTACACAGAGCACAGGCTCTTAGGCATGTAAATGCACGGTCACATGAACGGACTCAGAGTGACACAGTTTTGAGGGATGATGATGGTGATAATATAAAATTTCTTCCTCCCATCATCGAGGAATCCCTTGTGGATTTGCAAACTATTGAGGAATCATCAGAGGTCTATTTTGATTCGAGTAAATTACTGTTTGCTGATGTGGGACCAACCACATCCATCACTGATGATGTGATACCTGGCAGTCTTGATGTCGAGGTTAATTGGTTTTCAGGTTTAGTTTGGTTGTATACTTTTCAGTCAAAACTGTACATTTGCTGTTTGTTTTCCTTTTTTTCCATTGTCGTTTTACTATATGATTTTTCCTTTTCCTTTAGCAATTTCATGGATATTAATAGTGCTTCAAATTTTGTCTTTCAGATGCTGACATACACCATGATTTCGTGTGGCATGAACTGCCACTACATTGGGTATTGTGGCAGTTTTAACAATATTGTTTCTTGCTTCAGGTACTACAGGTCGAGTTACACCATTTACAAAACATAATAGCTTCATACTTGTTCCTATACAGGGACGTGAATGTTTTCTTTCCACTAATCATGTACAGGTGATCTTGTTTCCCATTGGTACTTATGATGAGACTAATAATGTTATACATTTTAAAGGTCATTGTTATGTAGAATGCAAACATCTTCAGACTATACTTTGATATCAATGGTAAATTTGAATTTAATTGTTTCAACGCTCCTGGGACTTTTGTGCGCATGATGCGAAAAATGTTCTCTAATCGTGGATCTTGTCGGATTCTATACGAAATTTTTTCCCTTATATTTCAGATATTCCTTCAGTTCTGTCAGCGTTAGAAAGAAAGAACTCTCCAAATAAGATTGTTATGTTACATTCATGTGATATAGCATTAAATGTACTTAAATGTTATCTTTCAAAATCACAGATTTTAAGATTGCCTGATACTCGTTTTCCTTTTGTCCTTAGAGTTGACGCCTATGGATCGGGAATCGGTTGTTCACTTATGCAGGAATTCGATGGTTGTCTACGAATATGTCATTCGTGCCATCAAGGGCAGTCACAACGTGGTGGCGAATGTGCTGTCACGTTGTATGAAAGACTCACTATCAGCTGACAACGCGGCAGATTCAAGTACCTTGTGAGGTTACAGATAACTTATTTGCTGACTCCCTCACGTGTTGACCGATTCTACATTCTATTTTTATTAACCTTTTGCTGATGATGCTGATGCTGACAGAATTGAAGGTACAAGTGCTCTGTGATGAATGCCAAGGTTGAGAACAATCATAACTGTTGTATCAGATATTGAAAGAAATCGCTCAAGGGTTCTGTTGACAGTACTTACAGATATTGATCGCTTCGCTAGGCACCTGATGATGATGAATGCTGATGTCGCTGATCTCTAGTTGGATTTAATTTTGCTCAGCTCATTACGGGGATGTCGTCGTCCTTTGGTACAGTTGTCATACGTGCTTTATGTGCTTAAACACACAGTTGTGGGTTATTACAGACATATGTGACACGATGGACAGTTTGAAGGCAAAACTTTGTTGATGCTATTATTGCCACGACGTTTCAGGATGAAGGGACGGTATTCAAGGATTCTTCGCTTGGTCAAGGGAATGCAACTACTAAAATCATATCGTACTTTTTGATGAGCACTGAACTTGTGTGCTTACAGTTACATTATAATGTAATATATAGCAGAGGATCATGGACATGAACTTGAGAGTTTAGTTAGTATTAGACTATTAGTGTGTAATTCTATAATATTATTACTATTAATGCAGTGCTTTAGTTACCGGTTAATTAGTTTTAATTCATAGAATAGGATTCGGTCTTTCACACATCCTTTACTAGACTTAAATTAATTGTTGAGTTAACATTTTATGCGTTTTCAGTATTATTAGCAATTTGTACCATACATTATTATTACCTGATTGGACACACAATTTCGTTAGGTGCAAGTATTTATTTTTTTTTCTAGTGGCACCTCAACAAATTTTGTCTGATAATTACTTAAGATGTACTCATGATTTTAAGTCTTTAGCGTAAGATGTTGCATTCATTTACCTTACTATTATGATTATCTGCCTGAGTTCATCTATGTACGTTGGTGCATATTTGTGTATTATTTATTGCTTTGCATTTTGATGGTGTTCATGAGTTAATTAAGTGACTACTGATACTAGACTTGACTGATAGGCGTTATGTGACGGTGTGAGGTATGTGAGTGCATGTATTGCTACCATCATTTTTAAAAAATATGTTGAGTACTATTAGTTATGGCGACCGCACAATACCGTTAAATAGGATTTTGTCTAACAGGAGACAGTGGCTTTGGTATTAACCATCGACCATACTTTTATTGTTTAATTGCCTACCCTATGGCAGAAACCTGGGTTCTATACTAGTGCTTATGTATAGTTAAATTTGATGTTACCATATTTCACGCTGGTGTTGGTGTACTCACATCACGGAAATAATGAAAACTTTGTTTCCATTATTTTGCGGGGGGAGGGGTCACGGTTATTATTAAAATTCATAACAGGTGTGAATTATATAGCTTCAGCTCAGCGGGGCTCTGTGTCCGTTTATTTTACACGGGTCACTGGAAAAGACGGGTGAGCTATGTTACGCCGATATGCTTGGCTGGCGCTCGTGAGACAGGTGAGACTGGTGGGACAGAGATGCGGGCAGAAAGCGGATTGTGTGTAATGGCGAGTGGACGTACGATTTTGAGCTCCGGGTGTTGAAGTGTTTAAAAATGGAGTTCTGTGATTATTAATAAAAATCTAAAATGATATTGAGAGCAAATATGGCAGCCTTTTGACATGGACTTACTGTCGATTATATGCCATTATTATTATTGTATTACTTGTGGAGCTGCGTGCTGTCCAAAATAAACTATATTGTCCACGTCGCCAGTTGTGATTCAAATAATTCTGAGTGGTGTGGGCTGGCTGCGGTGTCGTTAGAGATTTACTACCCTAGCTGGTATCTTGGCCACAGGAACCATCCTGTTACTACAATATTAACATTCATGATAGAAACGACACGTAACACTGCACCAGCGGCAACATACAAGATCAGGACATCAAAGTAATTAGATAAATAATACAGCTCAAAACTATAATAGTCGGGGAGTTCAATGCACACCACAAAACATGGGGAGGTAACAAAATAGATAAATCAGGGAAACTACTGCTGGACTTCATAGAAAATAGAGAACTAATATTACTGAATGATGGATCAGCAACTAGAATTAACCCAAGTGTAGATCAAACCGACTCGTCAACAGACATCAGCATACTAACAGTAATTTTAGCCAAAGCAAAATGGGAAACATTGAATGATACTAACTCAGATCACATACCCATAGAGATAACAATCAAGCAAAAGTATACAATAAACAAAGAAGTAGAAAAAACAACATTCCACTATAAAAAAGCTGATTGGATAGCTTTCCGAACTGAGATGGAAGGAATGAAATTAGACAAAATAATTAGTGAAGATATAGATATGCGAACAATCTAACGGTAGAAATACTAAAAATTGCCGCCAAACACATACCACACTCCAAAATGCCACCACACATAACTACAAAGCAGAATAACAGAAAAGAGAAAACAGAACACTGGAATAAAAACCCAGATCCTCGGTGGATAAACAAATGTACGAAAAAAACTAAAGAAAGAAAACAAGCCCTACAACAATATAGAAGAAATAGGACCCAAGGATCAGTATAAGAGAATAAGAAATGAAACAAATTAAATAATATTACAGGAAAATGGAAAAGTGCTGGAAAACCTTCTGCCAACCAGTGGCGTATCCTGGTAATGCGAGCTAGGCGTGCTGCTATTTAAAATGAATATGTACGCCTACTATTTAACTTCTTCCCCTCTTAATTTAAAAACCAACTATATTCAATTACGCAACGATAGTTATTAGGGGTATATGTCAATTATCTCCGAAATACTAATTAACTTACGACTTGAAACTCACTGTCACTGTAATAATCTGCATTCCCGGCAACTAACAAAAATTAATCACAAAAAACACTGGACGGACACAGCCGATTTTTACAACCCGAGAGCTGCAAGACCACCGCACGCATGTTCGTATTGTATTGACGTATCTGGCCATGACCCCAATCTACACAAACCAATCTTCAGACGTGAATCCGAAAGGTACCGCACGCATTGTGACGGAATTACCCGAGAAACTTCGGGCGATTGCAACCAACCAATAAAAACTGCACTATAAAACGCGTCTGGGAAACTGAAACTAGATATACTCGTAGATTCTATGCGGGAAAATCCGTTATCCTGATGCGTGCGGTCCGAAAGCAGAACTTTAGAAGAGAAATATTTTATAGAATAATAAATTAAAATTTTATTTTCCTTCGGGCATAGGTGTGCGCAGCACGCACAACACACATACGCCACAGCTGCCAACCCTCAATTCAAGCACTCATTCAGTTTTGCTTCCCTGTCGGCCACTTCGTTTCCTTCTATTTCCACATGAGAGGGTATCATGCTAGTAATACTGAGCAGCCCCTTTTATTTATGTGTGCACTAAGTTGCAACACTTCTTCTGCTATATCTGGTCGGCTACATTCATGTGGGTTTCTTAGTTCTCGAAGAGACAGTGAGTCAGTAAGGATTGTTAGCTCTGTGGGGGCTTGTCAGTAATTATTTCAAGTGCTTTTGCTATTGCCACCATTTCTGCCGTGACTATTGATGCGATTTCAGTTAAACTAAAACTTTTCTTCAGCTTCCAGGCTTGTATGTGTATTCCTATTCCAAGTTGTTCATTTTCTATATTAGATCCATCAGTGAATACTTTCAAGCTACCCTTAGTTATCTGTTCTATATATTCTCTTGCTATGATTTTAATGTAGTTTTTTTTCCTGCTTCTTTATTTATTATATTTGAAAGACGAGAGTCAATATTTGGTTTCTTGAGCTCCCAAGGAGGAATCACTGGTGTGTATTTACTACTACATTTTATTGCATTTGTTATAATACTGTTTTCTTCTATTTCCTCCATGCATTTCCATCGTATTTGGTATCTTGTAGGTTCCAGAGGTGTATCCCAGGTCATCGTGAAATTCTTCACAAACATTGCATGGGCTGGGTGGTTTTTGTCAATTAGGACTTTGCCCATGTAATTCAGTCTAAGTTATTTTCTTCTTAGCTTGAGGGGTATTATTCCTAGTGCTACCTCTAGTGCTTCAAGTGATGTTGATCTTGAGGTTCCAGCTATTGTACATAGTGAATATTGTAGATAGTGCATTAGTCGCGTTACTCGTCAGGTGGCACTTACTGCCAAACCTATACTACTCGTCAAAAGTCAAGGGCCACTTAGAAAAACTTTGGATGAAACCATAAAACAAATCGATATAAACGTAATTGGTATCAGTCAAGGGGACAGAACCCGAAATATTGATACTGCTATTTTTTAGGAGTTTACCTCCTCTTGTATAGAGACACGTTCGGTCTATAATTTCTTGAACGAAGCGTGACCACATCTCCTTATTTGGTAGTACCAGTCAACTATGGTAGATGTCTGAAAACCTGTCTTAACGCTTCTTTTCATGACCATAAAAGGCGCGACTGTGTAAGACTTTTATCTCGAATGTTCTTAGAATCGTCTTATTGTGAACGGCGACTCAGAGATTGTCGTTCTGCGCATGTCTCGACTTGGTTTTCGTTTGTTGTTCCGGCCAGCTCGGGGAGTTTAGAAATGGTCTAAGTAGCGAGCAGACGCGACCTGCGTCTTGTGATTTTCTGAGGGAAATACATTGTCTTTGTGAGTTAGTTAGCTAACTAGACTATTTCCCAGTATTATTCAAGCCTGCCTGGAGGCATATGTTCATGGTTGATTTTCCGAAATAAGGTAATTCCTCTTGTATCGAACTTTATGCTATCATCTAGAGGTTCGTCATTTTGTCGCCTTTTTGCTCGCCTGTGTGATTCAAAATGGAGAGGTACTTTGACTAGGATTAAGTCACCGGTATCTTTATACCTGAACTAGTTATATATATATGGGTCGCTCTAGACCAACAAGACTATTGTCTGTGTTCCAGGATTCGTTATATCAGAGATCACGTCCAAGTCAGATGGTTAGACTTAGAAACATTATAAAGGTCGAGCTGACCTGTAATCCATGTATGCTATTCACGTGCAGACAGTAAACGGACTGATTGTATACATCTGATCTGCTAGCATCAGAAAGGGAATATTTATTATTGTCTATGAACAGTGATGATCTGCAGCTGACACTGTTGCAGAATTTATATATATTATTTATACAGCTTCACGAACTAGAACTCTATGATTTTGAATGCTGAACTCGTTGAACTATGTTGATGATATAAATATCCTGACTGTTTTGTGGCGTGCAATAAATGGAAAAAAATTATACAACGAAGTTACCATTTCTATGACTCTACACATCATGTTGCCTGTGTTACCCTGTGAACTGTTCTACTACCACATACACAGCAACATCCTAAAATCAGAGAAGACACCTACATCTTGCACTTTAATACCAGGTGTCGATAGGGGTGGCAAGTGGTCGTCAATCTTATACGGAGCTAACGTACCTGGCATTGTGGCGCACCATTATCATTTAGCCTAAATCCACCCTTATCATTTTTGGTGGCCATAGGTTGGTTTACTCTGATACCAGCTATCAAGGGGGTCAACAAACCCAGACATCATCATCAAGCTTTCAAAATTACAGTTCAACTCACTTCCTTCAAGAAAAGCTACTTTTGATGAAAGATTTTGAAAGTACCCGGCATTACTGACAGTTGTTGATATTTTGAAACTACCCGGCGCTGCTCGGCAGTATTGAAGTTTGTCTACAACTAGAAGGACAAGTACCGAGCGAATGGATTTCCTGATCTGTTAAGAAGAAGGACAAGTGCCGTAACAACTGTTCCGGTCTGAGAGGTACTGTTGCAGATTCAGAAGGTCAAGTTCAGAAGCTGTTTCCTGTTAGAAGCTCATTTCCTTCGTCATGGCAGTTTACGAGAGCAGATATGGATCAACGTTGGATCATTGTCCTAAGAATGCTGATCACATCCTGTTCTGAACTGTGCTGACGTTGTGGATACATAGAAGTTAAGTGGCCTGTTTTGTTTGTGAACTGTGCCCTTATGTTCTAGCTGAGCCTTCTAAATTCTTTCACATTTTTTGCTATTTGTTACATGTTATATGTTATTTGTATTTGTATATTTATATGTTTATATTCTGCGGGTTTTCTCGGTTGGGCGGTGTCTTTCAGTAGAAGATACCACGTCACAGAGGTTCTACTGTTAGCGTTTTCGTTAGGGACTGTGCGAATTTCCTACTGTGAAATTTGCTAGCGACAATCGTTGCTATATCTGTTTAGTTGTGACGAGTTGTGCTTTATTTTTGTTTCTTGTATATTTTTTTTTCTTTTTTTTTTCTCTCTCTTTCTTTCTGTTTTTTAGTTTCGATTTCGATGGTTTGTATTTGTAGGTCTCCCCTTTTCTATTATTCAGTTCTTTACGTATATTTTTGTGTATACACTGTAGCGTCATTTGTTTGTCATATCTTCGCATTTTGTCATCACATTTCTTTTTAGTTTCGCTGTTTATTTATTTGACTTATGCGAATGTTTTCGTATTGTTTGATCTTTGTTGTTGTTTACATTGACTCTGATCTTTGTTATTGTTTACATTGACTCTGATCTTTGTTATTGTTTACATTGACTTTGATCTTTGTTGTTGTTTACATTGACTTTGATCTTTGTTATTGTTTACATTGTTGGTGACCTTTGTTATTGTTTACATTGTCTTGTTATTGTTTGCATAGTTCTTGCATAGTTAGCTTTCACTATTGTTACATATATGCTCATGCACTATTGGTCTATAGTGCACTTATCATAACTAACTGGTGGGTTTTTTGCTTATGATAAATAACTGATGGTTATGCACTGATTTGGGTAGTGCACTGATAATTAAGAGGTGACTTGTGATATTATTATACATTTGATAATACAAGTTGGTGTCAAGTCTTGTTTCCCACAGAGATTGGAGTAAACATAGTGATTATACAAGCACTTTATTAAGTCTTGTTGCTATTAAGATTGAAATAAGATAATTAATTATTTCAGGTTCTGTACTCACATTTTAGACATCATGTCTACATTTGAGTACTTTATTGAGCAGGGTAAAGCCCTTGGGAAGACAGGTGATAAATTAGAAGAATTTGCGACTGTTCAATATGCCAAGGCATTGAAGTCGGAAGAAAAGAAAATGAAAGAACAAACTGAACAAAAGAGAATAGATGCTGAGATAGAACAAAAGAAACTGCAGATGCAGGTGGATGAGAAAAGATTACAAATGGAAATGGAAAAACAAAAAAGAGAAGCAGAATCTCAGGAGAAGAGACTTCAGGCTGAGGCTGAAATAAGAGACTTGAAAAAGAGGCTGAAAATAAGAGACTTGAAAAAGAGGCTGAAAATAAGAGACTTGAAATAGAGGCTGAAAATAAAAGATTAGAAAAACAAGCTCAGGTTGAAGAAAGAAAATTGCAGGCACAGGCTGAGGCTGAAGAAAGAAGGTTACAAAGAGAGTCTGATGACAGAAAAGCAAAAATGGAGCATGAAGAAAAACTCATAGCTTTAGAGTTAGAGAAGTTAAAGTTATTGAACGCTGGTAATGCTAATGATGCAAATAAGGTGTCAGATAAGACTAATGCTAAGGATTTCAAGCTTAATCTACCAGCATTTAATCCCTCAATCGATGATATAACATTTTATCTAGATAGATTTGAAAGTGCATGTAATGTGCATAATATAGATAAAACATTATATGTTTATCATCTGTCCAAGATACTTAGAGGTGATGCTTTGACTTTGTTGAGTATGGTAGATGTGCCTGACAAAAACAACTATGAGGTTGTCAGAGCAGCATTGTTAAAGAAGTACCAACTTAACGAGGACGGATATCGTCTTAAATTTAAAAACATGTTACCAGAAACTGGAGTTGAATTCTCTGAATTCATCTCAGGCATCCGTCTTACTTTTTTACGATGGGTTGAGTTGTCTAAGACAGAGAGTACATTTGAAGCTCTTACGGACTTACTACTTAGAGACAAGGTTATGTCTTCTGTTAATGAATCCTTTCTTTCTTTTCTTCATGAGCGTAAGCCTAAAAACATAAAAGAAATGGAAGAATACTGTAGCCAGTATGTTACTGCGCATCCTCACATAACCATTAGCAACTCTAAAGTAAAAGAAGGTCTGCCAGTTGCTTCGGCAGCACCTTATGGCCCAAATTTTATGCGTAAATTTCAGGGTAGCCAGCAAAATTTCAATAAAAAGAGTAACCGTAATTATGCCCAGAATCATAGTAATCAATTCCAGGGTGATTCTTCTTCCCAGAACTGGAGACATCCTAATACTACACGTTATTCTACTCCGGTTAACTTTAGAAATTTTCACAAAGGTAATCGGTATAGAGGAAAATATTTTTCTCAGAGACCTCAATACCAGGATAATAGAGGTTCTCAACAGTATAGAGATGGTAATGACAGTTATGGAAACTGGAACTCAAACCAGGATAAAAATTACAGTAGGGACTTTAATGATAATTGCAGAGGCAATAATGGTCGCGGTAGATCGCAACATAAGAGAAAAAAATATCAACAGACAAACTCTGTTCAACAAGAATCTCAGGGAGTAGATAAACAGGTTAATGATAATAAAGACCATAATGCTATCGGATGCTCATCTTTTGATTTTGGTAGAGCAAATAAATGTATCCAATGCAGTACTTTATTTGACCCAAAGACCGTTAGTACTTTAAGCTGTGGTCATCCTTTGCCCGCTCTTCCTGCTAATGTTGCTCATGATGGGAGAGGTTCTCTTATATTACATAAGGGGCTTGTAAATAGTAATCCAGTCTCAGTGTTGTTTGACTCTGGATGTACTACTGTCGGGGTTAGGCAATCTCTTGTAGATCCATCCTGTGCTACAGGAAAGGTCATCAAATGTGTCACATTTGGTGGCACGTTGGAAAAGTATCCTACTGCTATAATACACATTGCTACTCCTTTCTTCACGGGAGAGGTCCACGCGTGTCTACTTCCAAACCCTATTGCGGACCTTATTATTGGTCGTATTCACGGAGTTAGGGAATGTACCCCACAGCAGATTGCTGTTTGGGAAGAGCAAAACATTGAAGCTACCAATGCGGTGGTCACAAGAGCACATGCTCTGGATCCACCTCAAACTTCATTAACTAATAATGATGAAGTAAATGACCAAGATAGTCACTTGACTATTACACGTGACTCATTTATCAAATTGCAAGAAGAAGATCCTTCTTTACAAAAATTCTTCATTCTAGCAAAAAAAGGTGATCCTAATCAAAATACTAATAGAAAATCTTGGATTTCTATGAAGAACGGCGTACTTGTACGTATGGTACAAGACTCGACTACGTCCACTCATTCACAAATTCTTGTGCCCAAGAGCATGAGATTGCAAATATTGCAACATGCTCATGACTCGCAATGTGCTGGACATATGGGTTTTTCCCGTACAAAGTCGAGGGTTCTTGCGGCTTTCTTTTGGCCATTTGTGAGCAAGGACATACGAATGTACTGTCGCTCTTGCAAAGTATGTCAGGAGGTCAAATCTAAAGGACCACGACATGCTGCGCCTATCCAGGCTGCTGACATTCCTATTCGCCCTTTTCAAAAAATGGCAATAGATATTATCGGTCCTTTTAGAATTAAGTCGGCTAGAGGACATCAATTTATTCTTACATGTGTCGATATGTGCACACGTTGGCCAGAGGCAATACCTCTCAAGAGCATCTCAACTGCTGATATCGCAGACGCTCTTTGGCTGATATTTTCTCGCTTGGGTTTTCCCGGAGAAATATTGTCAGACCATGGCACTCAACTTATATCAGACACTATGTCACAGGTAATGTCTATGCTACACATTAAAAGGTCTCTCAGCAGTATCTATCACCCAATGTCTAATGGGTTGGTCGAACGTTTAAATAGGACTCTGAAAACTTTACTTGGTAAAATAACTGAGGATCATCCTCAGGATTGGGACAGGGTCTTACCCGCGGCTCTCTTTGCGTACAGAGAGGTCCCCAATGAACATACGGGGTTTTCCCCTTTTGAACTTGTCTTTGGCGCGCAACCGCGCGGCCCTATGTCTTTACTTCACGATCTAATCACTGCCGATAATATTAGCGATGAGACTCAATCTTCTTATGAGTACGTCATTGCTCTTAGGCAAAAGATCATCGAGGCATGCAAACTAGCAACTTCGTCTTCCGAATTTGCTAAAGAAAAGGCAAGGCAGTTTGCAAATAAGAATAGATGTCTACGACAACTTTGTCCAGGTGACAAAGCTCTCGTTCTACTTCCTTCAAGGGAGAACAGACTTCTAATTGCATGGAAAGGTCCATATGCAATAGTCTCCAAAATTTCTGATGTCGACTATGTTGTCGATATTGATGGAAAGCATAAAACTTTCCACATAAATATGCTCACGGAATTTTATGAAAGACCTGACTATTTGCAGCCTATTTTCCAGGCTACGGACAATTCTCAAGCAACTCATGGTCAGTACTCATCTCTGTCAGTTATACAGGATGAGGAAACTGCTTTTTCTGATGTCAATCTTCCTCTTTCTATGGTCCCACTTTATTCTACGGAATCTTGGAAAAACGTGACCGTTTCTCCAAATCTTTCCGCTGAGGAACATCGACAAGTTTCTTCGATGTTGCAAACATTTCAGGATGTTCTTACAGACATCCCGGGACACACACATGTCATTGAACATGACATTGTGCTTACTGATCACAATCCTATCAGAGTCAGACCTTATCCTATACCTATCCATTTCCAGTCTCAAGTCGAAAAAGAATTGGATGAAATGATACGTTTGGAAATCATTGAACCATCCACTTCAGCATACTCTTCGTCTATGGTTATTGTTCGAAAGAAGGATAATAACATTCGCATTTGCGTAGATTATCGCAAATTGAACCAAGTTACGAAGTTCGATGCTGAACCTATGCCTTCATTAGAAGAGCTACTCAATAAACTTTCTAATTCTAGATTCTTTACCAAACTAGATTTGTCTAAAGGTTATTGGCAAGTCCCGCTAACTGAACGTGCCAAACCTTTTACAGCTTTTTCTACACCTAGGGGTTTATTCCAATGGAATTTCATGCCTTTTGGTCTTATGAACGCCCCTGCTACATTCGTACGCATGATGCGGCGAATTCTCGCATATCGTACAGATGTCATAGCATACCTAGATGATATCTGTCTATTCAGTGATTCCTGGGAAGATCACTATTTGGGTTTATACGAATTACTGTCCACTCTTCGCGAGTATAACTTGACTGCAAAACCCTCTAAAACCTTTATAGGATTTAGTGAGATTTCTTTCCTAGGTCATCGTGTTGGTCGTGGTCTTTTAAAGACAGAGGACCACAATGTTTCAAAAATACTTAACATTTCGGTCCCTAAGACGAAGAAACAAGTAAGGAGTCTATTAGGTTTGATCCAATTCTACGGACGATTCATTCCGAATCTGTCCTCCATTATGGCACCGCTTTCTACTTTATTGAAGAAAGGGTCGCCTAATCTGATCCGCTGGTCTAAAGAATGTCAATCCTCATTGGACCAGGTTAAAGCCCTATTTTCATCTCCACCTATTCTTAGGTTACCTACTATTGAGAAGACTTTTGTTCTTCGGAGTGACGCCTCGTCAACTGGGATTGGGGCAGCACTAATGCAGGAGTATTCTGATACTCTGCATCCGGTGATGTATATCTCTAGGAAATTAAATGCTGCAGAAAAGAATTACTCGGTTTTAGACCGTGAGTTATTGGCTATGGTATGGTCTATTCTGAAGGTACAAAGATTTCTTCTAGGCGCACATTTCATTGTGGAAACCGACCAGAAAGCGCTTACTGCTATTCAGAGCAAAAACTTGAAGAGCTCGAGGTCCACTCGTTATGCCATAGCTCTTCAACCATTTCATTTCTCGGTTCGAGCTATCCGTGGTTCGGATAATGTGATGGCAGACATTCTGTCCAGATGCCCACACGATTCCACATGATTCTTCTGTCATATATATTTCCTGATATACAAGCCAATATTATAATGACATGTTAGTAGATTTTTTTTTCTCTCACTTTTTTGGGGGGGAATTTATAACATTGTACCCTGTAATTATCTAAGAAGGCTTAGTTAGTGATATACGGGCCAAAAGATCACTCGGCCACATTTAAATAAATTATTTTCAGGATTGTATTAGGAGATTTACCAGTTGTCTTTAAGATTTGTGTTATTGATATTTTCGCAGCACATCATTGAAGTCTGCGAGTTTATGTCCATTGTGGAACTTTGAGGATATCAAGTCCTGTCCTAGATTGGGAGCGGATGATGTCCACATCTTCTTCTATTGAATGTTTTATGTCAACGAAGATCAACACATGTATTACTTATTAATTACTGTTGCTTTATATAATGTAATAATATAGTGCGGTATATTAGTAAATTACACCGCTATTTGCAACACATTGTATGATACCATAATAATATATTTAATTTCATATATTGGTATGAGAATAATTTGATTTTCATTATGATGTTGCCATCATTGTGGCGTGTGTTGGTGGCACCTTCCTGGAATATATAAGCGTATACTTAGATAAATTTTTTCTCTAAGGATCTGAGATATGATCTCAGTGTCGCTCCATGCGTTGAGCTAATTTGTTAGGTATATATCCGCGCATCATACGTGCGTTAGGAGCCTAGATTTTTTTTTTCCGGCTCCAGGATTTAAAAAAAAAAAAAAAATGTTTCATTTTTTTTTTCCCGGGAGGGTGCGGTAATGTTACGCACGGATCATTATTATTTTTCGTTTGTATAAACATTTTTCGTATGTATGATCATTTTTTGACTGAAATGTATATTATATATATTTACAGTCAAAGGGACAGAACCCGAAATATTGATACTGCTATTTTTTAGGAGTTTACCTCCTCTTGTATAGAGACACGTTCGGTCTATAATTTCTTGAACGAAGCGTGACCACATCTCCTTATTTGGTAGTACCAGTCAACTATGGTAGATGTCTGAAAACCTGTCTTAACGCTTCTTTTCATGACCATAAAAGGCGCGACTGTGTAAGACTTTTATCTCGAATGTTCTTAGAATCGTCTTATTGTGAACGGCGACTCAGAGATTGTCGTTCTGCGCATGTCTCGACTTGGTTTTCGTTTGTTGTTCCGGCCAGCTCGGGGAGTTTAGAAATGGTCTAAGTAGCGAGCAGACGCGACCTGCGTCTTGTGATTTTCTGAGGGAAATACATTGTCTTTGTGAGTTAGTTAGCTAACTAGACTATTTCCCAGTATTATTCAAGCCTGCCTGGAGGCATATGTTCATGGTTGATTTTCCGAAATAAGGTAATTCCTCTTGTATCGAACTTTATGCTATCATCTAGAGGTTCGTCATTTTGTCGCCTTTTTTGCTCGCCTGTGTGATTCAAAATGGAGAGGTACTTTGACTAGGATTAAGTCACCGGTATCTTTATACCTGAACTAGTTATATATATATGGGTCGCTCTAGACCAACAAGACTATTGTCTGTGTTCCAGGATTCGTTATATCAGAGATCACGTCCAAGTCAGATGGTTAGACTTAGAAACATTATAAAGGTCGAGCTGACCTGTAATCCATGTATGCTATTCACGTGCAGACAGTAAACGGACTGATTGTATACATCTGATCTGCTAGCATCAGAAAGGGAATATTTATTATTGTCTATGAACAGTGATGATCTGCAGCTGACACTGTTGCAGAATTTATATATATTATTTATACAGCTTCACGAACTAGAACTCTATGATTTTGAATGCTGAACTCGTTGAACTATGTTGATGATATAAATATCCTGACTGTTTTGTGGCGTGCAATAAATGGAAAAAAATTATACAACGAAGTTACCATTTCTATGACTCTACACATCATGTTGCCTGTGTTATACCTTGTGAACTGTTCTACTACCGCATACACAGCAACATCCTAAAATCAGAGAAGACACCTACATCTTGCACTTTAATACCAGGTGTCGATAGGGGTGGCAAGTGGTCGTCAATCTTATACGGAGCTAACGTACCTGGCATTGTGGCGCACCATTATCATTTAGCCTAAATCCACCCTTATCACACACATTCAAACGCAGTGAAGCTGTGAAGTGTGTCACCCACCTTTTCAAAAGTCACACAATAGATATTTGACAAATAGACATTTCAAAATCGGGTATGACCACCGTTTGCAGCAAGGCATTCAAGAACGCGTAGACGCATCGAGTCCACAAGGGTCCGAGGAGTATCCTGAGGAACAGCTTGCCATTCCTGAAGCAGAAATGCAGTCAGCTGTGCAACATCCATTGGCAGGGGGTGATTTGTTGACAATCTTCGACCAAGGACATCCCAGAGGTGCTCAATCGGAGAAAGGTCAGGTGAATGAGCTGGCCACGCCATCCTGATGATCCCATGTTGCTGAATAAACTCATTCACCACACGAGCTCGATGGGGTCGAGCGTTATCATCTTGGAGGATGGCATTACCACCTATGGCCTCCAGAGCAGGCTGAACAATTGGTCTCAAGATTTCGTTCTGGTATCTTGGGCCGGTCAAGTTGCCTTGGATGATGTAGAGTGGGGTCCTGCCGTGTCTGTAGAAGCCTCCCCAGACAATGACAAAACCCCTACCATAACGATCCACCTCTCGAATTGTGTCATCAGTAAATCGCTCTCCTGGTCGTCTCCAAACTCGAATCCTGCCATCATTGAATGACACAGTGAAGCGAGATTCATCAGTGAAGAGAACTTGACTCCATTGTTGCCTTGTCCATCGGATGTGCTCGCGACATCAAGCAACACGGGCTCTGCGATGAGCAGGAGTAAGAGGGATTCTGACTGCAGGACGTCGAGCAGCCAGTCCAAATTCATGTAAAAGTCTGCGAATGGTGCTTTGACTGACATTAACGTTTACAGTTTGTCTCAGCTGACATCTTAGAGTGGAACAAGTCACTGTTCGATGGCGCAGGGCTGACAACAAGAGGTACCGGTCATCATGTCTATTGGTGCATCTAGGGCGATCTAGCCGGTGGCGATCCTCCACACTTCATGTGGCCTGAAATCTCCAAAATTCTTTGGATAGTAGAGTGTGACACTGCAAGCTGTCTAGCAACCTCACGGACAGATAAACCACTTTCAACCCACGCTATAGCCCTCATTCTTTGTAAGGTGTCAAGACTTCTCGGTGGCATGGTTTTTGCAAGTGATGAAACTACCCTAAGTCTGCTGATTGTAAAACAAATTAAGAGTGAACTCTGTTCACGAAAAGTCGCCATTGCACGTGGAATGTCAATCAGCACGATTTCTTCACCTGTTTGGTTCTACGGAAGTTTGAAAAAACAGATTAAAAATGTGAATTTATGGTCAGCAAACCAAATTGCACGTGATCACCATGGTTATCAGTGAGTTGTTTTTATGTTTAACGTGCATAGAGGACTGTCAGAGGAAGATATTGCACCCATTTTTACTAAAAACTTCTTTCATTTAATCATTCTATGCGCTTATATAAAAGTGTATTGAAAATAATAGGGTGGCCCTTGACTTTTGACGAGTAGTATATTATAACATCTGACAGAAACTTGTCTTAACTTTCCACCCCCACTGTTTGGCTGTAAAAAGAATCTGTTTCGTCATCTGTCTATTATCCACGCTGATCCTGATACCAGAGAGTTGTTTCGTGATACCCCTTTGTTGGCATATTGTAGGGATAAGAATTTTAGGGATATTCTTGTACACAGTCGTTTGAGACAAACCAGTCCTTCTCACTTTGGTACTAAACCGTGCCAATGCCGCATATGTAAGACCTGTCCTTTTGAACTCCAAACTCAGTCAGTTTCTTTTCCGAACGGTAAATTTGTCATTAGAGAGTCTGTCAACGTTCGAATCCAGAAAACTGATTTATGCTATCATTTGCAAGAGGTGTGGAATTACCTATATTGGTGAAACTGGCAGACGTTTGGCAGACAGGTTTCGTGAGCACTTAAATGACATCTATCTTGGAAAACCTTTACCGGTGGCCCTTCATTTCAATAGGCCTGACCTTTTATGTAATTATGATATTCATGTCACTGCCCTCCTTTCATGTGTCGGAGATGACCGAACTCGCTTTTCGTTGGAGAATCGTCTCATTTTTCAAACATGCGTTTTATCTTCTGCGGGTCTTAATGGCCAGCATCATTTTGCATAAATTCTGGTGGCTTCTCTCTCTTTTTCATACCCTATGTGTAATTCTTGTTTTTGTGATTTGTTCATAACTGTGGCTGACGAAGGGTAAAACCTGTAACGTCCATTGTTTCCTTACTTACTTAGTCGTTCCCCTTCCACCGTGAGGTGCAGAGGTTTGGAATAGAGAGCGCCAGACTACACTATCCGCTGTCTTCCTCCTGGCCTGGTTCCATTCTAGTCTTCGGTCCTTCAAAGATTGTCTAATGTTGTCCTCCCAGCGGACTCTGGGTCGTCCTGGGGGTCTGCATCCCTGGCTCTTTGTTTCCCATGCTTGTCGTGGTAGCCGATCTTCTCCCATTCTGCAGACATGGCCAAACCATCATAGTTGGGACTGTTCTACTTTTGTCTGCAGGGGGTGGGATTTTAGCCCGTGACGTATCGTCTGGTTGCGGACAATGTCTCATCTTGTTACTTCAACCACCTTCTTCAGATACCTCATTTCTGATGTTTGGATCTGGCTTTTGTGGTTCGTAGTCATTACTCATGACTCGCATCCATATGTCAAGACTGGGACATAGGTGGAACGGTATACAGCCATCTTCGTTTTCTTAGCAACCTCTCTCTTGCTGAGGAATCCTCGATTTATGGCCTGAAAAAGCCTCCCAGCTGCTGCTTTTCGAGTGGCCAACTCTTCTTTGATGCCTCCCTTTCGGTCTATAATAGCTTCGAGGTATTTAAAGTTGTCGACCTGCTCCAGGACCTGTTCTCCCAGCTTAATCTGATGTCTTCTTTCTTCTCGTGATATCACAATGGTTTTTGTTTTAGAGCTGCTTATGACCATCCCTCTCTTCTCCAGCTCTTCTTTCCAGACTTGCAGGTTGGATTGGAGATGTGCCTCTGATTTATCAATAACGGCAACATCATCAGCAAATGCCAGCTCTGAAATACAGACCTGTCTCATCTTCCAGTACCCCACTGAATACTTTCTTGTTCTTTCCTTACATGCATTGATGACATCGTCCATGAGGAGTATGAAAAGATAAGGTGACAGGATATCACCTTGTCTTACACCTGTGGTGGTCCTGAACTCTTCTGACTTATGTTTTGCTGTCCTCACATAATTTCTGCAAGACTTGTAGAAGCTTTGTATAGTATTAATCAGAGGTACTGGAACGTTCTTCCTTGCCAAACAGTCCCAAACTTTGCTCCAGGGGACCCTGTCAAACGCCTTTTCTATATCTATGAAACAAAGATGGATCTCACTCTTATACTCAAGGGCCTTTTCACTCAGCTGTCTGAGTGTGAAGATTAGGTCTTGAGTACTTCGATTTGCTGGGAATTCACACTGGACCTCATCCAGCTGTGGCTCAGCTAATCGTTGGAGTCTCTGCTCTAGGATTCTAGAGTAGATTTTACCAGGGACACTAAGAAGGAATATGCCTCTATGGTTTCCACATTGTCGATTGTCCTTCTTTTTGAAAATTGGTGTTATGATGGCAATCTCCCAATCCTTTGGTATGGTCTTGTTGCACTACGCTGCCTGTAGGACCCTTAAGAGTAATAGGTCGCCTGATGCTCCCATGTACTTAACCATTTCTGGTGTTATACCATGATGCCCTGCTGCTTTGCCCATCTTGATTTTCTCCAGTGCTGCCTTCAGTTCTTCCATCTTTATGTCATCTTCACCATCATTGGTTTTCTCTTCTGCGCTAGTGGTTATCATTTCTGACGCTTGACCTTGCTCATCATCCAGTTCTGAGAAATATTCTTTCCATCTTTCTATTACTTCCTTTGGGGCAGGAAGAAATTTGCCTTGTTTGTCCTATATAAATTAGAGAGGGCTTTGTTTTCCCTTCCTCATGTTCTTTAGAGTCTTATAGAACAATTTATGGTTTTCTTGCGCATCTTTTTCTAGCTTTTCTCCAAATTCTTCCCAGGACTTCTGTTTTGCTGCTAGCACTTTGTTCTTTGCTTCTGTTCTGAGTGTCACATATTCTCTATTTTTCTCCATTTACCCTGTTGAGTTTTTAGCTCCTAAGTATTGTTTCCATGCCATTTTCTTCTCTCTTATTTTCTCTTTGACTTCCTCTGTCCACCAAGGTGTCCTCTTTGTCTTGTTCCCAAGTCGGACTTTACCACATGCTTCTGCAGCAGCTGTCTTTATGATGTCCTAGAATTTAAGCCACAGGGTTTCCAAGTCACCAGGTCGTTCTTCTGTGTTGTTCACCGCTGCAGCAATAAGCCCCTGATATCTGGTCTTAATTTCTGGCTCTCTCAGCTTGTAGGTCTTAATGCTCTTTTCTCCCGTTTGTTTACTTGATTTCTTGCGCGATGTCGGGCAGTTCCTAGGCCTCTTTTTCCCTGTGGATTCCAGAACAAGGACTGCCTTGTAATGTTATCAACAGGTTTCCTCAATGTGTGTCCTATTCTTCGCCAACGTCTTCTTCTCAACTCTTGTTTCACTGGCACTTGTCTGGTTCTTGTCATAAGTTCCATGTTTGTGACTTTCTCATACCATTTCAGTCCTTCAGCGATTTAATGTACAGTGTTCCTGACATTACAAAAAAATAAACAATAGTATGTTGTGAAGTAATTTAATGTAGTATCTACATTTATCAAACCACAATCACAGATTCGTAAATGGGAAAATCCTGGACCAACTCAAGAGTTTCTCAAATCTTGGTCAAATAAAAACAGAAGATTGCAGATGCAAAACAGAAATGAAAAGTACATTTTTAAAAAACAGAAATGAAGCAACATGAGACAGATATTAACATCTGGACAAGTCATTTATAAATTCAAATATATATATATATATTCTTCATTACTGTGGTGTAGAAATATAGTCAATGAGCAAGGTATGAGAAGACAGAAATGAGACCTCTGCAGTGTGAATATATAGAGGAATGGCACACTACTCATGGAAGGAAAGGACAAAAAAGAAGTCCTAGAAAACGTAGATATCAAGAGATTGACAGATTTGAGTCTATCAGAGTCGACCATCAATTTAAAAGACAGAGAACGTTGGAGATCCATTTCAGACTACATTCAATGTGGAGATGAAGTTACGAATTATTTTAATGCACAATTATCCTTCAAAAACATCCTGACTATTTACCACATAAAAGGGTCAGCTGTAGAGCAGTTTAATGTGCAAATTTCCCTCACAAAAACAATTCCTACATAAAAAAAATGGTTTATAAAAAATCTTGGTCAAAGTCGAAATGTATATCGTACTATTGTTTGCTACGCGATACTTTCTTGTAAACTCCAATGCTGAGTACAAAGTAAACGATCTTCACAATAAGAACTGGACGGCGATCAGTGTGGATATTACCTATATATATATATATATTGGACCACCTGCGGAACACCATTCAAAGTACTGTACTTGCCACCTTTGGTAAGAAAACAGCGAAGTCAAATGACTGGTTCGATGCTTCATCAGATGTGATGGCACCTGTCAGTGAAGCTAAGCTCAGTGCTGCGAATGAATACAAACGTTCGTCGAGTGCTAGAATCCTACAGATCCTGAAGGCTACGATAAGCAAAGTTCAACAAGCTGCTCGACGTTGTGCCAATGATCCAGCTCAGAGAGAGCATCTAGACCGCAGCGTAAACAGGCAACACTAGACAAATGTTGACGGTATAAAGAAAGCCCTTGGTCCCCAAGAAAGTAAAGCTCCAACCCTCTTCGGGATCTTCTTTGTTTTACTCTTGAAACATGCATTCATAGATGCAGCTGAAGGAATATGCCTTCACACTAGGTCAGATGGCCGTCTGTTTAATCTTTCAAGGCTGAGGGCAAAAACAAAAATCAGAAGGGTCACTATAAGAGACTTGTTATTCGCTGATGACGCTGCAGTTGTCACCCAAAGCCAACAGAAGCTTCAGAGCTAAACGAATCGCTTCACCCAAGCATGCAAGGACTTTAGTCTCACATTAAGTCTAAAGAAAACGAATGTTCAGAGTCAGGATGTGGGTGCTTCACACGTTATCACTATCGATAACTACAAATTGGCAGTGGAGCACCACTTTACATACCTGGGGTCTACCATCAATGACAAACTCTCTCTGGACACAGAAATTGACAGCCGCAGCTACCTTTGCCCGCCTCAGAACGCGTGTTTGGGGAAATTCCAAACTCACAATGAAGACTAAAGCTGCGGTATATAACGCCTGCGTCACCAGAACACTTCTATATGTAGCGAGACATGGACAACCTATGCAAAGCCATAGAGAAGGCTCAATACCTTCCATCTACGGTGTCTACGCCACATCCTCGGCATTTTGTGGAAAGATAAAGTGACAAGTGTCGAGGTGTTGTAACGTGCTGGCCGACAAAGCAGTTATACACTGCTTAGACAGCGCAGACTACGCTGGCTTGGTTATATCTGCAGCATGAAAAATGGTTGCGTCCCTAAAGATATCGCCGACGGATAACTGGCAGATAGCAAAAGAACAGTTGGGCGACCACAGCTCAGGTTCAAAGATGTGTGCAAGAGAGACATGATGGCCCTGGACATAAATCCAGCAACGTGGGAAATAAAAGGTATGCGCGGTATGAGAACAGTTTCTAAGTTCAATCCATCTATTACGCAAGCCTCTATGATGTGTCTATGTAGACGCGTAATTATCAATCTTGTTCCATTGCTTGTTCCAGACAAGATGGTTTGGCCATGTCTGCAGAATGGGAGAAGATCGGCTACCACGACAAGCATGGGAAACAAAGAGCCAGGGATCCAGACCTCCAGGACGACCCAGAGTCCGCTGGGAGGACAACATTAAACAATCTTTGAAGGACCGAGGACTAGAATGGAACCAGGCCAGAAAGAAGACAGCTGATAGAATGGTCTGGCGCTCTCTCTTCCAAACCTCTACACCTCACGGTAGAAGGGGGACGACTAAGTAAGTAAGTAAGTTCCATTGCTGAGTCTCTTTGAATGCATAAGATTAAGTAGTAGCATGATTGCAGCCATTTTGTGTTCGTTGTTTAATTTTTCTCTGTTTGCAAACGCTTTGGCTTGTTCTTCCAAAACTTCAAATGATTGCAAATGCAGAGGTGCTGTCATCATTTAAACGGCTGATTGATGGACTTTTCGAAGGCCCAGACCATAATTTTTCAACATTTCGTTTATTTCTGCAAGAACATAGAGAGGGCCAGTTTCGTCAGAATAACTTAAGAAATCCTCACTCATGCCTTGCTTATGTCTTTCCCATAGTTCAGGTACATCGTCTGGTTCTCCAAAATCAACATATCATTACAAACAGTAATCGTATATAACTTGATGTACGTGCCTTTATTGCCTCGGAAATTGTGTCATGCCATATCCTGTCTCCTTTCAAAAGTCCATGTTCTCTGCAAGCTTGCTGAAATGTTTCACAGAGTTGTCCACTGACTGTTCGCAAAAGCTCAGAACTTGTAACTCCTGTAACTCTTGTAAGAAGTATGCGTAGATAGTAGCGCTGGCTGCCGTGAACACTTACAATAGGCATACGCCCAGTAACACAATCTCCACCTCTTTGCCTACGTTTCCATTTGCCTGATTTTTTCTTAAATACGTAGTACTTTGGTTTCTCTGGTTAATTGAATTGCCTTGCTTACAGATCTGTTCTGTTTAATTCAAACAATGCCACAATCATGGTCTTTGTAAACGTTTTTCATTAATAATAATAATAAATTCTTTAAGCACCAAACACGGCGCATAAGGCAGACACTGTCGAGCCTGGTTCTGACAGATTTCGGTAACAATCGCTTGTTTTACGATAGTGACTTGTTAACTCTCTGATCAATCCTGTAGTGGATTTTGATGGTATTGTATGGTTGATGTTACCTAGTGTGATGTATGAGGTCAGCTGTGAAGGCTCCTGAGATAGCCTAAATGTAGATGTGAATTACAGAAGGCCCTTCTTACTACCACTTACGACCTCACACATATCTTTTTTACTAATGAATGTAGCTACGTTAAAAGTCTAGGGTACTGATATGTAATGTGTTGTGGTAGATTACACACACACACACACACACACACACACACACACACACAGATATTTAATAAGTCTAATAATATTAATAAAATTTATAACACACTTAACTAACTCAGGCTGTTTTAGTTTTAAAATTTAAATCTTTTGATAAATTTATTTGTTCTGAACCAAATGTTTAGTTGGTCAGAACATAAGAAATATTATGGAGTTATAAATGGAATGCATAATTGTATGACATAATAAAATGGAAAATGTGTACCTAATTATTTCAAATGACTGGTTAATAATAATTATATTAAGATAGTCCCAGGAGAACTTATTACTAGATATGCTGTTGGGGTGGTGTCATCACTCCCACTCTGTGACTACCAAAACATTGTCCATTTACTGATGGGAGGAATACAAGTTTTATTTCCCAAAATGGTATGTTCTAGTTGATGGTAATATAGTTGGTGAGTTAGTTAGTAAATTAGTTGGTGAATGTCCAGCAGGCCAGACGCTCACGTATCTTGACTGAGTAGTTCTGGTGCTGGAATCTGGTGGCCCACTCCTCTCCGAATCTGGAGTACAACGTTAGACTTCACTGACACCAATCTTAGTCTGCACAGGCACACTCTTGTGTAGTCTTATAACAGCATTTGACACCACTTCGGTGCCAAATAGAAACTCACAATTCAGAATTCAGAATTGAGAACACAGTTAAATTTGCTAGCAAAACTCAGCTGAGCTGCTGGCTGTATGATGGCGTCCCACTATATATTTGTATTCTTCTGGAATCAACACCACTATTAATTTAAACTGCGTCTCTGAACAGACTTATGTCAAATGGCAAAATTTCACATCTCTGTCCCGCTACTATAAAATGCGTTGACCAATCGCCGACTCCCCCCCTAACTTTCAAATCGACAACCAAAAGTCACTTCAGTCAGATCTCAGTCAAGTATGTATTACGGTCTGTTAGTCCGTCTGTCTCTACTTGATTTTTCATAAAAAAACACACTTGGTTCTACACGCATTTCCTACACGAATCTGCCTCCTAAGTTATTTTTAGCTACAATTCTCCACCATTTCCCCTCTCTTTAATTACAGCTCGATTTTTACGTTTGCATGCTCAAGGCCAAAATTTTTGAAACTTTAGTGACATTGTTTAACAGTGCAGTCGCTCGTCTGATATGAACAATACAGTCTTTTGTCAATATCTTCCTTATTATCTATCCGTCTGTATAATTGAAAGCATATTATTTCTCTGCTCAAGATGGGCTATCAAACTAGCTAGGTTTTATTTTCATAACTCTATTATTAAAAAAAAAAAAATCATATTTTTTTTCTCAAGTTTAGTTTTTGAAATTTGTTCGGGAACCTTCTCTCATGTGTTTTGCCGCGGCATTCAAATAAAGACCAAGTATCGAAAAACGTCCAAGAAATGGCTGTCTCGAATAAGAGCTAAGGTCCTTTTCTTGTCCATTTCCTTACTTATGTCAACTAGTGACGTGAATTTTTTTTCTTTCACCCCCAATTGCGTCATTTTTGCCGTTCGAACTTCAATCATCACAAACCCTCCTATCCAACCGACCGATTCGAGGGTTTCGAGGTCAGTTATAGGAAAATATCTACACCACTAGATACTCTGATGTATCTTTTATTCTGTAATTTAACATAACATGGTACTATCCATCGAAATATACACATTCCTGATGTTTTTCTTTCGGCGTCTAAGGTGAGAAAAGAATTTCACCTCCATCTTGGAAGGGTAGATAACTATATCATATTCTCTGCCCTCTTGGAAGATCCCTTGCTGTTAATCAGATAGGTGCACTGCTAATCGTATAATGGAATGCGACTTCTTCAACATCAGAAACTCATTAAAACGCCACATTGCTTCAGGTGCACTAACGACCGTCCATCTAAGAAAGTTTGAATCTCATCAAAGACTAAACTGACTTTTGGAAAAATGATCATCTCATTTCAACCCATAACCCGTCATGGGTCGTAGGGGTGCCATGGTGGAAGCATCAGCAGACAGGGTCCTCCACTGGTCTCTATTCTCAGCAATGCGTACAAGTGTGGAAAAACCGTGTCCTGCCCATTCTTTGATGTTATCAGCCCAGGATTTTCTTTGCCTTCCTCTTCTCCGTTTACCTTCGACTGTTCCCTGGAGGATCGTTTTCGAAAGGGAGTCATGACGAGTTACATGCCCAAACCAGGCAAGCTTTCGACGTTTCACTTCTGACAAAAGTGGTTCTTGGTGGCCTGCATAGGTGTTTATCTTCTCTCTAACATAGACATTTGTTTTGTGCTCTTTATAGCAAATGCGCAAAATTCTTCTATAACATTTATGCTCGAAAGCCTGAATCCTTCGCTCCGTATCTGCAGTGAGTGTCCAGCCCTCACACCCATACAAGAGAATAGATAATACAAGTGATTTGTAATCATTTGCAAAATGATATCGTTTCTTTATGTCAGGTCAAAAGTCAGGAAAAGACATTGACTGATGATATAGACCAGAAATTGAACACCATTTCAACAATATATAAGGAAAGCAGCAAATCACGCTTGGGATTCCAGGAAAGGAAGAAGCAAGACTGGATAACACCAGAAACATTAAACACCATAACACTGAGAAAGGAAATGAAAAGAAAGAAAACTGAAGCGAAGTCCCCCAGGTTAAAGCAACTATATAGCGAACAGTAGAGACAGCTGGACAAGGAAGTTAATAGCTAAACCCGAGCCAACAAAAGGAATTTCATAGACGATCTTGCAAGACAGGCAGAAGAGGCAGCACTGAGAAATGAACAAAGCACAGTATACAAAATAACTAAATTCATCAGCGGAAAACGAGGTGCAAACAACATTACATTAGTAAGAGATAAGCAAGGAAATCTCATCACGACAGCAGGGGGACAGGAAACAAGATGGGCAGAGCACTTCAGAGAAACTCTGAACAAGGAACCACCAGAGACACAATTGAATGTTCCTGAGGCTGAAAACGATCTAGATGTAAATACAGACATTCCACGAAAAGAAGAAATCATCAAAGCAATTAAAGGGTTAAAGAACGGAAAAGCTCCTAGCCATGATAACTTAAATGTAGAGCTATTTAAGACAGACCCTGAGCTAGCAGCAGAACTATTAGAACCACTATTTGCACAAGTCTGGAAAACAGGGACAACACGATCAGAGTGGAACAAAGGAATAATTGTCAAATTGCCCAGGAAGGGAGATCTTGCAGACTGCAATAATTGGAGAGGAATCACTCTTCTCTCAGTTCCCAGCAAAATACTAGGCAGGGTAATTATACAGAGAATTTCAAAAGCAGTAGACCACAAACTGAGGAAAGAACAAGCAGGATTTAGAAAGAACAGAAGATGTGTAGATCATATATTCACTCTCAGGAACATCATAGAGCAGTGCTCAGAATGGCAAAGACAGCTGTACATTAATTTCGTTGATTTTGAAAAGGCTTTTGACAGCATACATAGGGACAGTTTATGGAAAATACTGAGGGCTTATGGAATTCCAAGCTGCATAGTGTCAATCATAAAAAGCCTCTATGCCAACTTTACATGTAGTGTTGGGAAGAGCAACCGAATCTTTGATGTGAAGACAGGAGTACGACAGGGATGCCCCTTATCAACCACTCTATTTTTAACAGTCATAGACTGGGTGATGCGCTAGACAACAGAGGGCAGTTCAAGAGGAATAAGATGGACTACACTTTCTACATTGAAAGATCTGGAATATACAGATGACATTGCACTACTAGCACATTCACATCAACACATCCAGGAAAAAACGAATAGACTTAATAAGTATAGCCAGCAGGTGGGCTTGAACATCAATTTAAATTGTCCTGGAATCAATTTGTTGTTGCCCTACAAGATGCCATTAGAAGTGATGGCCACTGCTTTGACGGTCGGCGGCTAAGGATCAAAGAAGAAAGACTAAACTACTATCGATACCTTCCCTTTGTAATTGTACCGATGCCGCATAATGACCTTTATAAACGTATTTATAGAGGTACTTTACACTCTACAGAGACACACACTTCATGCACGCATTGAATTTCTAAAACAACCATGGATTATAAGGTACAATCCATCTAGTGTCCATGTCATACTTTCCTACTTAAACAGAAGATCCTTGTCTTTCTTATATATTGGATAGCCATTAGCATTCTCATTTGTTGTATCTCTGAACTCTCTCGGAAATCCCTTACTGTATGCACCTTCTTTCATGCTCGGACAGCGTGCACTAAATGCGCCCCAGGGACCATGTAGCATGCACTTTGTGACGATTTCAAACAACCTTGGATTTGTTTTTGAGCATGGTAGCTCTGCATTGACGACTCTGTCAATGTCATCCTTTGTGAGTATTTTAGAATCTGTAGACAGAGTGAGAAGTATGTGCGAATGTGGTAGTGTGACCGTGTTACTGATGATATTTGTAGTTGGTACCCATCTATCAAGGTGTTGCTGGCAGTCGCCAGAGATGGATACTCTTGATTTAATATATCTCACAGGTTCAATAAACTCCTCTTGGGACACACTCAATAGATCGTAGTTAATAAACGTGTACAACTTTCTCCTCCAAAATTTGAATAAGGTATCTGAAATGACTTGATAACTCCAGTGTTGGTACGATTGATTTATTAATCAATTAGAACGGCAAGTCCAACTGGAAACATATATACAGGTTTGACACCTCAATGTACATAGAACAATAATATTCTGTGGAGCTCCTAAGTTCCATGCGTCTGTCCATGATCTTCTGGGTTACCCAAATAAGCTATTATGTTTAGTAGTTGGAGTCGTTGGTAAGTCCTTCCCTTAAATGATCATCTCACGGAAAACGAAAATAAAACCTACAGGGCGAGAGGTACTAACCTGAATAATTACTGTTCAATTATTAAAATAACTCCGCCTAGGCTGGTCCCAAGCCCGGCTGAAAAAGGAGGAGAGCATGCCTGCATGGAGGCCGTAAGGAGGTAGCCCGTCCACCATGCAAAGGCACAACAGGCCAATCACCTGTTTGTCTTAAAACCTGATTACGCGAAACATAACAGAGAAAACCGGACTGATTCTAAAGGCGACGAACTGGAACGGACTACGGACTACGACTTACAGAACATGGAACACAAGAAGTATGAATGGGAAGGAAGATGAGCTGGTGGAAAAGATGATGAAATCCAAATTAGAAATCCTGGCTTTAACAGAAACAAAGAAAAAAGGACAAGGAGTTATGGATCTCGATGGCGACACGCTGCTCTTCAGTTGTGTCCCCACATCTGAAAGAGCTAAAGGGGGCGTGGGCTTGTATTGTGGCCAAAAACCAAAGGGATAATATCAAGGGATGGAACTTTGTCTCAGAACGCATTAGAGTCCTAAAACTAAAAGAAGGAGAAACCATAGTCAAGATTGTCATTGTGTGTGGGCCAAATGAAGATGAGCGAGCAGAGGTCAAGGAAGAATTATTCCAGCTATTCAAAGGACATTGGGGAGCCGCGCTAGCGTAGTGGTTACAACACCGCTCTGGCGACCGGGTGATTTCAGGATCAAAGTTGGAAATGACGGCATTTAGAGGGGTTTTTCGTCGACCGGGATTTGGACTGATTAACTCGAATGACCTGGCGAGGACTTTAAGGAGTGTCGTCGACCAGGGACTGGCGGCTCCTGATCATTACCCAGCTGCAGTGGGTACCTCCGAAATCGGCGAGTATTTGCCTGAATGGCGAGGGACACCTGTCTCTGTACAAGAAATAAAGGGATACTCACGTAAAATCAATGTCAGGTTAGACATAAAAATAATAACCTGAGATTTCGCCTCGAGTATTAGCGGGCGAACGCAAAAAAAAAAAAAAAAAAAAAAAAAAAAAAAAAAAAAAAAAGGACATTGGACGACTGCCTAGATGAAATTGTCATGCTCGGAGATTTCAATGCCAGAGTTGGAAATGACCATGCTAGATGGGGTGGGGCTATCGGAAGATATGAAGAAACTGTTAATGACAATGGAAAGCGACTCCTTAGATTCTGCACACAGCAGAATCTGATCATTACAAATACAAAGTTCCCCCATAAGTGCATACATGTATACACTAGGTGCGAACCAACAAAGAATGAGAAGTCAGTGATCGACTATGCCATTGTTAGGAAGAGTTCATTTAAATTTAAGTATGTCCGGGATGCCAAGTATGACAGGGCAGCAGAGATTGTGGTGAAGTTCAACTTGGGAACAATTAAAAGAACAACTTGAAAGAGGTACAGATCGGCCTAAGAACTGCCTAAATCACGAAGAAGCTAAGTAAACGAACAGGGGGAAACAAGCATTAAGACCTACAAGCTGAGAGAGCCTCAAATTTATAAAGGACAAGCAATGCAAATTGCTTACTGTCCAAAAAGAAGTAATGGAAAGATGGAAATAATTTTTTTCAAAACTCCTGGAAAGTGAGAAAGGTCAAACATCAGAAATGATAACTACTGGCACAGAAGAGGAAACCAATGGTGATGAAGATGACATAAAGATGGAAGAACTGAAGGCAGCACTGGAGAAAATCAAGATGGGCAAAGCAGCAGGGCATCATGGTATAACACCAGAAATGGTTAAGTACATGGGAGCATCAGGCGACCTATTACTCTTAAGGGTCCTACGGGCAGCTTGGGGCAACAAGACCATACCAAAGGATTGGGAGATTGCCATAATAACACCGATTTAAAAAAGGTGACAACCGGCAATGTGGAAACCATTGAGTCATACCCTTTTCAGTGTCCCTGGTAAAATCTATTCTAGAATCCTAGATCAGAGACTCAGACGCCTAGCTGAGCCACAGATGGATGAGGTCCAGTGTGGCTTCCGAGCGAATCGAAGTACTCAAGACCTAATCTTCACACTCAGACAGTTGAGTGGAGAGGCTCTTGAGTATAAGAAGAGATACATCTTTGCTTCTTAGATCTGGAAAAGGCATTTGACAAGGTCCCCTGGAGCAAACCCTGGGACTGTTGGCAAGGAAGAACATTCCATCACCTTGGATTCATGCTATACAGAGCTTCTACAGATCTTGCTGAAATTATGTGAGGACAGCAAACCATAAGTCAGAAGAATTCAGGACCACCACTGGTGTAAGACAAGGTGATATCCTGTCACCTTATCTTTTCATACTCCTCATGGACGATGTAAGGAAGGCATGTAAGGAGATGACAGGAAAGTATTCAGTGGGGTACTGGAAGATGAGACAGGTCTGTATTTCAGAGCTGGCATTTGCTGATGATGTTTCCCTGATTGCTAAATCAGAGGCACATCTCCAATCCAACTTGCGAGTCTGGAAGGAAGAGCTGGAGAAGAGAGAAATGATCATAAGCAGCTCGAAAAAAACCATAGTTATTTCATGAGAGGAAAGAAGACATCAGATTAAGCTGGGAGAACATGTCATGGAGCACGTCGACCACTTTAATTACATTGGAGCTGTCATAGTCCGGAAGGGAGGCATCAAAGAGTTGTTTACCCGAAGAGCAGTAACTGGGAGACTTTCTCAAGCCACAAATCGAGCATTTCTCAGCAAAGGAGAAATTGGTAAGAAGACGAAGATGGCTGTATACCGCTCCACCTATGCCACAGTCTTGACATATGGATGCGATTCATGGGCAATGACTACAACCCACAAAAGCTAGATCCAAACTTCAGAAAGAAGGTATCTGAGGAAGGTGGTTTAAGTAACAAGAAGAGACATGGTCCGCAACAAGACGATACGTCAAGGCCTAAAAACCGAACCCCTGCGGACCCAAGTAGAACAGTCCCAACTGAGATGGTTTGGCCATGTCTGCAGAATGGAAGAAGATCGGCTACCACGATAAGCATGGGAAACTAAGAGCCTGGGATCCATTCCTCCAGGACGACCTAACGTCCGCTGGGAGGACAACATTAGACAATCTTTGAAGGACCGAGGACTAGAATGGAACCAAACCAGGAAGAAGACAGACGATAGAATAGTATGGCGCTCTCCTCACGGTAGTAGAGAAGCGAATAAGTAAGTAAGTAAGTAAGAATTAATAAAAATACTTCTGTTTAAGTATTTAAAACGTTTGAGATAATCTCTCAACTGCTGTCTTCGTTGGAGTAAGCTAAACACACACAGTTAAGGGGACTCACTACTCTTCGGCATATTCTAAGACCATAAGTTGTCTCTGATCTACTGGTCTAGCAAGCCCTGGAGCTGACGCTAACGCATCTTATATAGGCCCAAAGTGGTGCGGTGCCCGTTGCTAGGCGATTCCCGCCAAGAATGGCGTCGATTAACTAGTGGCGTCTGTCGTTGCTACGCAACTCCCGCTAAAACTATTAGTTAAGGTAACACAGCAATCTAAAATTGTATGGTTTCAGTTTCGGTGTCATCTTCAAAATTTATGTATTTTATTGTCTACTGACTATCTGTTTTATTCTATTGCTGTCATGCTATGCATAGGCCATCCGGTCACAGTAGTCCACGTTTCTGGAACTCACATAGATGAAGGCTATCACAGTACCAAAAAGAATTCCGCTGGAGAATGTCGTCAAAGAGTTCTGCAAGTTTTATTTTGAAAAGTGGCACAGTTATGTCTTGTCTGTGTTCAGGTCGTTGCTTTAATTCCATATCATTCACAATCTCATGCCAGGCAGGATTGCAAGCAAATGTAACGAATAGATAACGTCCACCAAACTTTCGTGCAATTGCCATAACATCTTGATAATTTTGTTCCTTGGAAAGACGAATGCAGAATTATCATCTTCCGTGCTCTCATGTTTTGGTACAGAGCTCTTGCTTTTACTGCTTGAAAATAGTCCACGGTACATTTCCACTCGTAGATCTTTCTGATTATGTCGTAAATAGTTTAATCTAGATCCTCCAGTCTTCACGTAGGCGTCAATAATGTTAATACAATAACTTCCCACTGCTATGACTTAGGCTAAAACTAGGTCTCAATACAAGTTTATAAGAAAAGAATTGCAACTGTGCTACTCTAATATGTTTTGCGGTTCTTCTCTCTTCTGCGTGTTGTAGTTCCACGTGCCAACCATCCTCTCCGCATGGGAATAGCAACGGATACATCATAGGATCTCTTTTCTTGTTTAGCGGTGATATAGTTCTACAGCAGTCACCTGTGGGATATATGCATGGTTCCCCATCTTCACCAACAAATATTGCAGTGTCACAAAACGTTTAGTGCATGCACTTTTGCGCCCTTTTCTCTCTCCTTCATCGTCCTATTATTTGACATATTTTACGCACCTACATGTTTTGCTCTGATCCGCTCCCAGACTTGTTTACGTTTTACCCTGCGAATCGTCATATGGCATGGCTAATTAGACAGGTCAGTGGGTAATACGTTTATCACTTAAAGTCGTCTAGCCACCTTTGATAGAGACGATCTTTGTTGACACAAGGTGGTAGCGCGCGATCGATGGAAAGAAAGCCAGATTGGCTGTCTAATAAATACGTCTGTATGACAGAGAATCATGGACATTAACTGTGCTTATTTGGAAATATTTTCGCTGGATTTTGGTAATATTCCATTAGTGTGTATAATACTATTAACTATACATTTTAACTACAGTGCTTTAGTTGGCTGTTAAGTAATTTTAATTCGCGAGATAAAATTCGGTCTTTGATACAAGACAGTAATATATCCACACTAATTATTGATTGAACGTGTTGAGATAAAATTCGGTCTTTGATACAAAATTTTTACCAGTACTTCAGACGATTCTGTCGATATCATTAGGTAGCTCGACAGGGCTCCTTGTTTGTTTATTTTATACAGAGTCATTTATTAATACAGGAAGTGACGTCACGCCTCTATGGTGATTTTGGCTGACTCAAAACTAAGAACGCAGAAGTGCAGAGATGGTCTGCATGGGCCTTCTACGATTGTGTGTCATGGCGAGTGGACGCATGTGTTTGAGCTCCTGAAAATATAGAATTAATGTACATCCCTATGTTATTCCATCACTAGTACATCAAGATCTTCTGTGAGGTGTATCTAGTAAATTCATTTAAAGGGAGTATGGATTCTCAATGTCGGGTATGCATGGATATTAAAAAATAATGTTGAAATTGCAAAGACAGCGTTCTAGATATGAACAGACTGCACAGAGTTTTATCGACGACTGCATCTAATATGCAATTTGCATGTTGAAATGAAATGCATCTAAATTTGAAGCATCATGAATAAATATGTATACTGTCCACGTCGTCCATTGGGGCTCAAGTAAGGTTGTCTGATGTCAGATGGTTGCGGGGTCTGATGTGTTTGCTACCCTAGAAGTGAACTTGTCCTACAGGAACCATCCTGTCAAATAATAATAACATTATAAAGAAAAAAGACACGCAAGAAAAACATTTCCACACCTTATTTTCACTCATCTATAACTTTCAAACTAATTATAATGTCCTAAAAGAAATCTCCTTTGTAAACACATCTATCTATTATCTTAAACATTAGAACCGAGTCACGCTGAACATAATTCTAAAGCTAAAGGGAAATAATCTAATCTGCTTTAAAATCAAACTCACGTGTCCTCATTTCTTTGTTCATCTCCTAATTAGGAGTTGCCTAACTTCGTTTCTTCCGTCTGGACCGCTCTTGCAAAAAGGGTCTTTGGCCTGCCAGTGCTCTCTTTATATAGACGGCTTGACCAAATCACGAGCAGTGCACGCGCGTAGTAATTGCGTCACGAAAGTAATACACGCGTAACCGGGCTGAGGACTATTTACCAGTGTTCTTGTAAAACGTATACTGTGCAAAAACACAGCTATATACTTCGGGTATTAAACACATAAATATGAAAATGAGGGCGTTATTATATCCCTGTCACATATCTTCCTCCTGAAGATGTTGTGATCCCCACAACCTATACTCCGCCGTCGGCCCTGCGCCTGATTCTTTCTGAGCAGCGAGGCTTTGGGCTCAGATTCTGCAGGAGGTACCAGGCCGGCTGGTGACCATCTTGGTCGTCATTTTCCTCGTCACTCGTTGTCGGGCTGGCATATGCTGTAGAAAGACCCAATGATGGATCTCCCTGCCCATGCTCTGCGTCTCTCTCTTCACTTCTCCGTAGCTCGTGCGCCGCAACCCTCATCTTCAGATATTCGTTGTCTGCTTGTCTTATCACATAAGGACCACCGCTAGCGTCTGGAACTGCTGCTACAATAAATTCTTCGTTGGACCATACGTCTTGTATTTTCGCCCTGTCAGTGTAGTGCACTATTTTCCGCACTATGTTGCCCACTCGTAATGGTGCGGGTCCTGTAAGCTGATTACATCTCTCCCTAATCTCAGCAGCCATTTTCTGCTTTCTCTATGCAGCTTCTTGGTGTGCTACCCGTAACCTCTCTAGGTGACCGTGCAGCCACTCATCAGTTGTCTCAGACTCTTCATCTGGGCGCGTGCCTATCATGAAGTCAAGAGGAAGCCTAAGTTCTCTGCCGAAGAGGAGGTAGTATGGTGAGTACCCTGTCGACGCATTGGGGTTGAAGTTGTAAACCATAACCACCTCAGCTAGGTGTTCAGACCCCCTTTGCTTCTGGTCGGCTGTCATGGGTTTCAGCAAATCACGCAAGGTCTTGTTGAAGCGCTCGCACTGCCCGTTGTCTTTAAGATTGTAAGCGGTAGTGCGGCTCTTGTCGACTCCATTTATCATGCACAGCGCTGCTACTATCGATGATTCGAAATTCCGGCATTCATCAGAATGTATCCTTTGAAGAGCTCCAAGATACTGGAACCACTTTTCCACCAGGGCCTTAGTGACCGTAGTTGCTTTTTGGTCTCTTCTTGGTATGGCAATGGCGTACTTGCTGAACACATCTGTCAGCACTAATACATTCTCAAACCCTTTCGAATCTCGCTCTAGCATTGTGAAATCCATTGCTACTTCCTCGAGTGGCCCGAAGGCATTCAGGTTTCCAGATGGTCCATGAAACTTCAGCTGAGGTGCTTTGGCAATGTTACATCGGCTGCATCTGCGACAAAACACTTCAACGTCAGCTGTGATGCCTACCCAGAAGCACCTACTTCTCAGCTACTGTAGCATGCGCTCTCTTCCCTGAAGGCCCACCTTGTGAGCAGTGTCCAGTATCCGTGGTTTCATGGACTCATGTATTACCAGTTGTTTTATGCTGGATCAATTGATCCCTTCACTCCCCGGTATGAAAAACCCATCTGTCACTTCGAGCCGGTTACTCTGATTAAGTAGTTTCCTTGCAGCCAAGGGGATTTTTCGAGCATCTCTTTCTGCAGGTCTAGTGCCATCATTTACAATCTTCCTAACCATTGCTACCACATCATCCGTTCTTTGGAGATTTACCAATTCCTCGTGCGAACAGGTAGGAAATGCTTGAGTGGTTTCTGGTGCTGTAGATGATTCGGCATGTACCATTTCACTGATATCTTTTGGGCTTGTTGCTGTCATCAGCCCTATCTCATGAGGTATCTGGATAAACCCTCTTACTGCCTCAGCTGTTATGCCCCTTATTGTAACATCTGCATCATCCTCCAGTTCGTCCCATGTGGTCTCAGTAGGAAAGCGGGACAAATAATCTGCATTTCCATTGGCTTTTGCTGCCCGATGTCGAATTGTGTAGTTAAACAAAACAATCTGGGCCATCCATCTCTGCTCTATGGCTCCCTGTTTAGCTTTCTTCCAGAATGCCAGACCTCTGTTATCTGTAAATACTTCTACTTGTGATCCTAGCAGGTATCTTCTGAACTTCTCAGTTATGGCCTACTTAAGACCCAGCAGTTCCAGCCTCTTACTACTTTTTGGGTTTCTTTCAGAGGGTCGAAGTGTGCGACGTGCATACGCCAATACTTTCCATTTTGCACTTGTGAAAGGATTGCTCCTAATCCTTCTTATGATGCATCTACCTCCAGGATAAACGGTAACGAGACGTTTGGGAACCCTAGTAGCGATGTGGAGGTCAGCGCCTTTTTTCAGTGTCTCAAAGGCTACAACACACTCTTCTGTCCACAATTCTCCTATGGGTGACTTACTTCGTCTTTTAGTCTGCATGCCTTGATTGAGTGTAGCTACTACATCATGTAGCGGTTTGGCTATCTTTGCAAATCCCGGTACAAATCTGCGGTAGTAACTGGCCAATCCCAGGAATGACCGTAACTCAGTTTGGGACCGCTTTCATCTTGAACGGCTTTCATCTTGTCTTCCAAAGCTCATATACCATCTGCTGATATAGTATGCCCCAAGAACTAAATTGTTGTCCTACATAGCTTACACTTTTCTCCATTCAACTTCAGCTCTAGCTGGTGTAGCTTAGAGAATACTTTCTCCAGTCGGCTCAAATGGTTAGTGAAGTCAGCGGAGTACACTAAAATGTCATCAAGGTACACTAGTATCAGCTGGAACACTAAATCTTGCATACTGTTCTGCATTAATCGCTGGAAGGTGCTGGCAAAGCCCATAGGCATACTGGTGTATTCATAAAGTCGCAAGGGGTAGCGAATGCAGTTTTCTCTTGGTCTTTCTCATCCATAGCTACTTGATAGTAACCACTTGCCAGATCAAGCGATGAGAATATCTTTGCTCCTCGTAGCGCATCCAGGTACTCATCTACTCGGGGCAGAGGATAGGCATCCCTCTTCGTCTTGCTATTGAGTGCCCTGGAGTCTACACAGAGTCTGAACCGACCATCCTTCTTCCGGACCAAAATTATTGGGGAAGCCCACAGACTGCAACTCTCCTTGATTATTTGTTTGTCAAGCAGTCCTTGTATGTGATCTTGTACCTCTCTGTAGAAAGCAGGCGGGATTCTCCTGTAAGGTTGCTTAACTGGGGTATCATCGGTTAATGGGATGGTGTGCGTTACCATATCTGTGTATCCTACATATGTCTCATCTGTGGCAAAAAGATCGGTATAGCGTCTCAACAACGCTTTTACTTTCTGCTCTTCAGCCTCACTGCCCTCAAATCCGGTATCGTCAATTGCGCATATCTCTGGAGCACCTACAACTCTGAAATATGTGCTGTAGTCCAGCCCGGCTTCTGTCAGTACTCCTACTTGTGTACCAGGTGCTAAAAACAAGTCCTAAACACCCACATTTATGGCCTGAATATCACATGATCCTCCTCTGAGAACAGTCAAATTATGACTCATAATCAGCCCCCTGTGCTCTCTGTTAGGTTCAAAGACAAGGGTTCTTTCTGGCTGGCTTCCTCTTCTGCGCTTTACTGTTATGGCCATGATCGATCGAGCCGGTATGTGAGTTGGCTTCCTCCCAGACACACATACTTTCATAGAGTCTGATTTCTGAGTCACTGTCTGATCTCTTGGAGGGTCCTATTTTAGTATGCCATGTATGTTTGGGATTTGCACAAGGACATTAGTACCTATGATCCCTGGTGTTTTTTTCTGGTTTATAGATCCTTGTATCTCCCCGACAACATAAACTCCACAGTTTTTCACTATTGTGCACCCAACTTGTATGTCCACAACTAAGTGACCAATATGTGGGATAGTGGTACTATTTGCTGCTGTCAGGCGTACCCATCTACTCTCATCCAACGGGAGCTCTCCAAGCATTTCCCTGAAACATTGCTCTGTGATAGTAGACACCTGTGATCCTGTGTCAAGCACACAGTTTATCTTTTTTCCTTCCATCAGTACTACTCATTCAGGCCGACCTCCTACCATCTCGATCCTGTCTTCTTGGTGCTTTCCCTTTGCATTGTGTTCTTTAAACACCTGGGGATTAGGTCCGCTGCTGGTTGACATTTCCTGTGACGGTTGACTCTCTAAATTTCCTTCTGAGTGTGGCCATTCTGTCTGCGCTCAACTTTGGGTGTAGACTTAGCAGCAGAGTAACTGGGAGGACATTTCGCTACTAAATAATGTGCCGACTTGCATTTGAAACATCTTCTAGGTAGCGGGCCATGTGGACACATAGCAGCTATATGATCCCCAAAATCAGTGCAGTTATAGCACCTGATTATTCGGGGCCGTTCCATACACGAGGTTTCTTTCTGCTTCTGTACCTGCGGCTGTTCCCGTGGCGTCTAGAGGTGGTCCTCCTGTTAATGACCCCCACCTGCCGGATCAACATCTCAGGCTCCCTATCATTTGGAGAAGCAGGCAATTTCCTCCCATTTACATTCCTCCTCATGCCAACATGTAACTGCCGCCACATCTACTTGTACTCTTTCTATTTGAGTCACAAAGCTCCCCTTCCACAGCCTGACTCCTCGCCACGGAGGGGTCTAGTTTAGTGCCTGTTGTGGGCATTCCCTCTGGACGTGCCCTAAATTTTTGCACCAAAAGCATCGGATGGTCCTTGCTGGCCTTCTCTGTCTGCCTTACATTTCAGGCATCTGGAACTTCAACTGTGCGACCTCTGCTCTGAGTTGCTCCATTTTAGTGCTTCCTTCTTGATACATGGGTGCCATTTCTTCATCGGATGCTGTGGCGGTGGTTATCCCAGCTCTTGCTGTTTGATCAGTCCCAGTCCATCCCAGAATATCATCTCTTATGGATAAAAATGATACTGCAGGCTCGCGACGAACTCTGTCCCCCATCATTCTTCGTGTCAAGTCGTTCCTCAGACTGGCAATAAACTGGTCCCTTAGCACCGTTTCGTCCAACATGACACCATTAGCTTTCTCTTGCGACTCCGCTGCCTGCTCAAATATCTCGTGCAGCCTATGGGCAAACTCACGCACTGACTCCATTGGCCATTGGTGAGCTGAATAAAATAGTGTCATTAGCTCGTTGGTGCTCGATTCCCCTCACAGCCTGAGTATGGCCTAAAGCATTGCCTCCGGGTTGTTGTCTCTTACATTGTATCCGCAGCTCTCTGCGGACAACTGGGGTCACACTATCGAGAATCACATCAACCTGGTCCTCCCTACTTATGTCGCCGGACCTCCAAGCAGCTCTAACCTCCCTTGCATAGTCATCAACGTTTGGGCCCAAACGTTCCCCAAAACATCTCACTTTCTTGTGGGTAGGCACCATTATGTACTGCACCTATTCTGGCTGGGGCAGCGGACCTGCTACTGAGCCCTCACTTTGCACCACTGATGCACCCATCACTCATGTTGGATCTGCACCCTCGTGCTCCCCTCTGCTTGTAGCACGTGTGCTCCTTGACGCCATCTTGCTGCAAGACTGCACTGCTGGGTGTTTACAATATTTGCACGTTTGCTGCTGGCTTGGGGTCACTGTCTGCCTATCCTACCAAAGACGCTAATTGTGATAGAGTTGGCGAGGAATGATGATGCTGTTGTGATATGTGATTACTGTCTTGCACACACTCACCCGATCCGAACAACAATAAAACTCGGATTCTAAGGCAGGGGCTGTATTTATTTATACAACCCTCTCAGTGACAAAGAGCGAATAAACGCTAAACAAAACAACAAATAAACAAAACACCCAGCCAGTGCTCTATTGCTTATCTGAAACGCAAACAAAGCACCGACTAGTTAAAATCATAATAGTTAAATAATGAGAAACACCATGCTCTCCCCTAGCAAACTGTCCTTCTGCCACGCCACCTGGAACGCTCAACTATCATGCACACACACTCAGTCCATGCATGTCGTCTAATGAGACTAGTATAGTGTTGTGCATGAGGCTGGCAATCTCACCATGTAACACAAATTGCTAACGAAACCACTACTGCAAGAGCATCTGAATGCTTTGAGCGGTCTCCATGCGGAGGCCAGCTCATTGGTGGCTCCATGCTCCATCAGGAGGCCAGCCACACTGGTGGCACCATGCTCCATAAGGAGGCCAGCGACATTGGTGGCGCAATGCCCCATAAGGAGCGAGAAGAGACATAATTTATTCCCATGTGAACCCACTTGCTCTTTATATAGGCGGCTTGACCAAATCATACGCAGTGCACGCGTGTAGTAATTGCGTCACGAAAGTAATATACGCGTAGCCGGGCTGAGGACTATTTACCGGTGTTCTTGTAAAACTTATACTGGGCAAAAACACAGCTATGAAAATGAGGGCGTTATTATAGCCCTATCACACACACACACACACACACACACGCACGCACGCACGCACACACGCACACGCACACACACACACACACACACATATATATATATATTGATGTTCCAGTGATTAAATTAAGGAATATTTTCAAACTTGTGGGAAATCACAGACTTGACTTCACTAAAACACTTTACCTTCTTCACAATACATTCCGGTGTAATCGTCTGTACAAACAGAACACTTTCCACTATCGTCATCACAGGTCTTATTGAAACAGTGTTCAGAGCACATCTTGTAACACAATGGTCCGTAAACATTGTTAGGGCATGCTGGGATTAATATATTTAAAAAGTTAATTGATCTAGATATGTTAGATGGCGCCAAAAAAATATGTCATAAAGCTGCCAAACACTGAAGAAATTAAAGATAATTATAGTAACTGAATATAACTTGTTAGACCAGCAGACGAATTTCTGAGCAAACGAAAAAACAACCGCATACAAATATATATCTTCATTTGTTTATTTATACAATAAATTATCTGAGGGCTATTATCACAACCTTTACAGATAATAGTATAAATTATGGATTCGGATGTAAATGACTCTATTTGACAAAGTCGCCTTTCGGAAAAGGAACAGATTGAGTACAAACGTACAGGTACGACATATATGTTGTTGACACGGATTTGTACCAACATACAAGCTGTTGTGTACAAGTATGTCCTTAAAATTCTTATCACTGCGATATGCCACAAAAGAGGCATCTCGAAACAACTCATGGGTAACAAGATGATAGTGGAGAATATGCAGATGACGAATATGCTGAGGACAAAATTTATAACAAGTTTGTCAGATATAGCAATAGGTTTCGTAGTGAGTGCCATCTGACGAGTGACGTGTGTGATGCGATTAAGGGCATCAAACAAAACTCGTAAAGGATAAACACGGCGGCAACAAACTCAAACATCTCTTTAGCTTTTTCACAAAAATCATCGTCATCGAGACATTTCAGACGTAAGTATAGAAGTTGAGACAAGGGAATGGGATTTCTACAGCTGAAAGGGTGTGATGAGGTATAAAGAAGGAAATTTCTAATTTTAAATTACGGTACTAATTTTAACAGCTCACGTTATCATATATATATATATATATATATATTATATATATATAATATATATATATATATATATATATATATATATATATATATATATATATATATATATATATATATATAATATATATATATATATATATATATATATATATATATATATATATATATATAAAATCCCAGCTTTTCCTGTCAGAAGCTTTCGTAGCGCTAAGGGATGCAACAAGTTATTTTGGTTAGACATTAAATGTATTGTTTCCCTTATATTTGGTTTTTTTTAATACTCTCCCAAAAATAGTAACACTTACCAAAGAAGAATGCGCAAAGGACGGTGTAGATGCGCCACTAACTTCTCTCTGTGAATGGCATGCATGATCATACTTTGTACACAATTATTTGGTTCCCTTATATCGGTGTATTTTTTCATTTAAAAAAGTACTTAAAAATAGATTAATATTAAAGAGTGTAACACTACATTATTAGTAAAATGTTGTTATTATTCAAGAACGTTATACAAGTATTTATAGAATGCATGATCCCGTATACACACATTGGGATCCTCACTGGTGCTACGGAGCTTGTGTACTGTGGTGATGCGAAGGTAGCTTACTTACTAACAGGGGGAAGCAATTCATTTTATTCTGACGTGTTGCGAAAAGAAGAATGCTGTTATATATTGTGACAGCAGGAACGGGGGAAGACAAGGAGACTGGGCACGAAAGATAGAAGGTACTGAACCGTTTGATTATACTGTATGGACAGAAATAAACAACACAACTGATAAACAGTACATGAACTGGAGACAGGAAGATGCGGAGATCCATGATTGTCAACAACACAACTGATAAACAGTACATGAACTAAAGACAGGAAGATGCGGAGATCCATGATTGTCAACAACACAACTGATAAACAGTACATGAACTGGAGACAGGAAGATGTGGTGATCCATGATTGTCAACAACACAACTGATAAACAGTACATGAACTGGAGACAGGAAGATGTGGAGATCCATGATTTAAGTTGTACGTCGCTGTTACGATGTATTGCTGGAATTTGGATACATGTCGTGTGTTGCAAAGGTTGAAAGCAGATGCAACAGGCAAACATCGAACACCATAGAAAAACATGTAACCGGAATCAAATATGCAGCGAAGACGTTTTAAAAACAGGAACATTTTTGGCTCCACATTCTTGAATAAAAATATAATCAGTAATAATGTACTGATACAGTGTCACTGTCCGTCCTTTACAATATCATGTGTGTTTAGTTAGATCTGGCCGACAATGTTCTTTCAAGTCCACTAAGGACTGACGTGAAATAGAGCTTCATAAAATTCTGACATCGTGAAAACTGTTAAAAGGGTTACGGTACGGTACCTCCTTGAGAGTAGCGATCCAACACTAGCCAATAAATATATCGGTAGCGATCATCATCATATCGAAGATGGCTACAAGCACTTATTAAATATCTCCATATTCACGGAGCACATGCAATACACGTCCACACAGTCTGACGGACACAGCCAAAAAGAGACTGAAAGTTAAGAAGTTGCGTCACACTTCTGCTACCTATTACGTCACAACAACGTCAATGATGCGCTGTTCACAAATAGTGCATTATCGTACTACTCGTTGGTGCGCACAAACGTATCTCCTAAACGGGCATATATCTGTGTGCAAGAACGAAGCGTAACAGTCACATTGTCTCGATCAAGAAATCACAACAATGTAAAAGTCCAGATTAAAAGAACAGAAAATCAAGATACTCTTCTGTTATGTTCAGACTTTTAACATCAGATGTAAAACAGATATTTTGTTTTTAAAAAAAATACTTTTTAATAAGTAAATTTGATTGGTGCTGTTGAATGTAATTGCCGTCTGATGACGGGCTGTCACACACTATTGTTTAATATTTATCTGTCAAATCACATTTCTGTGGTACATAGCTTTTCCTACTTGTTTACTAATTGTTCATAACTCACTTCCTTATGTCAGGATCGGTCTTTATAACCCCGAGGATCTCAATGGCTTAGCTTTCCAAATTGAAATGGAAGGAATGAAGATAGGAAAAACAGTAAATGATAGTGTAGATACATTTACAAATAACGTTACAGAAGAAATACTAAGAATAGGAACAAGACACATACCCACAGCAAATAAATCCAGAGCAAAATACTAGAAAAGATAAAACACAACAGGGAAATAAAACCCAGCTCTATGGTGGACAACCAAATGCACAGAAAAAATCAAACTTTAGAACACAAGCTCTGAAAAGATATAGAAGAAATAGGACAGAAAGCAACTCTGAACAATATTTAAAAAATAAGAAATGAAACAAGTAAAATACTATTCAAAGAAAAGGAAGCATATTGGAAAACCTTCTGTGAAACTCTTAATCCAGGCACTCATTCCATTACAAGTGTTTGGGACAAACTGAAATCAATTTAAGGAAATACTAAAAGAATTTCAATACCAACTATAAAAATACCAGAACGAGCGGAGTCGGACAAACAAAAAGCTGACTTCCTAGCTAAATACTTCTTCACAGTAAGTGCAAAAGTAAGAAAGAATTAGATAGAAGAGAGAAACTCATAGCGGAACTAAAGACAAAAGAGATAGAAAGTGTAGGGGAATGGTCATACATAAAATCTGAAATAACAATTGTAGAAGTAGAGAAAGTGAAACACGAAAAATCTAACTCAGCTTCAGGACAGAACATCCTGAGCTATGAAATTTTTAAAAAGTTACACAAAAATACATTGGAAATAACTACCTCCCTATTTAACCTTGTATGGAATACAGGAAATATACCAAAGGCCTGGAAAGTAGCAGTAGTGATACCAATACTACAACCAGATAATGAGGCAATGATGGGAGTTTCTATAGACCAATAGCATTGACATCTCAGTTGGGAAAAATTATGGAGACTGTAGTGAACAACAGACTAAAATTTCACATGAAAAAAAAAAGAATTTAGACATCCCAACGCAATCTGGGTTCAGTAAAACAGAAGCACTATGGATCAATTTATTAAACTAGAACATGAAGCAAAGTCAGGTTAAAAAAACCGCAAAAACAGTGGCCATATTTTTAGATGTAGCAAGAGCAAATGATGAATGCTGGAGAGAAGGAATACTCTACAAGGTTAGCAAGATATGGATAGCAGGGAAAATGTACAAATACATAGATAACTTATTACAGGACAGGTAATTTACAGTACAGGTAAATAATGATAAATCAAGAGATTTACGAACAAAAAATGGCATCCCACAAGGATCGGTATTATCGCCAACATTATATGCTGAAATCGTAAATGACTTAGGAGACGAATTAAAAAAACAAACATTAAAAACAAGTTATCGCAATGTGCAAATGATACTTCTTCTTCTTCCTCGTTCGTCCTGAAAAGGACGTTGGTTGCGTTGTGTCTGTTTACGCCGGAGCTGTGATATCTGCACATTTCGGTCGACACATCCGACTTCCGCACGGCATTTTTTGGGACCGGGTTTGCCTTCCCTCTGCGATCCCTACTCTTTCAGCCAGACTGCAGTGACGCAGACTGTTTCCAGGACCACCACGTGGAGGTGGAGTAGGGTCTTGGTCAGCTCTGGTTCGCTGACCCTGATGCAAGCAGTCAAGCTATGGGTCGCTGACTGCATTCTCTATTGCTGCATCTTTGGGTCCCGTGCAAATGATACAGCAATCTGGAGGACTGAAAAAATTCTTCCAAAAATATTTAAAGATCTTAAAGTTCAAGTAAATAAAGTTTTAGAATGGATGACAAAGTGTGGCTTCCAATTAAATGTTAAAAGAACAGTAGGAATGACATTCGGTAGAGGCAGAGTAATAAAAAATAGTGTAGTAGACATAAAGATCCTAGGACAAAAGGTAAACACGGTAAAAATAAAAAAAATACTTAGTTATGTGTCACGGCGCTCTTTCGCTGCACGAGTAACCGCTTGTTCTTTTGGAAGCCGCCGAGGGGCTGAGGAATATAGACGAGCGATCGAGGTCATGTGATCATCTCGAGTTTTGAAGCCAATGGTGTCAGTGGCCGGGGCATTCATCGTTCGACTACCGTCCTGTGTGGACCAGCTTTTGCACTGTCCATATTGAATGACATTTAGGGAGACAGCACCTGCCATTACAGCCTTGTCCTGATGCCAGTATTATAGAGAGGAAGTTAGTCTCTCAGTGGTGATTTTGTGACCTGAGGTTTCTCTCGTAAGTAAGAACGAGTTGTATTTGATAGTTGTCAATTTGACATTATGATGGTTATTGCCGCTCGTGTAATCGGGGTTCACCAAAGCAAATAGGTTGTTATATTGTCTAGATTTATATGATGTATTAGCTGGTAGTGGCAGTGTATTTATATTTTTGCATTTCATCAAGGCCGATTGTGGCCAGATGATGTTGCTTCTAATAAAGGAATATTAGCTGTTTTGGAAGCCTTATTTTCTCGTTTCCACCATTGTTCGTGTAGTCCCTTAGTGTATACGAGCCATTGTCTATCTTAAGTTAAATCCAGCACGAACAGTGGTACAACCCTACGAGTGGGGGTAGCCAGCTAGCACCTTCCCCCACCCGATCAGGTGGGTCTTGACAGTATGACACTAGACCAACAACTCAACTTAACAGCCATATAGATAAGCTGGTGGAGAGCTGCATATGACTTGATGAGATACCTAAAAGGTAATGGATAGGGTGCAAGCAGAAAGGTTATGCTTATGTTCTACAGATTATTTGTCAGCTGGATTATAGACTATGAGAGTATAATATACGACTCTGCTGCACCCAGCAACAAGAAAAAAATTCGATAAAATACAACTTAAGGTGCAATGCACAATAGCAGGAGCAATAAAATCAACATCACTTGAAGCACTAGAGGTGGCACTAGGCATAATGCAACTAGAGAAGAAAAGAACTTAGATTAAATTATATGGCCATGGTTCTAACAAACAAAAATCCCTCAACCAGATCAATGTTTGTGAAGAATCGCCCAACGGTATGGGACACCCCACTAGACCCAAAAAGGTACACAATAGGATGGAAGTACCTGGAAGAAAAAGAACAGAAACAAACTATAATTAATGCAATAAACTATAGTAGCAAATACACCCCAGTGATACCACCATGGGAGCTCAAGAAACAAGAAATCGACCTGTATTTAGCAGAAATAATCAATAAAAAGGTAGAAAATAGCTGTATAAAAACATAGCGAAGGAATACATAGATCAAATAACGAAGGGTAGCTTAAAAGTATATACTTGTGACGTACGTCTAAGTATGACAAATGAATTTCCCTGACTCGATGGATTATAACAGAATATTGGCCTCTCATAACTTTAGAACCCCTGATCATCTATTGTAACTTTAACCCGCATGCAGCATTTCCACGCGAATTTTACACGCTGGATCAAAGACAGGCTGATCTTCAGAATTCAACGTGGGGCGGTATACGATCTAAAGAAATCAAGGAACTCCCAGCTAACGTAGTTAGCTTCTCAAGAAATTTTTCGCACTCTCATGCGAGCAGTCTGAGACGAAGAAAATCGGTAGACTGGGGGAAACGGAGGAATCGCAGCGGTTAACACAACGGCGAGGTACCTCGGATTCTGCTCGACTTCAAGAAGGGTGTGAAAGTCTAACACGTCCTATTTAAGTTACATTTGAGAAGTATAAATAAAGAACTCCGAAAACTGCATTTCATCGTTCGTTCTGACAGAATCCTAGTTTCACTAGCATAGTCGGATTCCTGCTAGATTTCATCTACCTTCGTTGACTATTGGAGTGTATTCTTTCTGCGCAGACGGTAATTTATACATTAGCTTCGAGTGATCAGTGGTCTAGTTATTTCAATTTATTTCATTGGATTGTGGTGTAAATTTAACTTATTAAATAAACCCCTTTTCAAAGTTCTAGTGCAAACTAATGTTACAGCTAAAAGTATTTCCTAATACACTTGATGCGTAAATTAATTTTGCAGACGTTAAAGAGAATTATAACTAGTAAATACAGTTTAGCTCTGTATAGATTGATGTGCTTTTGATTATTTTAACTCACGGGGAGTTTTCCTGATTTGTTAATTGACGACGCTAATAAAGAAAATAGGCTAACTGTAATTTATCGCGTGTCAGATTATAATATGATTTGTAATGCATTTCTTGTTTGATTATCTTTCATTCAGAACGATCATTCAACCTGCATCCCAGCAATTATTAATTATATACAGAGTTCTGCCAACTCAATTCGATAACTCCAGTAACATATGAACCTTTTTAAAGCTAAACTTGTGGCGACCTGTAATGGGCCCCGCTCCTCTGAATTTAACTGAGAATAAAGCCACCCAAGAAACACTTTTAAAATACTAGTTCATATAGTCCTTAAAAGTAAAACTGGAAGCAGAACATATTTTATTCACTGCCCTATTTGTGAAGAAAAAACATAGGTCTACCTGAACACTGTCTGTCAAGTATATTCAGTGGATTTTACACACCCCCCGAAGAACTTACCTCAGTATTTTTTTTAACTTGTGACATTACGGAAAAAGAAAGTTATTTCCACCAGCTGTGCCAATTTTAGGAACCACACCATACCTCACGCCTAGCCAAATGCCTGTGCCATTCATTAGGAACTTTATCTAAACCAACAGTAGCCTTTACGCTTCACCGTCTGGCGATTTTTTGAGACTATTTGTTACCTCGTTAAATCTGGGGCCTGACACGGAAGAAATAAGAGGACCAGTCCATTATTCCACGGTATTAGCTGCTGTGGTAAATAATTCCTAGAGTGACAGAATTCACCATTTTGGTAAGTCTGCGTGTGTGTTTGTGGGATGGCCAGCCCTAGTGTGTTTTTTTGAATGAAAGGAGATTTAATCTTTTCTTTACCCTTTTAATTAGTTCGACCTAGTATTAAGGTGCATTATATTCCTTGTATGGGACTTCTCCTAGCGGGATTGTGTAACTGTGTTCATTCCCCCCTCCCGTAAAATTTGTATGATTAAAGGGAGACATTTGAGAACCCTAGCTTTTCCTCTACACACCCCCCCCCCTTTTACTGTAACCCCTTGCCTCAGAGTAATAAATTTACCAGTGGGTTAAATTGCCTATCTCTGATCACCCCCCCCCCCCCCCCACTTTCTTGTCTTTTGGACCGGGTCTTGTCTGTTAGTAAATACAAACGGGAAACGGTGGATGGGATATTTCTCCTCAAACCCCCCTCTTCCCTTATCATATTTGTATTCTGTAACCTTTGATTTTGACTGTAAATGTATAATTATTTGTGACTGCTTTATGATAATAAAGGTATTAATCTTTATTTGTGTTGGTTGTCGGCTGGCCCAAAACTCCAAACATTTCCATCTGTGTAGGCTGTATTCATGTACGTTGTGCGACAGAATCACCAAATTGGTGAGTGCGCCTGAGCGACTGGAACTGACAAACAATTGTTTGTTCAGAAGAGAGATAGGAATAGTCTGTGAGAAACAGATATTGTCGTAATAAGAGACTGTCCTTGCTCTTCCCAGCGCTCGTGAATCTACTACCTCATTCTCCTAAATCCTTATTCTCACAGAGCCTTCAATATTCCTCTACACTCTAAAGGGACCAATATCCATCAGCACCCTCTCAGATAAAAATTACGACAATACTGATGGATCTAAAGTGGAAATAGTGTATATTTTACTGTCTCAGGAGATTGGTTATCCCATTTGGGGTGAGTGTAAACATATATTTTAAAAAAAAGTGAATTTGACATGTCGGTAATTGCTAAGTCATAGGAGGCTGGCAACCTCAACATGTGAAAATAATATGTTCATTAACCACTACAGCAAGCACTGGTGTTTGCTTTTTGCTAGTTCGCTCAGGAACGTGAAAGCAGAAGCTACCCCAGACTCCGAATGGAGCAGTGAGATGATTACCTCACATGTGCCTAGGTAGTATAGAATCATTTTGTGAGATTTGTGTACTTTTATAATGTTAGTTCAGGCAAATCATTGCACTCTCGCTTTCCAGACAGATTTTCCCCATTTAAGTAACCAGAAGAATAACGACGATTTCTAATAATATTACCTGAGGTATCCTATGTATACTCAGGGAGAATAATTATTCAGAGAGGCTAACATTGCTGGGTGCACAGCGAGACAATGCGCCTGTTAATCTGCAGCAGACAAATGTACTTAGCAGAGGCATTTGTTTTTTTATTTTTCCTAATGTTCGTAGTGCGAGACTACACTCTGTTCGTGGTACGAAGTTACACTTATAAGAGACCAGTCTGAAGTAAGAGTCTTCACCACTATCTTGTGATTCAAAAGCTGAGTTCGACATCAACTACCTACAGTGGACTCGTTGTGAAGACACCCACCTTGACATTAGGAGTGATATTCATCTAGACGCCCCTAGAGAAGAGTCCTCAACACAAAGGACATGATAATAATAATAATAATAATAGCCCCTTCAGTCATAACTGACTATGGGAATGCGCCCCTGAGGTGACAACCCTCAGCTGCTTATTTTCCTGGTGCTCCTTTCGACGTTTTCTCCTCACCTCTGCTTCTTGTGTGAGCCTCTCTTCGCCCAATCTGTGGTGGCGCCGTAAATAGCATCGCCACTTAGTGCGATCGGCAGCTTTATCCTCCCATGTTGCTGGATCCATGTCCAGTGCCCTCATATCTCTCTTGCACACATCTTTGAACCTCAGCTGTGGTCGCCCAACTGTTCTCTTGCCATCTGCTAATTGTCCGTAGAAGATATCTTTTGGGATGCGACCATCATCCATGCGGCGAACATGGCCAAGCCAGCGAAGTCTGCGCTGTCTAAGAAGCGTATACATACTTTGAAGGCCAGCACGTGACAACACCTCGACATTTGTCACTTTATCTTTCCACGAGATGCCGAGGATGCGGCGTAGACACCGCAAATGGAAGGTATTGAGCCTTCTTTCTTGCTTAGCATAGGTCGTCCAGGTCTCGCTGCCATATAGGAGTGTGCTGGTGATGCAGGCATTATATACCGCAGCTTTGGTCTTCATTGTGAGTTTAGAGTTTCCCCAAACACGCGATGTGANNAAGTCTCAGTGAAGACAATTTAAAAACACTCTCAAGCCACTTTCATCTATATTTATTTAAATTTGTAAAAGACAAATTGATTATTAAATGTGGTATATGTTATTGAAGACACCTTGAACATGACATTGGAGGAGGCAGGAGGGCTGGCTAGAGATCGAGATTCTTTCAGGCGGGTTGTGATGAGAGCGACGTTCTGGAAAGGACGTGCTACATGATGATGATGATATGTTATTTTAGAAAGTCATAGTTGATTCATTCTTATTGATAAGAGAGCGCACGTATGATCTAAAATCTCTAATACATATACAAAAAGTTACAGCCATAGAGCAAAAAATAGTTATAACAGGGATTTCGCTGGATTAAACCAGCTGGATGCTCGGACAAGCCACACAATTGCTTAAAACTTCACAAAAGATGCCGGATTAGATAGGTTAATAGTGCTCTACCCTATGCATCATTGTTCTTGACTTCTGAATTACCTTGTGATAACTCCCCTGAGATAGAAGTATCATTATCCTTCTTTCTGCAACTCTGCCAAGAGTAATCATGTGCGAAGGTAGACACCTTTGAAGACATATTTTAGATGCTTTTGAGTTTTGGCCACTGGTGGACCACTAGTGCAGAGCAAAGGGGAGGGACATCCCGTGACAAAAATTGTTCCATTTACGTTGATAAAGCATTCCGGAGAAGTCGTTTTCTTCGCGATGACTATAGCCTCTGTCGTTTTTGCTATGAAGGCTAAGGTCTTTTTTTAAACTTTCTGTCACTTCTGCATGAATTATTTCCTACAACTCATTTTCACTATTTGCTATTGTCACATAATTGGGTTAGCTCTCTTTTCCTCTCCGGCATTATTGTTATAGAGTCATTGTTTGCACTTCTTCTCTTGTCTGTTTACCTGACCATCCCGGCTGAGAGAGTACACAGGTGATGCAATGTTGACCGACAGTCATATTGGTAACAATTCTCGTGTACCAAACCTTGGTCGCGTCGGATGAACATGACGTACGCCCAGCAAGTTTATTTACCGCTAATATGGCTATTGTGATTCACTAATTACTGCCGTGAAGAGTCACAGCCCAGATGGTTACTCGAGGGACGGTGTTTGCACAAGGACGGGGAGATAAATTACCCGTCTGCTGACATATTACAGACATGCACGTGAAAGACGAAATATTGTAATAACGTCCGGACAGAAGTGTTAAAATGACATTATTTGTGATAATGTAGGGAGTTGTAGTGCAATCCTTACCGCGAATCGACTGATATAACAACGCTTTATACGGAAAATGACCTTTTAAATAACATGCAGAATTTTCCTATGAGGAATTATTTTGAATAGATGTCGTGGAATATTCTAATCCACATATATAAATTATCAAGTAAATATAAAGCCTAATAAATACATATAATAAATAAAGGAAGAAGAATGGTAAAGAACAGTGCTGTCACAATGACTGTACTCGAAATCCCCTTGTTTTCTACTGCGTAAGCAAATTGTAACGTTTCACGTCGATATTAAAGGCTTTCTGCAACATACACGCGTTTCCCAAACACACAATAAAATGTGCTGCCTTTCTAAGAAAAACCTTGAAATATGCAAGTTGACCTAAATTTTAAATTCCATTCATGTCTTTTTCTACACTGCGTTACCAAAACGAACGAACAGATGGACAAAAGGATAAAGAGAGAGGGGAGGGCTGAAAATCAGGAACGCATGCAACACGCGTCGCGCGATACACAAATGCTGCCATCACGCGTGTAAGTCTACATGCACTAATTTTTTTTTTCAGACGGACAGTGATAAAATACACTACCCTTTCCCAGAGTTAGGTTTATAAATCATAAAAAACTCTTATTAGAAAAGATAACATTAGATGGGTTTACGGTTGAAAACATAACAGTACCCAGACAGCACATCTTCGAAACAGGAGGTAGAAAATACATATTTTGAACGCAGCCACGTAGCTCTTTTAAATTTGGATAATTGGGTTCCTTAGGGCTTGCTGACAAATAATATGTAAAACGTTACGCAAATAGTCCAGGAATTAATAAATTATACCCAAAATAAAATAGTGAGGATGCCTGACAGCATGGAATCATTTCTGCTCATAAAATTTTTTTTATAACGTGTTTGAAAAAACCTTACGTTACATAAATAGCCTACCATGTAAACTCCCCATTGATTGGAGCGCAACAAATGAAAGCCTAACCACGATTGGTCGGACTATAAATACTATCTTTCGTTGTTAGGGGAAACGGGGAAAGGTAACATTTTTTCAAACACTTGTCGAAACGGGGCCTCATTGGTCAGACTCGCTGATATACACACTTGGGAGCGTTAGTTCGAAACCACTTGTTTAAATAAGCTTGATAAAGCATCAGTGCGTTGAAGCCAGCTTATATTTGGCTCAATAAAAGCCTGGAAGATAAGCAGATGGGAATTTGTGCCAGTTTGTGCCAGAATTCATTGCTAATCAACGTATCTGTGTTTATTCGTATGAATTGTGGTAAGCTTGAACCATTCAATATCTTTTAATGAAAATTGAATGTGAATTGTTGATTTATGCCTGTATATATATGTGTAGTTCAGTGGCAAACGTGAGGTAAAGCCTGTAATGCTCCAGCCTGAACAGAGGGTGTCGGAGAAAAGTCAAACGGCATGGAATGGCCAAACAGTACACTGACACCTAGATGATTGACTAGAAAGAAATAATGCTGGAATTGCAGAGGCGTAGTAACCATTAAGAAGGGTAATACTGGAATAAAGTATTTCAAATGAAGCTGACAGTTGGCCTAATGCTCTGAACTCAATGTTTGTGCTGTGTTGTGATCAGTGTAACAAGAGAGTTTAAGTTAGTTATGAAGTAGAAGGTACATCCTTCTTGATTTCAGGGACAGTGGTCTTGATGGTACTGAGCAGCACCTGGTCAGAGCTTTGCTGAATCCAGTGTCGGACAGCATACTCCTTGGTCCTTTTAGCTATCAGTGAGGTGTCTCCAGAGCCCAGAGGAGAATTCGAGCAGAGGAGTCCTTTCCTGCCGCCATCACGCCAGATAAGCTAACTTGGCCAGCTGAGCTCAACATTATGTCCCCTCATCTTGAAATAACTTTGTAAAAATAACATTCAGAGGGGAATTTAATTGTCTTAATATCAGGAACTGAGAACATCTCCAATACTAGTCCCTAAGACAAACTATTGAAGTCATGATGACAAATACCAACAGAGCTTGAACAAAACAAAACCAGTATTACCTCATATTACTACTACACAACTGACACACATAGGATATTTTTAATAATATATGTCACTACAATATTCATATTGATAAAGTCTGTACATATACTTGTAATTAAAATTGATTGTGATTCCTGGTTCCTTTGTATTTGAATCAGGACACAAATACATTATTAACAGCACTGAATACATATTGTTATTTGAAACGTTACGAGTGACTTCTTTAAGATATTCTCATAGAGTGTTATATGTATGTGAGTGTCACAGTGTTGTTAAGAGTAGTGGATTAAATTAAATTGTTTATCTGTCTGTTGTTGTGACTTACACTTCATCATACACATACCCTAGACACATAACGTAGTCATCACACTATTCCAGAATAATTCTGACTGAGATATATAGATATGTGGTAGCAAGTAAGGTTATATATAATACACTACTCTTATTAGATATATATACCTTCACAGCTGATCTCAGTCAGTACACTAAGTCCCCTATAAATATTTATAACATCCCACTTCACCACATATATTGGGGTCTCGCTCTTGGGATTTTGAATCTTTCCCTATTAAAAATATTGGGGGTAATTCACTTCAGGGAATATAAGAATTAAAAGGTATCCTTGGGTGGAATTAAATAAGGTTGAGCTCACGGTGCCTGTGTTGTCCATTATATATATTTAGAATTTGAATTGTTGGTTAGACATTGTAGAAATTTACATGATAGACAATGGCGGACCTGGCCAAATTTCGATCTGCTGCGGTTCAGACTGCAAAAGAGTTAGGATTAGATGGGCAAGTTATGGTTGCCTATGTCACGACGGAATGTGACAAATTTATTGAACGTGAAGAAAGAAGGTTTGAAGCCGAAAGAAAGTTAGAGGCTGACAAGGAAATTAAGAGGTTGCAGATTGAGGCTGACAAAGAGGCAAAAGCATTGGAAGCCGAGGAAAGAAGACAGGCTGCAGAAAGAGAAGAGAAGAAATTAGCTGCAGAAAGGGAAGAGAAGAAATTAGCTGCAGAAAGGGAAGAGAGGAGATTAGCTGCAGAAAGGGAAGCAGAAGATAAAAGATTACAAAGGGAACATGAGTTACGACTAAGGGAGTTTGAGTTTCAAGGCCATGCTCCTGAAAATGGTGCCAGTCCCTTTGCCTCTGATGCTACGGTTACTCAAGGAGCCTCAACCTCAGCTATGAATTTTCATTTAGATCATTTTGTTGAGAAAGACGATGATATAGAGAGCTACCTGAATAGGTATGAGCTATTAGCTACCACGTATGGGTTAGAGAGAGAAAGGTGGAGCTTAAAGTTATCTCAGGGACTTCGTGGGGCAGCTTATGAAGTTTTTGCAAAAATGAGCAGAGGTGATCAGGAAAATTATGACATGCTAAAGCAGGCTCTTTTGTTAAGGTATGAAAAGAATGCAGAATTCTATAGAAAAAAATTTAGGAATGCTAAACTACTGTCAGGTGAAACCTATCACCAGTTCTCTGCACGAATAGAGACATACTTGGAGAAATGGACTTCTCTGGGGAAAACCCAAGATCTTAAGGAAATGGTCCTTATAGAGCAATTAAGAGAGTCCATGGCTCCAGACCTGAGAAAGTTTCTCATGGAACAAGGTGCAGAGAGGCTGGATGAGTTGCTAAATGTTGCTGAAAGGTATCAAGCAGCTCAAGCAGAGGTAACAGGTAATAAAAAGAAACAAGTGGATAACTTTAAGGCACCACAGAACTTTAATAAATTTGATCCTAAGGATCAAAATAAAGGTAAGCACCAATTTGATAGGCCACGGTATGAAAATAAAAATAAATTCCCACAATTCGATGAAAGGAAATATAATGAAAGAAAATCTTTCAACCAAGGAAAAAGGTGGTGTAAAAATTGTCAGATGGACAATCATGACACTGACCGTTGCAGAAGGAAACCTGTGTATATGGCAACCCTTCAGGTCAGGTCGACCTCAAGACAGGAGGAGGATATTATGTTAGATACCACTCCAGAAGAGATGAGGAAGGCACAGGCTGGGGATAAAACACTCAAGCCTTGTTTCAGAAAATTGTCAACTTGTCATACAACTCCAGGCAAGGGAGATTTTTACATGAAAAACAAGTTGATGTATAGGAAGGCCGGAACTAGATCCCATGGTCACGGACAGCTGGTTCTTCCAAAGAGATATAGGACAGAATTAATAAGGAGCATACATGTGAAACCAGATGGGGACCATGAGAAAATAGGTACCATCATTCAAAAGGTGGCTCACAATTATTATTGGCCCAAAGCAAGATGGGACATTGAAAATTTTGTAGAAAGGTGTAGCATAGCACATGAGGGAACACCCACACGTGGGAACATGGATCAGGACCTGGACACGCCATGGGGCAAAATCAGGCCTGACAATAAAAGGAAAAATAGATTTGATAAAGTGGACCAAATGGAATGGGAAGCCCCTTTTCACGGACAAGCTTCACTTAACTGTTTTACAATGGCCACTATGCGGAGAGTGCAAAAAGATGTCTTACCCCAGGATAAGCCGAAAATCCCTCAATCGGACTTAAACAAACTGGAGGAAGAGGATGTAGGGAGGAAATCTCTCATCAAGAATTTTAAGAGGGGAGAAAGCCCCAAAAGAAAAATTGGTAGCGGTCGTTTTGTGAATGATAATTCTGGGAGGAAAAATCATCACTATAAAGCTTCGAGTGGAAGAGACCATACCGGTGCATGGACAAATAGGTCCACACAATTAAAGGTCCATATGTAGCTATGTTAAGAACGTGGACTGATGAAAAGGCAGAGGAAAACATTACATCTTCATACCAGTATGTGAATGAGCTGACCACTCGGTTAAAAACTGGCTGGAAACTTGCCAATGAAAATTTGAAACAAGCCAGGAAGAAACATGCTGCCTATTATAACAGGAAGGCGAAGGACAGAAATTTGGCTGTGGGAGAGAAAGTACTGCTTCTTTTGCCTGAGAGCCAGAATAAGTTACAAATTGGATGGCAGGGTCCATATACAGTTCTAGAGAAGGTGTCTAGAACAAATTATAAGATAGATAAGAAGGGGAAAGAAAAAATCTATCATGTGAATCTCCTGAAGAAATATTTGGAAAGAGAAGATCAGGAAGAGACACACTTGTTGACCTTGTCCATCGCCATGGAGATGAAAAAGGAACCACTTTCATCATTTGAATATCCATTACACCCCTGTGAGACAGCAGCACAGGTGAAAATCAGTATACATTTAACGAAAACTCAGAAAGAGAGAGTGCAACAGGTTCTAAATAATCATGCAGAGGTGTTAACAGACCGACCAGGGCATACAAACCTATTGGAATATGATATGAAACTAATAGACTCCACACCTGTCTGTATGAAACCATATTCTATTCCGTTTGCTAAGGAGAAAGCTTTGAAGGAAGAGATAGATTATCTATTGAAGGAAGGAATTATTTCGCACAGTGAGTCTTCGTATAGTTCCGGTGTTGTACTCTTAAGGAAGCCCTCTGGAGAACATAGACTCTGTATAGATTACAGGAGACTGAATGCTATTACAGAAGGACAGGTGGATCCATTGCCGGATACAAATCAGCTGTTTGCCAGACTAAATAAAGCTAAATATTTCTCAAAAGTGGATCTGAGTAAAGGATACTATCAGATTCCAGTAAAGCCTGAGGTTAGACCATACCTAGCTTTTAGTACCTCAGAAGGACACTATGAGTTTAATAGATTGCCATTTGGATTGAAGAATGCGCCTAGTGTCTTCTCTAGAATGATGAGAAAATTATTGGATCCTCTGAATAATCCCTGTATAACAAATTTTATGGATGATATCCTTATAGCAACAGAAACATTTGAGGAACACATTGACTCTCTGAACATGCTGTTTAATCGACTTAGGGAGGCAAATTTAACAGCCCGACCAACCAAATGTTGCGTTGGATGTAAAGAATTGGAATTTTTGGGACACACAGTTTATCAGGGAAACATGACCCCTGACCCAAAGAATTTAGAGAAACTACAGAAAGCCCCGAGACCACAAACCAAGAAGGACGTGAGATCCTTTGTCTCCTTATGTGGTTTCTACCAGAAGTATATCAAAAACTTTAATTCCATATGTGCACCGTTAACTGAATTGACACGTAAAGGACATCCAGATCGCATTACATGGACACCACAATGTGAAATGACTTACCAAGAATTGAAGGAAAAGCTCACAAGTAAACCCATTTTGAAATTACCTGACTTAAGTCAAGAATTCATAGTAAGGACGGATGCAAGTAATATTGGGTTAGGTGCAACTCTACTACAGAAATCAGATGCAATGGATGGGGAATTAAGCCCAGTGGCATATGCTAGCAGAAAGTTGAATAAAGCTGAAATCAACTACTCAACTAGCGAAAAAGAATGTCTTGCAGTAATATGGGCGATAAAGAAATTCAATATTTATCTATATGGGAATGCATTTAAGTTGCAAACAGATCACAAACCTTTATCGTTTCTAGCACAGGCTAAGCATGAGAACTCTAGGTTACTCCGATGGTCTTTGCTTCTGGCTCCATATAATTTTAGCATTGAGTATATATCTGGAAAAACCAATTTGGGAGCGGATTTTTTAAGCCGCCATCCGTGTGATGAGAATCACCTTAAACCCCAGAAATAATAATAAATTTCTCTATGTGTATATAGAATAAAGGACTGACATATAATGTCTGTTTTAAGAGGGGAGGTGTCGTGGAATATTCTAATCCACATATATAAATTATCAAGTAAATATAAAGCCTAATAAATACATATAATAAATAAAGGAAGAAGAATGGCAAAGAACAGTGCTGTCACAATGACTGTACTCGAAATCCCCTTGTTTTCTACTGCGTAAGCAAATTGTAACGTTTCACGTCGATATTAAAGGCTTTCTGCAACATACACGCGTTTCCCAAACACACAATAAAATGTGCTGCCTTTCTAAGAAAAACCTTGAAATATGCAAGTTGACCTAAATTTTAAATTCCATTCATGTCTATTTCTACACTGCGTTACCAAAACGAACGAACAGATGGACAAAAGGATAAAGAGAGAGGGGAGGGCTGAAAATCAGGAACGCATGCAACACGCGTCGCGCGATACACAAATGCTGCCATCACGCGTGTAAGTCTACATGCACTAATTTTTTTTTCAGACGGACAGTGATAAAATACACTACCCTTTCCCAGAGTTAGGTTTATAAATCATAAAAAACTCTTATTAGAAAAGATAACATTAGATGGGTTTACGGTTGAAAACATAACAGTACCCAGACAGCACATCTTCGAAACAGGAGGTAGAAAATACATATTTTGAACGCAGCCACGTAGCTCTTTTAAATTTGGATAATTGGGTTCCTTAGGGCTTGCTGACAAATAATATGTAAAACGTTACGCAAATAGTCCAGGAATTAATAAATTATACCCAAAATAAAATAGTGAGGATGCCTGACAGCATGGAATCATTTCTGCTCATAAAATTTTTTTTTATAACGTGTTTGAAAAAACCTTACGTTACATAAATAGCCTACCATGTAAACTCCCCATTGATTGGAGCGCAACAAATGAAAGCCTAACCACGATTGGTCGGACTATAAATACTATCTTTCGTTGTTAGGGGAAACGGGGAAAGGTAACATTTTTTCAAACACTTGTCGAAACGGGGCCTCATTGGTCAGACTCGCTGATATACACACTTGGGAGCGTTAGTTCGAAACCACTTGTTTAAATAAGCTTGATAAAGCATCAGTGCGTTGAAGCCAGCTTATATTTGGCTCAATAAAAGCCTGGAAGATAAGCAGATGGGAATTTGTGCCAGTTTGTGCCAGAATTCATTGCTAATCAACGTATCTGTGTTTATTCGTATGAATTGTGGTAAGCTTGAACCATTCAATATCTTTTAATGAAAATTGAATGTGAATTGTTGATTTATGCCTGTATATATATGTGTAGTTCAGTGGCAAACGTGAGGTAAAGCCTGTAATGCTCCAGCCTGAACAGAGGGTGTCGGAGAAAAGTCAAACGGCATGGAATGGCCAAACAGTACACTGACACCTAGATGATTGACTAGAAAGAAATAATGCTGGAATTGCAGAGGCGTAGTAACCATTAAGAAGGGTAATACTGGAATAAAGTATTTCAAATGAAGCTGACAGTTGGCCTAATGCTCTGAACTCAATGTTTGTGCTGTGTTGTGATCAGTGTAACAAGAGAGTTTAAGTTAGTTATGAAGTAGAAGGTACATCCTTCTTGATTTCAGGGACAGTGGTCTTGATGGTACTGAGCAGCACCTGGTCAGAGCTTTGCTGAATCCAGTGTCGGACAGCATACTCCTTGGTCCTTTTAGCTATCAGTGAGGTGTCTCCAGAGCCCAGAGGAGAATTCGAGCAGAGGAGTCCTTTCCTGCCGCCATCACGCCAGATAAGCTAACTTGGCCAGCTGAGCTCAACATTATGTCCCCTCATCTTGAAATAACTTTGTAAAAATAACATTCAGAGGGGAATTTAATTGTCTTAATATCAGGAACTGAGAACATCTCCAATACTAGTCCCTAAGACAAACTATTGAAGTCATGATGACAAATACCAACAGAGCTTGAACAAAACAAAACCAGTATTACCTCATATTACTACTACACAACTGACACACATAGGATATTTTTAATAATATATGTCACTACAATATTCATATTGATAAAGTCTGTACATATACTTGTAATTAAAATTGATTGTGATTCCTGGTTCCTTTGTATTTGAATCAGGACACAAATACATTATTAACAGCACTGAATACATATTGTTATTTGAAACGTTACGAGTGACTTCTTTAAGATATTCTCATAGAGTGTTATATGTATGTGAGTGTCACAGTGTTGTTAAGAGTAGTGGATTAAATTAAATTGTTTATCTGTCTGTTGTTGTGACTTACACTTCATCATACACATACCCTAGACACATAACGTAGTCATCACACTATTCCAGAATAATTCTGACTGAGATATATAGATATGTGGTAGCAAGTAAGGTTATATATAATACACTACTCTTATTAGATATATATACCTTCACAGCTGATCTCAGTCAGTACACTAAGTCCCCTATAAATATTTATAACATCCCACTTCACCACAATAGACCCGATCAAACCACGCTTGATGGTAACTATTGGCCGGCATTCGAGATGTAAACATAACATCATATCTTACTGGAGCCTGTGTAATAGTAAACAACAACGTGCGTGGGACGAATGTTGCAATATAATCTGACACTTTAGTCGATTTAAAGCACTCTGAAATTCAACTCGTCAAGGGACAAGCAGACGAGCCAGAGTAAATAATAGAATTAGAACTAAATTTATCGGATCGGACTTCGTTTGAGCATCTTGAGGAATTATCTCCCATGAGAACTCTACCTACATTAACACCGAACGGAGTCAAAGTGGGAGCTTATTGCCAAGTAACACCACAGAACATGTGTAAGAAGCATCTTCAACAATTTGCCTTAACTATTTTTCTGAGCCAGAAATCAGTCAATGATCCCAGAAACATTTTGGGATAAATTGTACATTTATAATTCTATATTTTGCATTATTAACACATGAAATAATATGTATATATTGTCATGTGAATAATAATATGTTAAAATTGCTATTGGATGTCCAGGTAATTTGTGGCTTGCAACGTCAGCATACAGACTGATGATTTCATGAACGACAACTGCAAAGGCTGGTGACTGCTTTATGTGAGTTTATTATAGCGAACCAAAAGCAGAGGTATTCCCAAGTTCCATATGGAGCAGGGAGTAAATGATAAGAGAAATGATGTACATACGTAGTTTATTGTTAAGCTTTTCAACCAATTTAGAGTTAAACATAAATCTGTTATATTTAAATGTAAAGAAAGTTTTCACTCAATGGGATTAGGATTAATTCTCAAGGAGGGTAAAGTTTTGAGATAGATGGAGTGGTGGAATAAAAAGAGGGGGGCACATGAGTGTGTATCAGAAAAACGCAATACAGTAGAACTCCATTTATCCGAACCCCATGGGACCGAGCATCGTTCGGATAATCAAATGTTCGGATAATTGGATTACATAATGTATCGAGTACATGTACACATATTTCTAAAAATAATTAACCATCACAAGGAAAATACACTATAAAACATATTTACTTGTACTGTAATAATAATACCCACACTGTATTAGATAACTGTATCACCAAAATCTTTTATTACACTGCAGTGCATGTACTACTTGTATTAATTATTTTTGTTAAGAAAGAGAAATGTTTTCAAAATAACATTACAAACGATTCAAAACCAGGCGCAACTTACGTATATATGTACTTGCACAGCTGTAGCCCACTATTTAAAATAATGAGGAATCCTCTTTTGCACCAAACTGGATAGTCTCCTTTTGACTGCTAAGTCCCGCATTCTCTTCAACAGCAGAAGCTGTGTAGGACAGCTGTCATCTTCTTGCTCGTACCAAGCCATCGCTGTTTCTAGTGCTATAGAGGCCTCTTCAGGACTTGGTCGACGTTTTGGTTTTTCTTCATAATCTACAAGTACATCATGTACTTCTGAGGAGTCTTCATCATCGGTCACTACATGTATTTGGTTTTCTTCTTGCACAAAAGACAAAATTTCTTCGTCATTCAAAAACTGAAAACCAGAATCATTATCATCTTCTAGCCACATGTGTGCATCATCTTTGTCACAGTCCGAAAATCCGGGCATTGCTTGAAACAGTTCCACAACTTCATTTATACAATCATCATTTGTGTCCACTGCAGTAGTTTCATTTCCTCCTTTTTTCCCAAGCAATCTACTCCAAGCCTTGTTGAGATTATCTTGTGACAGGGTGGTCCAAGCATCAGCTAACATATAGCAGCAGTCTTTGAGATTAAGCTTTTTGGAAAACGCCACCACACTTTCTTCATCTTCAGCCAACAATAAACGACGCAGGACTTCCTTCTTGTACATCTTTTTAAGCTTTGCTATAACACCCTGATCCATTGGTTGAATCAGTGCTGTTATGTTGGGAGGCAGAAAAATTACTTTAAAATTTGCATCAACTGCATTCAATGTATCCGTCTCTGGATGAGATGGTGCATTGTCCAGTAGAAGAATTACTTTTCCAGTTTTCTTTTCTTGTTCTCTCAACCTCTTCACATTTGGGATGAACTGATTTGTATACCAATCAAGAAATATTTCACTATTCATCCAAGCACTCTTCTGTGCTTTGTAACACAATGGGAGACATGTCACATTCTTTAAACAACGTGGTTTTTTGGCTTTGCCGATCATTAGCACCGGTAAACGATGACTTCCACTGGCATTCGCGGCTACCAAAATTGTTACTCTCTCTTTGCACTGTTTAAACCCAGGGGCAGCTGCTTCGCGCTGAGATGCAAGTGATTTTTGAGGCAATGATTTCCAGTATAAGCCAGTCTCATCGGCATTATACACATCATCGAGTGAATAACCTTCTTCTTCCAAAAAAGCCAAGAATGTTTCTTTAAAATTTTTAGCGGCAGTTGCATCGCTAGATAAAGATTCCCCTTGAATATCCAATTCTCGTATACCATGACGAGATTTAAAGTTTCTTAACCATCCCTGGCTAGCCTTAAAGTCAGGAGGACCGTCAAGTTGATTGTTGAACTGAAGTGCCTTTTCACACAACAGAGAACCAGAGATAGGTTCCCCTTTGCTTCTTCTTTGCACAAACCATATATACAAAGCCTCTTCCAATTTCACATCTTTCGCATTTCTCATGGTTTTACGTTTCTTCGACCCATTTTCACTATCAAATTTCACAATTTTATCCTTGTTACTTTTGATGTCAGAGACGGTAGCTTTCCCAACATTGAAAATCCTCGCAAGTGAAGACACAGTTTCACCTTGTCCTAGTCTCTTGATAATTTCTGTTTTCGTTTCAATTGACAAAACATTGCGGTTCCTTTTATATGCTTTAGGCCTACTGGAAGATGCCATATCGCACAGAGAAATACTTGTACACCAAAATTATTCTGCTGTAGTAGCAGACACAATTATTTTAAGTTGAACTGTCTGATTAGCCAGTGTTTTACCTAGAACGCACACGTACATTGGATTGGTAAACCAGATATTAACTGACTTTATGATCTAACTGACTTCCTGTACGTAAGCGACCGACCATTAGCCATCCCATTCTCTACAAATTGTTCGCACACATTTGAAGTTTGCCGCATCAAAAGATTCAGAATTTTAGTCTAACGTGACTGTGGCATCTGATTTTTTTTTTTTTTTTTTTCTGGAAAAAGTGTTCGGATAATTGGATGTTCGGATAATTGGGGTTCGGATAAATGGAGTTCTACTGTACTCAAGAGGGTATTTGTTCTCTTCTTTTGTGACACTAGTCGATGGTACCAACTGAAGGTTATATATCTGGAACAAGTGAGAGTATAAGTCGCATGAAGTCGACGCTAGACACCATCATCAGATAGACCAGCTTGGTAGTTACTCCAAGATACTTCTTGGAACATGCTACAACTTTCAAACTTGACCAGTGACGAGTGTGATCCAGTCATCTATCTGCAAAGACCCAAACATCAGCTGGAGCAGAACCTTATTGGCAGCTAAGTAGAAACATAAAAGCTGCCAAGTGAACACTTAAACCAGATTCCACAACATCACTCGAAGATTATTATTGTTCGTTAACGAATTATTCATTTTTTTAAAACTGTTAACTATAATTGATTATTAAATTTGTTGCTTGTAGAAAGACAAATCTAAAGTTGACTTAATCATTTTGAATGTACTACATCAGTATGTCTCAGACAGTTTCTTAAATACACTTTCTTAAATACAGGAGACGAAAGTGCAAGAGAAACTGTGGGGCACCCGCTAGGACCTCCTGCTGACGACTGGATTCATGGAGGCAACCCATCTCCGTGTTTAGACTGCCGAGCATAGAAAACTGATAGCAGGAGAAGAAAAAGAAATACACTTAAAGAGAGCTATGTTAATAAGAGGAACTTCGCTGAATTAAATTAGCTGGGGGCTTGAACGAGATAACGAATTATAAGAAAACTCTACCCTTCACAAAATTGACGGCAGATACTAGAGTTAACATTTGCTCAGCCTCATGCAGCATTGTATTCGCTTTTCTGAATATCTTGTGAAGACTCCCTTGAGGTAGAGGCATCATTATCTTTCTATCTACAACTCTGACAAGAGTAATCTTCTGCGACGGTAGACACTTTTGAAGATACACATTAGTTAGAGTTTTGGCCATTGTTGACCACTACTGCAGAGCTAAGGGGAGGTAACCCATGACATGATGTTGGAACGTCCATAGTATGCTTCATGGATTATTCTAAAATCTTCAAAATATGAACAATGCCAGGAAGACAGACGTACTCAACGATGAGCCTTAAACGACTCCAGGTGGCTATATCTGCACTTCAGGAAACGGGCCTTGCAGGTTCTGGAATGTGAGCGAGAAGGACTACACATTTTATTATCAAGTAAAAGACCATTATAAAAGCATGGAACATGGAGTAGGCTTCGGGGAAAAGAAAGTCGCTAACTAAAATATAAACTATTTAGAGCACCCGTTAACGCTCTGCCTGTAAACTAGCGCAGGTCCCATCATTCTTGTCATAATGTATGCTTCTACTTTGCATTCTGCCTCTGAAGCTAAAGACGAGTTTTACGAGAATTTAGCAGCAGTTATAAAAAGTATACCTAGTCAAAAACAACATTTCTCGTATTCTACATGCAACACAATTACGACCATTTTCTACATGCCACACAATTAAGATCATATTCTACATGCCACACAACAACAACCATATTCTACAATACGACTGTCATGAGTTAGTCTGTTTCACAACACGGCCCTCTGTATAATTCTGAGTAACTCTGATCACTGACCACACCGAGAGCCATACATTGTAAGAACTGTATGATACATTAGCCAATGGAAAGACTTCCTTATTCGTGTGTTTACTGAATCGTACTAGGATTAACATGGAGTCTCAATCCGTGCAACCGAGTGAAGGATGCCCTTTAATTACATAAGTAATAAAGAAGTACCACCTGGAAGAGGTCTCTAATTCAACAACAGGAATGTAACTTTAGAGGTAGGTGTAAAGACTTCCTCGAAAAGTAGTTTATTAAGAGAGAAAAATCGAATGGAAAGGCCTCGGCACATCAGGTTAGTCCCTAATTTAGCTGTTTAAAGTATGCATTAAAAAATGGACTTAGGAGGCTAACAGATTATTAGATAGATAGATAAAGAATAATTCAGGATATAATTTAAGCTTTGGATAAATAAAATCGCTCCAGAAATAAGAAAGATAATTGGGAAAATAGTTTTTCATAATTGAACAGAGAGACAAATTATGCCTCATTTTGAGATTCGGAATACCACTTTAGCCCCCTGCATTCCGATAAACCGAATGTGCTAGTATAAATAGACCTTGCACTTGCTAAATTGAGGCCATAAGATCTGAAAAGCATAGCCAGCAGAAGAAGCGGTAGAATTGTCAATGAAGTGTGCCTTTGCCAACTGCATCTGAAGAGCAGACCATAGATGCCCATTAAAAGCTCGTCTGTGTGTGCCTGAGGGTAAGAAAGAATATATATATATATATATATATATATATATATATATATATATATATATATATATATATATATATATATATATATATATAAATTCACTACAGTGTGCGATAGGGAGTGTGTAGCCGTGTTTCTGCAACCATTGTGTAATTTCTGAAGGACTTACCAGTATATATTTAAAATAAATTGCGAATGATGGCAAAAGTGTGTCTATAGGTTTGGAAAAGCATTTAAAGAATTATTTCTTGTTGGAATGGGACACATACCAGGAACATAAGGAAGGATGACAGAAATTGTTTTAATGTATTGATCAAGGTATTACTTAGTATTTTATATTAGACCAAATCATTGTATGGATGCGTAGCATTGACAAATGGATCTAACTAAGGATTTAGAAGGAAAGTGTAGTCACTGTGAACTGGCTGTGGGTAATACTAGTATAAATTGTCCTGTGCATCTGTTAGCACATTGTCTGACACTGTCTATCATCTCCATCTTGTGTAATAATGGAATAGTGACGGACCATATATGGGTTACGTTTATTTTTGTTTCAGGTTTTATCCTGAAAACTACACAAACTTTAAAGAGTCATCCACCTCTGTTGGACTCTGTGGTGCGAGTGGTCTTGTTGTCAACAGAGCCAGATACCCAGCTTCCACTGCCTGGAGGAATTCATAATACTTGTCCGTCCATGGCAGGAGTGTGAACGATCTCTAAACACCAGATAAGTGGCAAAAAAGCCACCAGCATTCGTATCCAAATTATACCCCGACATTAACAAACAAGATACTAATAAAGACAGCCTACAGTGTATGATGAAAAGTGTGGACATAAAATTACACATTACTAGCATCACAGTCAAGAAATAGTGACAAAACTCATTAGTATCATATAAATGTTTAAAAGGAGATAATTAACCCAGGTGATAACCTTCACCAAGTGAATGACTTTTTAAGATTGTTAATTATTTTCAATGTTTATTGATTTATTGCTGTAAATAAATTTGATTTCATTTCAAACTTTCCAGACCGAAAAGAGAAACGGTATAGGCTAAATAAATTGTAAATATTTACCAGCAGACTTACTTACTTATTAAAGTTGAGTTTATGTTCTTGTTGGAAATAATTTTGTTAATATCCCCTAGCAGAGTCAATCATAATAATAATAATAATAATAATAATAATAATATAATAATCAAGGGAGGATCTTGAGAAGGAGCCCATAGGGATCCAGGTTAATACAATAACATCATACCTGAAAACTTATACAGCTTGACCCTACCTTTGATATCCATACACCCTTACTCTTTTCAGAGAAGGGGGTATTACTTATAAGACCAGACCCTTATCTGGCACTATCCTGGTATCTCATCTGATACAACTTGTTGTCCAGGATATCTTATATTTTAATAACATCTCAACCCTCTCGCGACAACGACACAATAACAATCATATTATACATGAGTCACAATTACGATCATACTCTACATGCCACACAATTACAACCATATTCTACATGACACACAATTACAACGGTATTATACAACACGACACAATTACGACCATATTCTACAGCGACACAATTACAACCATATTCTACATGTCACACAATTACGATCATATTCTACATCCTACACAATAACGATCATATACTGCATGCTACACAATTACGACCATATTCTACATGCGACACAATTATGTCCATTTTCTACAATACGACCAAATTCTACATGCCACACAATTACGATCATATTTTACGAGTACATGCCACACAATTACCATCATATTCTACATGCCACACAATTACGACCATATTCTACATGCCACACAATTACCATCATATTCTACATGCCACACAATTACGACCATATTCTACATGCCACACAATTACGAACATATTCTACATGCCACACAATTACGACCATATTCTACATGCCACACAATTACGACCATATTCTACATGCCACACAATTACGACCATATTCTACATGCCACACAATTACCATCATATTCTACATGCCACACAATTACGACCATATTCTACAGCGACACAATTTCAACCCTTTTCTACATGCCACACAATTACGACCATATTCTACATGCCACACAATTACGACCATATTCTACATGCCACACAATTACGACCATATTCTACATGCCACACAATTACGACCATATTCTACATGCCACACAATTACCATCATATTCTACATGCCACACAATTACGACCATATTCTACATGCCACACAATTACCATCATATTCTACATGCCACACAATTACGACCATATTCTACATGCCACACAATTACGACCATATTCTACATGCCACACAATTACCATCATATTCTACATGCCACACAATTACGACCATATTCTACATGCCACACAATTACGACCATATTCTACATGCCACACAATTACGACCATATTCTACATGCCACACAATTACCATCATATTCTACATGCCACACAATTACGACCATATTCTACATGCCACACAATTACCATCATATTCTACATGCCACACAATTACGACCATATTCTACATGCCACACAATTACCATCATATTCTACATGCCACACAATTACCATCATATTCTACATGCCACACAATTACCATCATATTCTACATGCCACACAATTACGACCATATTCTACAGCGACACAATTACAACCCTTTTCTACATGCCACACAATTACGACCATATTCTACAGCGACACAATTACAACCCTTTTCTACATGCCACACAATTACGACCATATTCTACATGCCACACAATTACCATCATATTCTACATGCCACACAATTACGACCATATTCTACATGCCACACAATTACGACCATATTCTACATGCCACACAATTACGACCATATTCTACATGCCACACAATTACGACCATATTCTACATGCCACACAATTACGACCATATTCTACATGCCACACAATTACGACCATATTCTACATGCCACACAATTACAACAATGTTCTACCTTCACAGAATGGGCCTATGCGGGAACCAATGCATGACAAACATTTGCCAGTGTCTATGTGACATATTTTATTGTCACACTGTTCGGAGCAAGCTCTTGTACAGTTCTTCCCATAAGATCCCACAGGGCATACTGAAAAAAAAGGAAACAATATAACCTTCAAGAACACGGAATATGACATTTGTTGTATTAAAATCTGAATTGTACTCACCTTTTGAAAAAACAAATGGCTAATTTCATGTTAACAGACGATGACAATATAAAGCTCCACCTGAAACTGAAAGACAACTGATAAAGAGATACCTACTCATCAGCTTCACTCGTGTGTTAACAAAGAATGAACGAACTTTATTTTCAAATGGTTGAGAATTGGGCATGCTGTGGCCGTATAGCCACTGTTTTACGGAAACAGATAATAACTGTGTAACTAAATAAACTACTAATTAGTTTAAACGGACTATTAATATTAAGACATTAAAAAGGGAAGGGATTGTTAGGAGAGAGTTAGTCAGTAAATAGGTTATGCGCAGCTTCGGTCACGTGAGATTTTTATCCAATAATTGAGCTCGAGCTAAATCATGCACGCTATCTCCCGGCTAGAAATCCCCAGCAAGATCAGTTAGTAAAAGGTTTTCAATGGAAGCAGTTGTGTTTTCTTAGGAGATAGTCCCTATACCAGAAGACCCGTATTGCAGGATGTGTTTTTACTCAAAGGGCTCAAATAGTCTTCTAGGCATCCAAACAGGATGGTTATTGTGTTTATCGAAATATGTTCAAGCAAAAAGGTGCATTTCAACGTATTATTCAGAACGAGAGAGAGTATATCCACCATGTTCTTATATGATTTGCAGCTAGTTTTGTCAAGCAGTTAGAACCAGGTATTTTCCTCCTAAATTCGACGTGCATTGTAGAAATCTGGTTAACGAGCAAACAGACAGACTAAAGCAAAAACCTAAGGAAAAGAAAAATAAAGAAAACTTTGGAAGGAGAAAATGAACGAGATTAAAGAGAAAATATAGAAAGAAAATAGGGCACATCGAGACATCGATCTGTGGAAATACATGGGTTGTACCAAGAGAATTGCCAACTTTTATCTGATGTATATATGACTTTGATTATTGAAATGGTCAAGTGTTATTGACTATCTACCCCCTCTGTTAGAAGAAAGTCAAATAAAATATGATGAAACTTCAAGGCTGTTTATGTTCACGATCGTTTGGAAAGACGATTGAACTATGAGAATGAATGATCTAAATCTATCATATTGAAGACTCTCTCAGGTAGCAAATAACATCATGCAATAGAAGGACTTGTGATAAAAGAACCTGGATCCATAAATAAATAAGTGAGTAAATATCCACCTCTGGCAGACTTTAAGCCAGTCAACAAAACCTCTAAAACTCACGTTACCAAAATATAAATGAACAACCCCACTCTGGCACAATGCTGGCCCGTCCGACATTCTGCCCTTTCTTTCTCTCACCTTTCATACTGAATTCATTTATTCTCACATGCATTTTACATATCAATTTCAAGGAATTCAACGTTGTAAAGTAAAGTAAAATAGCACATTCATATTACCATTAACTACTTATAAACATGACATAAAATATGTGGAAAAGTACAAACATCGTCATTAGAACCTACAGTTGACATTAAGGGGGTGCACTACAGTGAAAACTAACATTTGTTCTAATAACATTTTCAAACTTTTTATGTCCACAATAGAAAGATGTATGTCTACAATAGACACAGTGTATGTCCACAATAGACACAGTGTTTATCCACAATAGACACAGTGTATGCCCACAATAGACACAGTGTATGTCCACAATAGACACAGTGTATGTCCACAATAGACACAGTGTATGTCCACAATAGACACAGTGTATGTCCACAATAGACACAGTGTATGTCCACAATAGACACAGTGTATGTCCACAATGTCAACGGGCTGATCACCCGTTTGCCAGTCACTTCGATTACGGAAACAACAGCAAATGGATTGATTTGCCGTTGCCCTAAAGACGCCAATAGGCGTGATGGGAAACAATGGCAAAGAAAACCTATCTGCTGTTGCCCTAAGACGCCACTAGGCGTAATGGCCACTGACTGCTTTGACGGTCGGTGGCTAAGGACGGAAGAAAGAATGTCCACAATAAACACAGTGTATATCCACAATAGACACAGTGTATGTCCATAATAGACACAGTGTATGTCCACAATAGACACAGTGTATGTCCACAATAGACACAGTGTATGTCCATGAACCAAATTCTACAGTTTATTTTGTTAAAAAACATGTGGTTACCATGGTAAAAAAAAAAAAAAATCCGCCATATTGGATTTTCACCAATTTTCGAGATCTAAACACTTATGTTTCCCATTGACCAAACTTTATCAAATTGCACACACATGTTGTGACTGACAATTAAAACAATTTTACACATGCTTTTTTTGGTTAAGTTTAAAATTATATTTTTAATGATTTAAAAAATAAATATACTATATTTGTATGAAAAAAATGTAGAAAAAATATTTTTAAAAATATATCAAAGCAAATTACAAAAATATCAAAAAAGCCATGTGACAATTTAAAGGCATATAAGTGTACTACATGCATGTCAAATTTCAGACTGATCTGTTAGATAGTTGATTAGTAATAAACTTTTTTGTTAATAAAATCTTAGTTTTGAGAAAAATGCATTTTACTTGTCTTGTCCAATATACTCCATTCTGGGGGGCTGAATGTGTTTAAAATCCTCCAGCACTGTAATGCTGCACCTCCTTCAGCTTCCTGCAGCTCCTCCTCTCGCCTTTGTCTTGCCTAATTTTTCTTCTTTCCTTCTACCATGGTAACCAAAAAAAAAAAAAAAAACATCCGCACTATTGTATTTTTCACCAATTTTCTAGAGCAAAAATCTTATGTTTCCCATTGACCAAACGTTATCAAATTGCACACACATGTTGTGACTGACAATTAAAACAATTTTACACATGCTTATTTTGATAAGTTTAAAATTCTATTTTTAATAATTTAAAAAATAAATACACTGTATTTGTATGAAAAAATATTAAATTTTTAAAAATTTATAACAGAAAATTACCAAAATATCAAAAATGCAGATGTGTTACTAAGTTTCCAGTTCACTGCAGAACTATAACATATTCAAGTTTTCTGCCAAATGATAGCGTATGTTCAAGTATTTGTCGCTGAATTTTGTCAAGAGGTCAACGTTCAACATGACGTTCCTGCTTGGTTGTGAGGAATCATGAAGTTCTAAGTCTAACCTTGTTCGCTGCATTACCCCTAGAACGTTTGTTCACTAACGCAGAGATCGTTACCAGGAGTTTTTTTTCATATAAGCAGATTAGTATATTTATTGCTACATGCAGCGTGGAACATGCTAAATCTAGTTTTACAGGGTTCTTATTTACATGTTATATGTATTTCGGTGTTTTTATGTTTCTGTGTTAATTGTGGGAGGCTGGTGGGACTTATGTATTTTTTCCATACCTCGGTCGTATGGTCGAGAAAATTCATGAGTGTTCTGTAGGCTTTGGTTGGTGATTGTCTCAAATAGCGGGGCCGGCATTACAAAGCTGTGAGTTATCTGCTGTTATTGAGATTATCATTGCCATTGTTTATTAGTTGTGCAGTTTTGTTAATTGGCAAGTTTGTTTTTGTGGTTAAGTTAATTGTAAATTTTTTATTCAGTTTTTCTACATTAGTGTTTGTGCTATTGTTGGCCTTACCTTGCTATACTTTATTTATTAGATGTCATATATGTTGTAAACTCGTGCTTGTCTTGTCATATGTGTGATAGAGCTACATTTTGTTCATTTGTTCTATAATTCACACATTTCTGCCTTTGTTGACTATTTGCATTATCTTCATTTAGCTCTTGTCACTGTATTCAGTCATCTTGTTTGTATCTCTGTTCTTTTGTTGCTCCTAACATAACATCTATATTACTATCTACTATTACATGCAGTTGGGTGATTTTGAAGTCGAGAAATAATTGTTGAATATAGTGCTCACATATTCATTATATAATATTTGTATAATTGTTTAGCGATTGAAAAGCACAATAATTGTGAATTATGGCTACCTTGGAATATATTATTAAGATTGGAAAAGAATGTGGTAAAGAGGGTGAGGCCTTATTGTCATATGCATCTACTGAATTTGCTAAAGAGTTAAATAGGTTGGAGGATGCAGCAAGAGATGAAAGAAAATTAGAGAGAGAGAGAGAGAGAGAGAGAGAGAGAGAGAGAGGAGAAGAAGGTAGCTGAGGAATTAGCTGAAAAAAGGAGACAAGAAGAATTAGCTGAAAAAAGGAGACAAGATGAATTAGCTCTTGAACAAGAGAATATAAGAAGAGAATATAAACTTAAGGAAAACAAATTGGCACATGCTCAAGCTTAGATAAAAGCTCAACAAGAAATTAGAATGGCGGAATTTGAGTTGGAAAAATTGCGACTTCAACAACCACAGGTTAATCCCATGAATGGTAAGGTAAAGGTAAAGGAACCCGTTACACGCCCATTGAGGCATATTGGGAATATGGTGTTAGGCCCATATTATCTTGACCGTCGGCACACGAGGGGTGATGTGGTCGGCATCACGCCGGCCGCCTTAACCTTCCCAGAGTAGCTCTGGTACCCATTCGGGGCTGGGTCGACCCAGGAGCCGTTTGTGGCCTAAAAATTTTCCGCCTCATCTGGGGATCGAACCATAGACCACTGCGCTAGGAAGCCAGTGAACTAACCACTATGCTACCGCGGCTCCCCCATGAATGGTAGTGCTGAAAAAAAAGACAATGCTTCCACTTTTAAGCTCAATTTGCCAAAATGTAACTCAAATATCGACGATATTTCATGCTTTCTAAATAGGTATGAAACATATTGCCAAGAGTTTAAAATTGATAGAGCTACCTGGTCCAGTAGGCTCATGAACTTATTGGTGGGTGAGGCACTCACTGCAGTCTGTACTAAAGATGATCAGACTAGAAATGACTATGCGGCTGTGAAAGCCTTGTTGCTAAAGAAATATCAATTGGATGAGAATGTTATAGGATGACATTTAAGTCATTATTACCAGATTTAGCAAAAGATTTTACTGAATTTATCTCATCTATTAAGCTGTACTTTTCTAGATGGGTTGATTTGTCCAAGATTGAAAATTTTTTTTGAGGGGTTGGCTGATTTGATTCTGAGAGACAAGGTGTTGTCTTCCATTAGTGGTGACTTTTTGTCATTCTTACAGGAGAGGAAACCTGAAACAATATCCCTATAGAAAATTTCGGATGCCAATATCAAACTGCACATCCTGGTAGGAACATTGGTAAAAATAACATTAAGGATTCCTTGCCAGTGGCATCTGTTAGGACTGTAAACTATAATGCACATAGGCAGAGATCAAACAGCATAGACAAAAACTTTCGAGTTAATCAAAATCAAAACTATGGCAATTTTAGAAGAAGATATAATTATAATAGAAAACCACAACAGCCTCAGAGAAATTATAACTCCTACCATGATGATGGATATTTTAATCAACAATCCTCTTTCAGGCCTAATGATTATCACAAAACAGGAGGTTATAATTCCAGATCAGGCAGAGGACAAAGGTCATTTTATAGGAATAATGACAATTCTTTTAATAATAGAGGTTCTCAACAGAACAATAATTTTAGACAGTCGAGGAACCTTGAACGTTCAAATGCTGTCATACATGTTGGTGACAATGATCCAGTTCAGAATAATAGTGGTTTAGCTCGTGCAAATGCAGGTAGTGTTGATTTATCCATGCAAATGCATGTAGTGTTGATTTATCCAACAGTGCTAATTGTTCTGAATGTAACTCTTTGTTTCAGCTACAGGGAGTCCCAAGGCTTCTATGTGGATATCCGTTACCAGTCATGTCCTCATATGATGGTACAGGTTCACTGGCTCTTAATAAAGGCTTTGTGAACAACCAACTGGTGTCACTTTTGAGGGACACGGGTTGTACTACGATTGCTGTGCGCAGATTGTTGGTGGTTCAGTTGGATTAATCATGTAGGGAGGTGAAATGCATTACATTTGGTGGCACAGTGGAATACTATCCAACTGCGGAAGTATTTTTGGATATCCCGTACTTTGCAGGGAGAACTCTCGTGTGCCTATTGAATAATCCTATTGCAAGAATAATAATAATAATAAATTCTTTAAGCACCAAACACGGCGCATAAGGCAGAAACCAGTGCTCTCCAGGTTGTTCGTTGTGACGCCACTCCTCTTAGCTCTTGCACATTATTTAGGCCCAAAGTTCTTCCTTCTCTTATTATTGTTCTTCTGAATGTTTCTTTTGGTCTTTCTTTTTTCCGCTTACCCTCAGGAACCCAAGTGAGCGCCTGTAGTGGTATTCTGTTGTTTTGCATTCGTAGGACATGACCGATATATGACCATCGTCTTTTCCTTATATAGTCGGAGACATATTTCTGCCTAGAGTCTTCTCTTATTTGTCGATTAGTCTTGAATTCTTTCCAACTGATGTTCATGAGTTTTCTAAGACATTTGTTCTCGAATGTATTCAGCTTGTTCTCCAATGATTTTGTTATTTTCCAACTCTCACAGCCGTATGTTAACACTGAGATAACATTTGAATTAAACAGACGAAGCTTGGTATGTATATTCAATGATCGTAATTTCCAAATGTTAGATAATCTATTGAAGGCGCTAGCTGCCAAAGCAATTCTAGTATGGATTTCTCTTGTTGTGTCACCATCCTGAGTCATTTTACTGCCTAAATAATTGAAACTTTCAACTTTCTGTAGTTTTTCCCCGTTCAAGATGATATCAAAGGTCTCGTTAGAAAAGTTCATAGCTTTAGATTTAGAGGCATTTATTTGGAGACCTATTTTAACCGAGAGATGACACAAATTATTTACTGCTTCTTGGGATTGTCTGGGTGTTGAACTTAAGAATGCTAAATCATCTGCGAAATCCAGGTCCCCCAGGAATTTTCAATTCGTCCATTTTATACCTAATTGTTCATTGTGGGTATAGTTTCTCATAACCCAATCAATAGCTATTCCAAAAAGTAGTGGTGACATAATACAGCCTTGTTTCACCCCTGTTTCTACTGTAAACCATTCTGTATTCCCTTTATTTGTTCTAACACAACATCTTGCATTGTCATATAGCGCTTTGATCATATTCACATATTTTGTTGGAAAACCATAGATTGTAAGTATCTTCCACAATGATGGGTGGTGTAGACTATCAAAGGCTTTTTGAAAATCGACGAAGGTGATAATAAGTGGCGATTGCAAGAATAACCTTAGGAAATATCCCTGGTCTTCGTGAAAGCACTAAAGAAGATATTGAAAAATGGTAACAACAGCATCTGATAAGTGCAAATGCTGTTATAAGCAGAGCTCAGGCTCGTGGTGAATTGAATAATCACAACCAAAGTGATAATGTTGTAGATTAGGTGATGAATGATGAGAATGAGGAGGTGGTGAATGATGAAAGCATAATAATGATAAGAAGAATAATATTGGTCCATTAAAAGTCACGTCAGCTAGAGGTCACAAATATATGCTGACATGCATTGATATGTGCAACCGCTGGCCAGAAGCGATACCTCTTAAGACTATATCTACTGTTGACGTCGCAGATGCGCTATTTTTAATTTTCAGCAGATTGGGTTTTCCCGAAAACATTTTGTCAGACAAGGGGTCTCAGTTCGTATCTGACGTAATGAAACAGGTGATGAAAGAGTTCGATATTGATCGTTCTCTTAGTTCAATATATCACGCCGCCTTGAATGGTAAAATTGAACGTCTCAACCGTTCTTTGAAGCAAATGTTGGGTAAAGTTACTACTAAATATCCACAGGATTGGGACAGAGTTTCGCCTGCAGTTCTGTTTGCTTATAGAGAAAATCTAACCGAACTCACGGGGTTCGCGCCATTTGAGTTAGTCTTTGGTGCTAAGCCTAGAGGACCTATGTCCATTTTAAAACAAATATTGGTTGGAGCTGACATTTATGAAGATGTTCAAACCTCTTACCAATATGTTGTCAATTTAAGACAAAAGATTATTGACGCATGCCAAATAGCAATGGAGGCATCAGAAAATGCGAAATTTAAAGCTCGATTGTTTGTCAATCAAAACAAAAAAACTACGCCAATTATGGCCAGGTGATGAGGCCTACGTATTACTACCAAACAAGGACAATAAATTACGTGTGTCATGAAGGTGACCTTATACAGTTATTGATAAATTGTCAGATGTTGACTATGTTTTGTCTATAAATGGAAAAAAGAAAATTTTTCATATTAACATGTTACAGCAATATCATACTCGTCCTCCACATCTTAAACCTTCTTTGAAGCTATCGACGAATCTGTTGATCGTCGCTCTTCCTTAGCAGTTATTCAGGAAGAGGGTTCTGACTTATCTGATGGTACTGAACCACTCTTATCTGTACCTATTGTACATCTTTTAGTAACTGCGAGTTGGAAAGATATTTCTATTGCGCCAACTCTTGCTTCTCATCAGAAAGAGTAGATTTCTCAGATTTCAGGCTTATCAAACTGAAAACATATCCTACACCTACTCATTTACAATCACAAGTACAAGAAGAAATGAAAGAAATGATCAAGTTAAGTATAATTAAACCATCATATTCACCATACAGTTCTCCTATGGTCTTGATTAGGAAGAAAGACAAATCTATTCGTATCTGCATAGATTTCAGGCGTTTAAATACTGTCACGATTCAAGACGCTGAACCATTACCCTTGTTAGAATCTTTCCTTGATAGATTGGCTACAGCTACGTTCTTTACAAAATTTGACTTGTCAAAAGGCTATTGGCAAGTGCCACTATCAGACAAAGCTAAGCCTTATACAGCTTTCGCTACACCTCTAGGTTTGTTTCAATTTAATTTTATATCGTTCAGTCTTATTAACGCTCCTGCTTCCTTTGTTCGCATGATGCGTAAACTGTTTTCTGACCGTGAAGATTTAATCACTTATATTGATGATATTTGTCTATTTCGAAAGACTTGGGAGGAACATATTTTCGGAATTCATTCTTTGTTGAATACCTTGCATCTTCATAATCTCACTGCTAGACCTTCTAAAACTAGAGTAGGATTTACTGAAATTTCTTTTCTTGGTCATAAAGTAGGAGGTGGGTTTCTTAAACCTGAGGATGCTACTATCTCGAAAATTCTGAATCTTGAAATTCCTCGAACTAAGAAACAAGTTTGCAGTCTGTTAGGTTTGGTAAATTTCTATAGAAAATTCTTCCTTAGTTTTTCAGATATTACCTCAGTTTTGTCTTCGTTGGTAAAGAAGAACTCGCCAAATAGAATTATCTCGTCGCATGCGTGTGATGTGGCTTTAAGTTTACTAAAAATGTGTTTTTCCAAATCACCAATTTTGAGATTACCTGACGCTCGATTTCCATTTACCCTCAGAGTAGACGCTTCGGCTACAGGCATCGGGTGAATGCTAATGCAGCAGTTTGGAGACTACGTGCACCCAACACTATATGTCAGTCGGAAATTATCGCCCACAGAGCAGCGGTATCCCATTGTTGAAAGGGAACTGCTGGCGATCGTCTTCTGTTTTACACGGTTACAACGGTACCTCATGGGAGCCCGATTCACCTTGGAGACAGAACAGAAAGCTTTGGCATATCTCAAAACAGCGAGATTTAAAAACGAAAGGGCCGCCAGAGCCTCGCTCGCACTACAACCATATGATTATGACTCTAAGGCAATCAAAGGAACCAAAAATGTCGTGGCTGATCTGTTGTCTGTGTCGCGAGAGGTTAGAGATGTTATTAAGAATAAGCTATCCTGGAAATAAAGATGTATCAGATGATACCAGGATAGTGCCAGATAAGAGCCTGGTTTTATGAGTAATACACCCATCTCTGAAGAGAGTAAGGGTGTATAGACAACCAAGGTAGGGTCAAACTATGTAAGTTGCCAGAGCTGATGGTAAAGTAATACTCTGATTCCCTAACTGCTAACTCTCATGATCCTTCTTGGTTAATATTTTATTTAATGTTATTGGCTATGCTAGGGGTATGTATTTAGATATACATATATAGTATATTTATATTCACTAACACTAACTAAAATTCAACTTAAAGAACTTAAGAACAGTCTTCTGGTGAATATTTACAATTTTTATAAAAACAAATACTTTTTCTGTTTGAAAATGTTGAACTCAAATATTTTACAGTAGGAAATAAATAATAATATATAAATAAATATTTTTCTTTCTTGGTTAACTATGTCTATCATCTCATAGAAAACTTTTCTGGCTTGATTATTCAATGGTAGAATTGTTTATTATTTTACTATACAGTTTTTCAACACTATCTTGCTTTAGTCATCCTTAACTGGAGAATAAGCGTTATTAATTGAGCTGGATAAGCTTGACAGTTGCGGTAAGCAACTTATCTGCATCATGGCAGCTGTCTCCCTTTTGAGCTGGAAACACAATTTTTGCTGAACTTGTTCCAGTAAATGTTCACGTGATGTCGGGCCTGTTATCACCAACTGGCACTGCATACGTTGAAAATCTTGGGAATAGTGGCCTTTTCTGCTATTGACAGCGTGTATTTACAGAATTAAACCTGCAATGAATTGAAACGCACTCCCTGTATTTTCTTTTCATACCCCTCCATAACACTGACGGGGACGATAGACACGACAGTTTCAGAAAAGCGTATCGCACAGTGGATTAATTAATATAATTACACACAATTATATACATTTATTTATGAATAAATTTGGTCTTACCCTCAGGCATATATACACATACTGGCCCTCAATGGTTTGAATGAGGTCTGCTACAGTTGCAGAAAGGCAAACGCTGGCATTAATCTATGCACTGCTTTTCCCCGCGTTCTGTGTTTTTCAAATCTTGACTGACCGAAGTTTGTTAGGCGATTCTATTTATAATCTCGCGACGTGTGTATGAGACGGGGTTTCCCAAGAATGTAATTAAAATCAGAAAATGTGTGACTATTTTGCCTATCATTTAATGTAGGACAAATGCTTTCTTTAATATCTCCGTTATTCCTGATGCGATTTTGGTCAAGTAAAGTTTCCCTTAAACTTAGACTTAGGCTTAACCTAGATATATATTAATTTCTTTGATTACTACTTGCATTTTCTGTTATGCATAGTTTAAACAGCTAAACCTAGACCAACCCGAACCTGCAACTGCATTTAACCTAATATTTCTCCCGTCCTATAATAGTCTTAGTAAAAGAATTACTACTTACGAATATAGTGATATACCTAATATTAGCTTGATACCTTCTACCAAGTGATACTTCTTTTATAGTACCGTAGTTAAATTCAGAAGTTAATCATGTAACACAAATTAGGGTCTGGCCATTTTGATGCTTCATGCAGTTGTAAACAAGCGTGATCATTGGTCGGGATATCATATCTTTTTATAATGTATAGCGCGCCGTTAAGCCCAGAGTTTTTAGAATTCGTGATGTGAACCAGAAGTCATTTCACGACATCTAGGTGCATCAAAGATCCTATATAACTGTAGCGAGTGGATTTTATGGAAGGGAAGTAATCTTTAGAATGTTTTTGGACAAGTTAAATTTCGAGTTGCAACGCTTGATTAAGCGGATACTTGTTTGACTTTAGGATAGAATTATCCTTTCCTATTTTTCGAGTAGCAGAGTACAGATAAGCGTGTGAACGCTGTTTAATCTCAAATGTTGAGATGTATTTATTATGTACTGTTTTGAGCCATGTGAATAGCTCGCAGCTTGTCTGCATGTATTATCGAGAGCGGTGTTCAAGACAGCCGAGTCTCGTGACGGGGTTTTTTGGCGGGACTAGAGTGTGTTTCCAGGAGTGGTGTTTTGGGCGTGGACCGTGTAGGTCGAGTCCCAGTGGTTTTTGGATAGTGTATGCCTACGTAGTGCTTAAGAAAATGTCGACTTATATATTTCGCTGTGTGTACAGCCTATTTGATAAACTGCAGTAAAGTACTGTTTAGGCCTTATGAAGATTATTATAGCTGCCGTGTGATGCAGGCTTTATTGAGTAATGGAGTACTGTTTAGACCATATGAAGATTATTATAGCTGCCGTGTGAGCAGGCTTTATTGAGTAATGGAGTACTGTTTAGGCCATATGAAGATTATTATAGCTGCCGTGTGATGCAGGCTTTATTGAGTAATGGAGTACTGTTTAGGCCTTATGAAGATTATTATAGCTGCCGTGTGAGCAGGCTTTATTGAGTAATGGAGTACTGTTTAGGCCATATGAAGATTATTATAGCTGCCGTGTGATGCAGGCTTTATTGAGTAATGGAGTACTGTTTAGGCCATATGAAGATTATTATAGCTGCCGTGTGAGCAGGCTTTATTGTGTAATGGAGTATTGTTTAGGCCATATGAAGATTATTATAGTTGCCGTGTTAAGCTATTATAGGGCCAGGAGGTGTACAGGCCATATTGTGTATTAACTGCAGTGTGGAGATTTATGATTCGATGTAACTGTATTCGTCTATGTCTACGTGATGATGTGCTGTGAGTTAATAAACTATTATTAAATATCATCAGTCGTTCTGTGATGGGGCCGAAAAGGAGACGCCCGCCCCTTCCTGTTTTTGGGCAGATTTATCGCCCATGTATTTTAGAAGTGCGCGAAGCATGCTGAGATGTAAAAAGTCTTCAAGATTGATGAAAAGGCCATAATAATGCCTTAAAATTAAGTTATGGTGTAGAATTGTGTTTTTGTTCTAGAAATAGTTGTGTATATTTCTTTTTTCGGCCCTTATAAAGCAAATAATCGCGAGTGTTGTTTATGCGGCCAAATTAATCCGCGCAGTGCACAGTAAATTGAGCGATTCGACCTGGGCTTATAAAAGAAAAAGCGGGCCTACTTTGCGACAGCCGCCCAGAGAGAACAGACGAAGTAAGACACACAGAGCCAAGCTGTAAATGCCTTGAGCACAATTAGCAATCGGGCACATGCTGGGTGTTTTGTTTTGTTTTGTTATGTTCGTTGGTTTATTTGTTTAATGTTTGCTGAATCACTGAATGGGTTGTAAAAATAAATGCAGCCCCTGCCTCTAGAATCAAGAGTTTTATTGTTGTTCGGGTCGGTGCGAGTGTGAAAAGAGAGTGATCACACATCACAATATAATCATCATCATCATCTCGCCCACCCTATCACAATTGGCGTCGTCGGTAGGATAAGGCAGACAGTGACAACGAGCAAACAGCAAACGAACAAATATTGTAAACACCCAGCAGTGCATTCCTGCAGTAAGATGGCTAATGCGCCTGTGAAGGTAGTGTACGTGAAGGAGCCAGAGATAAGGTTATTTAGTGGAGAGGGGAGTCCCACTTGGCAAGAGTTTGTGGAAGATGTGGAAGGTGGCGCCTTTTTGGGCAGAAGACAAGTTAGACATGATCTGGAACAACGTGACACCATGGGTATCTAGAGAATTACGGATACATGGCGGAGCCAAGGCCAGCCCTGAGCAGTTACTCAAGATAATAGAAAAAGCCTACAGCGAGCAACCACCAGTCAGTGAGATGACCAGGAATTTCCCTTGGGAATATGCTGTTTATGGTGAAAGTAAAAAGCCTGAGACACTGGTCCAGATAGCAAGTGCAGAAGTTCAGAAGGAGAAGGAGGCACTCAAAGCAGAATTATCTCTCCTAAAGGCCCAGCTAGCACAGATGTCACAGTCCAGTTCGCCAGCACAAGAGGAGGTGCAGAGAAAGAGAGCACCATGCCAGCCGCGGGAACAGCCAACGCAAGACGAGGAGGTGTGTCCGCGGGAACAGCCAACGCAAGACGAGGAGGTGTGTCCGCGGGAACAGCCAACGCAAGACGAGGAGGTGTGTCCGCAGGAACCGCAACTAGCCCTTCTTGTATGTGAGAGTCAGGCTGTCGTCAAGGAAAGCTGTGAGCTGACAGCACCAATAAACGCAGTGGCACCGACAAGGCGAAAAGGGATGTGCAAGTGGTATAGTGTCCACAGGGGATGGGGGTTCATCACGCCAGATGATGGAGGTATTGATGTATTCATACATCAGACCAAGATCTACAGAAAGGGATTCCGGAGTCTGGCGAAGAATGAACGAGTAGAATTTGACAGCAAACCATCGGTCCAGGGCATGGAAGCAATTTATGTATGCGGCATTGGTGGTCAAGAGTGTAAGGGCAGCAGGAAGCGACCCATGGCACAGAGGAAGCCCAGTAAGATAAGATGCTACAATTGTGGAGACCTGTCAGACCACATGGCAGCCAAGTGCCCTCAAGGCCCGCTTCCGAAGAGATGTTTTCGATGCAAGTCCACTGAACACTTGATATCTACCTGTCCCTCAAGGAGCTCTTTCCCGAAGCGTACTGTCACAACCAGATTGCCTTTAGGGTGCAAGCCAAGAGATGGCCACGACAACAGTCACACTAAGGGCGCCGAGAGAATTGGCCGTCGTCTAGGAGAGGAAACCCGTCCTAAGCAGATAGGAGGGAGTGCAAATCAAGGTTCAGCAGAGGAGACTAATCAAAGGCAGATTGTGGGGAACGTAAGCCACCGTCCACACAAAATGAGTGGAAAACACAGCAAGAGCGATCTCCCTTCAAAGTCGACAGCTGCAAGCACTGACAAGCAGATGTCACGGGCAGGCAGCGACGCGGCACCGGTGAGCGAGTCTTCAAGACCACAACAACTGATAGCCCGACAACGTACAACTGGAGACATGACGACCAAGAGTGTCCCCAGCCGGGTTGTACCGAAAACAGAATCTGAGCTCAAAGCATCGCCGCTCAGAAAGAGTCCTGCGCAGCATCAACGAGCTGAGAGGTTACAAGTGAAGCGCCAGAGGTAGTGATGTTGTCGGGACGACAACAAAATCAGGAGGGAGATATGTGATGGGGCCGAAAAGGAGACGCCCGTCCCCTTCCTGTTTTTGGGCAGATTTATCGCCCATGTATTTTAGAAGTGCGCGAAGCATGCTGAGATGTAAAAAGTCTTCAAGATTGATGAAAAGGCCATAATAATGCCTTAAAATTAAGTTGTGGTGTAGAATTATGTTTTTGCTCTAGAAATAGTTGTGTATATTTCTTTTTTCGGCCCTTCTAAAGCAAATAATCGCGAGTGTTGTTTATGCGGCCAAATTAATCCGCGCAGCGCGCAGTAAATTGAGCGATTCGACCTGGGCTTATAAAAGAAAAAGCGGGCCTACTTTGCGACAGCCGCCCAGAGAGAACAGACGAAGTAAGACACACAGAGCCAAGCTGTAAATGCCTTGAGCACAATTAGCAATCGGGCACATGCTGGGTGTTTTGTTTTGTTTTGTTATGTTCGTTGGTTTATTTGTTTAATGTTTGCTGAATCACTGAATGGGTTGTAAAAATAAATGCAGCCCCTGCCTCTAGAATCAAGAGTTTTATTGTTGTTCGGGTCGGTGCGAGTGTGAAAAGAGAGTGATCACACATCACAATATAATCATCATCATCATCTCGCCCACCCTATCACAGTTCCATACTCGATGATTCCCGTGTACGCCCCTGTTGTGTGAACGACTTTGCCAGTACACAATCACACTCACTTTACCTATCTCAAACACGTCCGTTATCAATCACCTAGCAACTCTACAGATACAGATGAATCACAAGCTCCAAACAAATTTTTGAACTAATGTAACGAGATGCTGATCCAGAGACTAGTACGTGTATGATGACATGTTTGTATGACACTACTTGATCTAGACATTATTAACTATATTGTTCAAGAAGACTTTAGCACTCTGAACGCTACCTATGCTGAAGGCTAATCTACATGGTTGCATTGTCAAAAAAATAGAATCATTGCTGATTCGTTTACGCGGTTCAAACAGCACATGATGAGGATGAATTCGTATGTGCTCCAGATCTTGTCGTCTATCTTTCAATTCAGCGCATTACACACTTGGAGTTTGCCTTGATGACAGTACTCATGTTCTATTGAACAGTTTACACATTCAAATTATATGGAATGTTCAAAATACCTTGACATATGGATATTTTCTGACGGACATGCTTTGTCATTGTTAATTGAAAAAACTAATTTCTTCAAATTAAGGGACATAACTCGAAAATGACTTACTCGAATTATCAAGGGGTCATAACAACTAAATATCCTATCTGACTATTTTTCGATTGTAAAGTGCTGTGGATAAAAACAGTTGGATTCGTACTTAAATTCTATCACATGGAGAACAATCATGGATATTGACATTAACTTATTTCGTTTTACTTATATGAATATTGTGTGAACACTTATTAATTAAGGGAAGAACAGTGAACATTCGATTTTAACTATGAGGTGGAATATTGAATGGTGATTAATGTGAATTCACCAGAGACTGTTCAGTCTTTGATACAAATCTATGTCACACTCACACTACACTTTACAGCATTAAGGGGCTAATATGCCGTAGTATTATTTATTTCTACCACACATAAGCATAGTCTTATCTATTGCTCACACTAATATGTTGGATACAGGATTGCATTGCTTCTCTTACCATTGATATGTACACATAATTTTATTCATTTGACAAAAATGTCGCAGTCATACACTTTATTAGTTGTTTGTCTGCCTCATGTCATCTATTATTTCTATTACATAATTGTATTTATTTTTAATGCTTTGCATGATCATCATCGCATCTCAACCCGTAACCCGTCATGGGTCGTAGGGGTGCCATGGTGGAAGCATCAGCAGACAGGGTCCTCCACTGCTCTCTATCCTCAGCAATGCGTACAAGTGTGGAAAAACCGTGTCCTGCCCATTCTTTGATGTTATCTGCCCAGGATTTTCTTTGCCTTCCTCTTCTCCGTTTATCTTCGACTGTTCCCTGGAGGATCGTTTTCGAAAGGGAGTCCTGACGAGTTACATGCCCAAACCAGGCAAGCTTTCGACGTTTCACTACTGACAAAAGTGGTTCTTGGTGGCCTAGGTGTTTATCTTCTCTCTAACATAGATATTTGTTTTGTGCTCTTTATAGCAAATGTGCAAAATTTTTCTAAAACATTTATGATCGAAAGCCTGAATCCTTCGCTCCGTATCTGCAGTGAGTGTTCAGCCCTCACACCCATACAAGAGAATAGATAATACAAGTGATATGTTTAATTTGATCTTCACAGGAAAACTGATGTTACTTTTCCAGATCACATTCAGCCTTGTCATGGCAGCTGAGGCCATCTCAAGTCTTGTCTTGATTTCTTTACTTGATCTTCCATCACTACATATAGTGGACCCGAGATATTTAAAGGTGTTAACTTCTTCTAACGTTTGCCCATTTAACGTAATGTTGGTCGGAACATGTTTCTTATGGCTATTCACCATTATCTTGCTCTTTTCTATATTAATTTCCATCCCATACGTTCTTGTTACTTTCTCCAGTCTAGAGGTAAGGTCTTGAAGTTCTGATTCTGTTCCAGCTATCAGATCGATATCATCAGCAAAACGTAGATTGCAAAGAGGTCGGCCTCCAATCGATATGGTTGTTTTATAATCGTAGAGAGCCTCCTGCATAATATGTTCTAGATATATATTAAAGAGCACTGGGGACAGGATACATCCCTGGCGAACTCCTACAGTTGTTTTGAAAAATTCTCCAATGTCATTGCTTGCAAAAACAGCACTGCTTGCGTCTTTGTATAGTGCTTCAGGCTTTGCATTATAATGATTAATTAAGATGACGTTAATTGACTAATGTTACCTGGCGGGACAGATAGGTGTTTTTGGACGGTGTGCAGTATGAGAATGCATGGACTGATATCATCATTTTGTTTTTATATGTTGGCTGATTTTGCTATGGTTACCTCTTTTGCTGTTAAAATGATTTATGCCCTTTGTAGCCAATGGTTTTAGCATTCTTTGCTACTGTCCAGACATTGAGTGTTTAATTGCCTACTCTGTGGCACAAACCTGGGTGCTATACCTTATTTTCACTCCAGTGATGTCTGAACTCACACCACGTAAGTAATGAAAACTTCGTTTGCATTATTTCACGGCGGGATTGGGGGGGGGGGGGGGGGGGGAGTAAATGTCATGAGTAAAATTCATAACATATCAGTCGATATCAAATACGGCTCGACTATTTACCATATTTTGTTGATGACCGGTATCCTGGGTTACAGGAAGTACGCCATTGCCTTTTGGGCCGAGTTGCAAAAGTCTACGGTTACTGTTTGCAGAAATGAGAGATCCTTCTGAGTAAGATTCGCTTTGTGTTTTTCAAGGCGGGCGGACGCATGTGTTCTAGGCTCCTGAGTATTATAATATTTCATGGTCATATTCCCTATGACAACAACCTCTTGAGAATTTTAGATATTATAAATGAAGTATGGAGAGAAGAACAACCACCACAACAATGGAAAGACAGTATTATTGTAAAGTTACCGAAGAAAGGTGATCTATCAGACTGTAATAACTGGCATGGTATATCTCTATTATCAGTACCTGGAAAATTATTATGTTGCATGATGTTAGAAAGACTTAAATTGCATGCTGACGAAAAGATCAGAGAAGAACAAGCGGGTTTCAGGCCGAAACGATCATGTATTGATCAAATATTCACACTAAGAACAATTATAGAAGAATCAGTGGAAATGCAATCGCCACTTATTATCACCTTCGTCGATTTTCAAAAAACCTTTGATAGTCTACACCGCCCATCATTGTGGAAGATACTTACAATCTATGGTTTTCCAACAAAATATGTGAATATAATCAAAGCGCTATATGACAATGCAAGATGTTGTGTTAGAACAAATAAAGGGAATACAGAATGGTTTACAGTAGAAACAGGGGTGAAACAAGGCTGTATTATGTCACCACTACTTTTTTGGAATAGCTATTGATTGGGTTATGAGAAACTATACCCACAATGAACAATTAGGTATAAAATGGACAAATGGAAAATTCCTGGGGGACCTGGATTTCGCAGATGATTTGGCATTCTTAAGTTCAACACCCAGACAATCCCAAGAAGCAGTAAATAATTTGTGTCATCTTTCGGTTAAAATAGGTCTCCAAATAAATGCCTCTAAAACTAAAGCTATGAACTTTTCTAACGAGACCTTTGATATCATCTTGAACGGGGAAAAACTACAGAAAGTTGAAAGTTTCAATTATTTAGGCAGTAAAATGACTCAGGATGGTGACACAACAAGAGAAATTCATACTAGAATTGCTTTGGCAGCTAGCGCCTTCAATAGATTATCTAACATTTGGAAATTACGATCACTGAATATACGAGGGGCGTTCAGAAAGTAATGCACCACATCGTTTTTCTCAGCTAATAATGAAGATAGAAGCATGAAATTTTGCACACTTCAAATATGGCATGTGCCAATTGTGTGCACCAGATTGCACTGCAACCGGCCAAATAATACGGCTGCCATAAACCGTTGAAATGGAGCGTGTTAGCAACTTGCGTTATAAGCAGCGAATTGTGATAGAATTTCTCGTTGCAGAGAAGGAAACTGTTGTGAACATTTACAAGCGTCTATGTGATGTGTATGGAAGTTTTGCATTCGACAGGAGTACAGTCAGTCGCTGGGTTCAGAGAATCAAAGAATCAAGAAGTGGAGATACGGAGTTGCTTGATCGGCCGCGCTGTGGACGTCCTGCCACAGCCACCAACGCAGAAATGTTGAAATGTGCTGAGGGCATTATTCTTACTGATAGGCGAATAACTACTCAACAATTGGCCTTACAGCTGTCAGTCTGCATTGGTAGTGCAAATGCAGTTATAAAAACTCTCGGATGTTCTAAGGTTTGCGCAAGATGGATTCCTCGAAGTCTCACAAATGACCACCGATTGCAAAGGAAAGCAATTTCTTCTGAATTGTTGGAGCGTTTCAATGCTGATGGAGAGAACGTTTTGGCTAAGATCGTTACAGGTGACGAAACCTGGGCACATCATTTTGAACCTGAGACAAAAAGACAGTCAATGGAGTGGCATCATCCGCAATCACCACGAAGAAAGAAATTCAAGACAATTCCTTCAGCTGGAAAGGTCATGATCACTGTCTTTTGGGACATTGAAGGTGTGATTCTTGTGGACGTTATGCCTAGAGGAGAGACAATCAATTCGCAAGCTTACATTAAGACATTGAAAAATCTCAATCAACGTTTTCGCAGAGTTCGGCCTCACAAGAATCCAGCAGACCTGCTTCTCCTTCACGACAATGCGCGACCTCACACAAGTCTGGCAACACGGGAAGCAATCACAAAATTGGGTTGGACTGTACTACCCCATCCACCCTATAGTCCCGATTTGGCACCCTTTGATTTTCATCTATTTGGTCCTCTTAAAGATGCACTCCGTGGGACAAGGTTTGAAGATGATGAAGGTCATGTCCTACGAATGCAAAACAACAGAATACCATTGCAGGCACTCACTTGGGTTCCTGAGGGTAAGAGGAAAAAAGGAAGACCAAAAGAAACACTCAGAAGAACAATAATAAGAGAAGGAAGAACGTTGGGATTAAACAATGTGCAAGAGCTAAGAGGAGTGGCGTCACAACGTACAACCTGGAGAGCACTGGTTTCTGCCTTATGCGCCGTGTTTGGTGCTTAAAGAATTTATTATTATTATTATTCCTTTGTATTCCATCCCTGGATCATCCATACACCTCCATGCGATGATGCCAGTTGTTTTGTAAAAGGAATTTTGCTTTATCTGCAGAACGTTAGTGTTTGAACAATATTAAAATGAATGAAAATATCCTCGACATTGTTACAGTTGCAGACTGTACAGCGACACTAAGGACTGTCTAGTTGACGCCTTAATATATTATACATAACAAGAATATATCTATGGAGCTACGTTGTGTCTAATAAATCATGACTGAAGTTCGTCCATGCTGCCTTGGTGATGATATGAAGATTTGAAGTTGTTTCACTGTGTGCGTGGTCTGCTAAACTTAACCTGGGTGTTCTTGGCCAGAGTTACTCGTCGTGTGCTCCAACTACAATTATTATTATAAAAGGACCCGCAACAGTGAGATACTGAAGAATGCAACGGTTGCCCTACAGGTAGTTATTATATTGAAGAATGCAGTGGTCGACCTAGAGAATGGTGATATTTTGAAAAAAGCAGTGGTCGACCTAGAGGAAGTTGTTATATTGCAGAATGCAGTAGACGACCTAGAAAAAGTTGATATATTGAAGAATGCATTGGTCGACCTAGAGGTAGGTGATATATTAAAGAATGTAGTGGTCGGACCCAGGTTGGTGATGTACTGAAGTATGTAGTGGTCGGGCTCAGGTTGGTGATATATAGAAGAATGAAGTGGTTGAGCTCGGGTTGGTGATATATTGAAGAATTCAGAGGTCGACCTAGAGGTGCGTGATATATTAAAGAATGCATTGGTCGACCTAGAGAAAGGAGAGATATTAAAGAATGGTCAGGCTCACGTTTGTGATACATTGAAGAATGCAAGGGTCGACCTGGAGGTATGTGATATATTGAAGAATGCAGTGGTTAACCTAAAAGTAGGATGCATATTGAAGAATTCAGTGGTCGACCTAGAAGTAGGTGACATATTGAAGAATACAATGGTCGACATTGAGGTAAGTGATATATTGAAGAATGCAATGGTCGACCTAAATGTAGGTGATATAGTGAAGAATGCATTGGTCGACCTAGATGTAGGTGATATTTTAAAAAATTCAACGGTTGACCTTAAAGGTAGGTGATGTATTGAATAATGCAATGGTTGGCTCAAGTAGGTGATGTATTGAAGAATACAGTTGTTGGACTCAGGTTGGCGATTTACTGAAGAACAGAGTGGTCGACCTAGAAGTAGGTGATATATTGAAGAATATAGTGGTCGACATAAACGTGGATGATATATTGAAGAATGTAATGATCGACCTAGAGTAGGTAAGATATTGAATAATACAATAGTCTACTTAGAGCAAGGTCATATCTTGAAAAATGCTGTGGTTGTTCTGCCATTGGTGATATTTTGGAGATCGCAGTGGTCGGACTCTTGCAAGTGATGTATATTACAATGAAATGGTTGGGCGTAGGAAGGTGATATATTGAAGAATGCAATGGTCAGGCTCAGGTAAGTGATATACTGAATAATGCAATCGTCGACCTAGAGGTAGGTGATATATTGAGGAATGCAGTGGTCGACCTAGAAAAAGGTGATATATTGAAGAATGTGGTGATCAAAAAAGATGTAGGTGATGTACTGAAGCATTAAATGGTCGACCAAGGGGTAGGTGATGTATCACAGAATGCAGTGATCGGACTCAGGTAGGTGATATATTGAAGAATGCAATGGTCGACTGACTAGGAATTAGGTGATATATCGAAGAATGCAATGGTCGGACTTAGGTAGGTGATATATTGAAGAATGCAATGGTTGGGCTATTATTGGTGATTTATAGAAGAATTCAATGGTCTGGCTCAGGTAGGTGATATACTTAAGAATGCAGTGGTCGGGCTCAAGTATGTGGTATATTGAAGAATGCAATGGTCGACCTGGAAGTAGATGATATATTGAAGAATGAAATGGTCGACCTAGAGGTAGGTATATTGAAATATACAATAGTTGACCAAGGTAGGTGTTATATTGAATAATGCAGAATGCAGTGGTCAGGCTCAGGTTGGTCATATATTGTAGAATGCAGTGGTTGTGTTAGGTTATGATATATTAAATAATGTAGTGATCAGGCTCAGATACTGAAGAATGCTATGGTCGACCTGGAGTTAGGTGATATATTGAAGAATGCAATGGGTGACCTAGATGTAGGTGATATATTGAAGAATACAAAGGTCGGGCTTACGTAGGTGATGCATAAAAGAATGCAATGGTCGGGCTCAGATAGGTGATATGTTGGAGAGTGCTATGGTCAACCTGGAGGTAGGTGATATGTTGGAGAGCGCTATGGTCAACCTGGAGGTAGGTGATATGTTGGAGAGTGCTATGGTCAACTTGGAGGTAGGTGATATGTTGGAGAGTGCTATGGTCAACCTGGAGGTAGGTGATATGTTGGAGAGTGCTATGGTCAACTTGGAGGTAGGTGATATGTTGGAGAGTGCTATGGTCAACCTGGAGGTAGGTGAGATATGTTGGAGAGTGATATGGTCAACCTGGAGGTAGGTGATATGTTGGAGAGTGCTATGGTCAACCTGGAGGTAGGTGATATGTTGGAGAGTGCTATGGTCAACCTGGAGGTAGGTGATATGTTGGAGAGTGCTATGGTCAACCTGGAGGTAGGTGATATGTTGGAGAGTGCTATGGTCAACCTGGAGGTAGGTGATATGTTGGAGAGTGCTATGGTCAACCTGGAGGTAGGTGATATGTTGGAGAGTGCTATGGTCAACCTGGAGGTAGGTGATATGTTGGAGAGTGCTATGGTCAACTTGGAGGTGGTGATATGTTGGAGAGTGCTATGGTCAACCTGGAGGTAGGTGATATGTTGGAGAGTGCTATGGTCAACCTGGAGGTAGGTGATATGTTGGAGAGTGCTATGGTCAACCTGGAGGTAGGTGATATGTTGGAGAGTGCTATGGTCAACCTGGAGGTAGGTGATATGTTGGAGAGTGCTATGGTCAACCTGGAGGTAGGTGATATGTTGGAGAGTGCTATGGTCAACCTGGAGGTAGGTGATATGTTGGAGAGTGCTATGGTCAACCTGGAGGTAGGTGATATGTTGGAGAGTGCTATGGTCAACCTGGAGGTAGGTGATATGTTGGAGAGTGCTATGGTCAACCTGGAGGTAGGTGATATGTTGGAGGTAGGTATATGTTGGAGAGTGCTATGAGTGCTATGGTCAACCTGGAGGTAGGTGATATGTTGGAGAGTGCTATGGTCAACCTGGAGGTAGGTGATATGTTGGAGAGTGCTATGGTCAACCTGGAGGTAGGTGATATGTTGGAGAGTGCTATGGTCAACCTGGAGGTAGGTGATATGTTGGAGAGTGCTATGGTCAACCTGGAGGTAGGTGATATGTTGGAGTGTGCTATGGTCAACCTGGAGGTAGGTGATATGTTGGAGAGTGCTATGGTCAACCTGGAGGTAGGTGATATGTTGGAGAGTGCTATGGTCAACCTGGAGGTAGGTGATATGTTGGAGAGTGCTATGGTCAACCTGGAGGTAGGTGATATATTGAAAAATGCAGAATGCAATAGTCGGGCTCAGGTTGGTGATATATTGAAGAATGGGGGTTGGGCTCAGGTTGGTGATATATAAAGATTGCAGTGGTCGACCTAGAGGTAGGTGCTGTATTGGAGAATGCAGTGGTCGACCATGGGAAGGTGATATACTGAAGAATGTAGTGGTCGACTTAGAGGTAGGTGATATATTGAAGAATGCAATGATCGATCTGGAGGTAGATGACATACTGAAGAATACAGAATGCAGTTGGGGGCTAAGGAAGGTAATATATTTAAGAATGCAGTGGTCTGACTAAGGTGGTGATATATTGAAGAATGCAGAGGTCTACCTACAGAAAGGTGATATATTGAAGAATGCAGTGGTCAACCTACAGGTAAGTAATATATTGAAAAATGCAGTGGTTTACCTAGAAGTAGTTGTTGCATTGAATAACACAATGGTTGACCTAGAGGTAGGTGATATACTGAAGAATGCAATGGTCGGCCTAGAAGTATGTGATATTTCAAACACCGCATTGGTCGGACTCAGGTAGGTAATATATTGAAGAATGTAATGGTTGACTTGGAGGTAAGTGAAATATTGAAGAATGCAATCGTTGACCTAGAGGTAAATGATATATTGAAGAATGCAAAGGTCGGGATGAAGTAGGTGATATATTGAAGAATGCAGTGGTTTGGCTAAGATTAGTGATATGTTGAAGAATGCAATGGTCAAACTCAGGTAAGTGATATATTGAAGAATGCAGTAGTCAGACTCAGGTAGGTGATATACTGAAGAAGGTAGCGGATATATTGAAGAATGCAATTATCGACCTAGAGGTAGGTGATATATTGAAGAATACAATAGTCGACCAAGAGGTAGGTGATATATTGAAGAATGCAGTATGCAATGGTCGGCCTCAGGCAAGTGGTGCAATGAAGACTGCAGTGATCGGGTTCAGGCTGGTGATATATTTTAGAAAGCAGTGGTTGGGCTCAGGTTGATGAAATATTAAATAATGCAGTGGTCGGACTCAGATAGGAGATATACTGAAGAATGCTGTGGTCGACCCGGAGTTAGGTGATATATTGAAGAATGCAACGGTTGACTTAAATGTAGGTGATATAGTGAAGAATACAATGGTCGGGCTTACGTAGGTGATGTATAGAATAATGCAATAGTCGGGTCCAGGTAGGTGATATATTCGAAAATGTAATAGTCGACCTAGAGGTAGGCGATATATTGAAAAATCCAGAATGCAATAGTCGGGTGCAGGTTGGTGCTATATTGAAGAATGTGGTGGTTTTGCTCATTTTGGTGATGTATAAAGATTGCAGTGGTCGATCTAAAGGACGGTGATATTTTACAAAATGCAATGTTCGGGCTTAGTTTGGTGATGTTTTGAAGAATGCAGTGGTCGACCTAGATGTAGGTGGTATTTTGAAGAACGCAAAGGTCGCCTAGGTGATATATTGATGAATACATGGTCGACCTAGAAGTAGGGGATATATTGAAGAATGCAATGATCGACCTAGAGGTAGGTGATACGTTGAAGAATGGAGTGGTCGACCTAGAGGTATGTGATATATTAGAATCCAGTGGTCGGGCTCAGGTAGGTGATATATTGAAGAATGATGTGGTCGACCAGGAGGTAGACGATATATTGAAGAATGAAGAATGCAAGGGTAAGGCTCAGGTAGGTGATATATTTAAGAATGCAGTGGTCGGGCTCAGGGTGGTGATATATTGAAGAATGCAGTGGCCGACCTACAGAACAGTGATATATTGAAGAATGCAGTGCTCAACCTAGAGGTAGGTGAAATATTGAAGAATGCAGTGATCAACTTACAGGCAGATGATATATTTAAGAAAACAGTGGTCAACCTACAGGTAGTTGATATATTGAAGAACACAATGGTTGACCTAGAGGTAGGTTATATATCAAAGACTGCAGTGATCGGACTCAGGCAGGTGATATATTGAAGAATGTAATGGTCGACTTGGAGGTAGGTGATATATTGAAGAATGAATGGTTGACCTAGAGGTAGGTGATATATTGAAGAATGCAAAGGTCGGGATTGAGTAGGTGATATTTTGAAGAATGCAGCGGTTGAGCTAAGATTGGTGATATACTGAAGAATGCAATGGTCAACATACAGGTAAGTTTTTTCTTTTTTTTAAACTAAAATTTTGCCTCGTTTTGGCGAGGCGCGTCCCGTTCAACCTAGTTGGTTATATTAGAGCGCATGTCCAAATATAAAAGACCCTTAGGTCTGGAGAATTGAGCTACAGGTAGGTGATTTATTGAAGAATACAATAGTCGACCAACAGGTAGGTGATTTATTGAAGAATACAATAGTCGACCAACAGGTAGGTGATTTATTGAAGAATACAATAGTCGACCAACAGGTAGGTGATTTATTGAAGAATACAATAGTCGACCAACAGGTAGGTGATTTATTGAAGAATACAATAGTCGACCAACAGGTACAATAGTCACCACAGGTAGGTGATTTATTGAAGAATACAATAGTCGACCAACAGGTAGGTGATTTATTGAAGAATACAATAGTCGACCAACAGGTAGGTGATTTATTGAAGAATACAATAGTCGACCAACAGGTAGGTGATTTATTGAAGAATACAATAGTCGACCAACAGGTAGGTGATTTATTGAAGAATACAATAGTCGACCAACAGGTAGGTGATTTATTGAAGAATACAATAGTCGACCAACAGGTAGGTGATTTATTGAAGCATTAGTCGATAGGTGATTTATTGAAGAATACAATAGTCGACCAACAGGTAGGTGATTTATTGAAGAATACAATAGTCGACCAACAGGTAGGTGATTTATTGAAGAATACAATAGTCGACCAACAGGTAGGTGATTTATTGAAGAATACAATAGTCGACCAACAGGTAGGTGATTTATTGAAGAATACAATAGTCGACCAACAGGTAGGTGATTTATTGAAGAATACAATAGTCGACCAAGAGGTAGGTGATTTATTGAAGAATGCAGAATGCAATGTTCGAGCTCAGGTAGGTGATACTTTGAAGACCGCACTAGTTGGGCTCAGGTTGGTGATATATTAAATAATGCAGTTGTTTGGCTCAGGTAGGTGATATATTGAAGCATGCAGTGGTTGACCTTGAGGTAGGTGATATAATAAAGAATGCAACGGTTGACCTAGATATAGGTAATATATTGAACAATGCAATCGTCAGGCTTAGGTAGATGATATATTGAAGAATAGAGTGGCCGACGTGGAGGTAGTTGATATATTGAAGAATGTAATGGTCGACCTAGAGGTAGATGATACATTGAAGAAAGCAGAATGCAATGGTCGGGCTCAGGTAGGTGATATATTGAAGAATGTAATGGTCGACCTAGAGGTAGATGATACATTGAAGAAAGCAGAATGCAATGGTCGGGCTCAGGTAGGTGATATATTGAAGAATGTAATGGTCGACCTAGAGGTAGATGATACATTGAAGAAAGCAGAATGCAATGGTCGGGTTCAGGAAGTTGATATATTGAAGAATGCAGTGGTTTGGCTCAGGTTAGTGATATACTGATGAATGCAGTGGTTGACCTCAGGTTGGTGATAGGTTGAAGAATGCAGTGGTCGACCTAGAGGTAGTGATATATTAAAAATTGAATTAGCCGGGCTCAGGTTAGTGATATGTTGAAGAGTGCAATGGTCGACTTAGAAGTAGGTGATATATTGAAGAATGCATTGGTCGATCTAGAGGTTCGTGATATATTAAAGAAAACAGTCGTCGGGCTCAGGTAGGCCATATTTTGAAGAATGCAATGGTCGACCTGGAGGAAGACGATATATTGAAGAATGCAATGGTTGACATAGAGGTAGGTGAAATATTGAATAATGCAATGGTCGGGCTCAAGTAGGTGATGTATTGAAGAATGCAGTGGTTGGGCTCAGATTGGTGATAGTTTGAAGAATGCCATGGTCGGGCTCAGGTAGGTGATATATTGAAGAATCCAATGGTCGACCTGGAGGTAAGTGATATATTGAATAATGCAGTGGTTAGGCTCAGGGTGGTGATATATTAAAGAATGCAGTGGTTGGGCTCAGGGTGGTGATTTATTGAAGAATGTAATGGTCGACCTAGAAGTAGCAGATAATTGAAGAATACAGTGGTCGACCTAGAGGTGGATGATATATTGAATATAGTGATCGGCCTAGAAGTAGGTGATATATTGAAGAATACAGTGGTCGACCTAGATGTAGGTGATATACTGACGAATGCAATGGTTGACCTAAAGGAAGGTAATATATTGAAGATTATAATCGTTGACCTAGAGGTAGGTAATATATAGAAGAATGCAATGGTCGACCTAGAGGAAGGTGTTATATAGAAGAATGCAAAGATCTCAAAGATACTGTTTCTTTCTTTGGATACGGCCGTCATCTTTGTTTTTTTTAAATAGAAATCGGACGTGCTCGAATCTTCCTGAGTTGTTCCCTACTAAACTAGGTGGTCTATAACATTCTGAACCGTTAACCTGAGCTCTGCAGACTCTTCTGTCCTTTCTGGTTGTATGTATGTAACGTAATTGTTTCAAGTTTTTCAATCACTATTGCCCTAATGCACACAGTTACGATTTCTATAATTTGGTTTTTGAGTCAGCTGTACCAACTTTTCCATTTAGCTGTCATTGACAATACTGTAATTCCACAATCTAGGAGCAATATCTGGCGTCCAGTCTACTGTTTCTTTAGTAGACCATTCTCTTCTACCTAGGACGTGCCCGTGTTTTTCACAATTGCCACCCTTTAACCTTGCTTACAATCAATCCTTCTGTGACTTTAAATGTTGATCAGTTGTCAGAAATAATGTTTCGAATGTTTTAATGTTTTACCCGGCACAAATTATTCTCAATAACAAAACGATCAGTGACTTTTGGTCTAAGTAAAGTGAAAAATATTATGACTGTTTTCTTCATTTATATCAACATGTATCATTTGAACCACTTCCAGAAAACAGATAAAATATTTTAAATTAAATTTCAATATTGAAATTAAAACAATCCCATATTCTGTTACACACATTGGGATAAACACATATGACCATACAGTTACATGTAGTTACACATATAGGGACAGACACATATGAACATACAAAGTTACATGTAGTTACACACATGACGAAATGGATCAATTCTCAGAATGTAAGGAGAAACACGACTTTAAGAACCTTTGCATTGTGGTCCAGTGTAGCCATTTATACAAGTATCACATTCTCCAGTTTCACCGTCACACACGTCATAGCAATTCTTAGAACAGTTTGATACGCATCCTGGTCCATAGGTGCCTGCATGACACGCTGTAGTTAAGGAGATCGTACGTTCAGTGGAGAAGAGGTGGTAGTAGAACAGTTAATAATAAAGAACTTTCATTTATAAACTGTGGCACTCGGGTTCTAATATTGTCACGAATTATTGAAATGTCAAATGAAAGCTCACATTTTCTTATTGTGACTCAATGGACAATGTTGACGAAATATTAGTTTAACATGAAAATATTTCTGTCTTCTCATTTGTCAAGTAAAGCATAACACTGACACAGCAACACACACACATAACTCGTGTTTACATGGCAGCGCTGATAACACAGCCCTAAAAAAAAAAATTTTTTTTGGTGCCAAACATTTTACTCTTGATTGTACATAAATGAGGCCTGCTCAATCCAAATATCACATTTACTTGTCTGTAGCAGCTCTAGTTTTTGAGATACAGACATTTTTGTATTTCATTAATACAGGGTGACCCAAAAAAAACGGGCCCGCGCGCGCACTATGTGCGCGCGCGGGCCCGTTTTTTTTGGGTCACCCTGTATTATTACAATATTTTCTATATAAGGTAAAAAATGTAAAAAAAAAACTATTGCTGTCTAGTCCTTTACAAAAGAAAACGGCTTGTTTACTCTCAGTTTCAGTTATCCAAGAATCTTCCCAGAATTGCCTTTTTTAGATTTTAAGCCACTGCATGCATGTTAGTATGCTACTTATTTTATTACACTTCTAACAGAGAATGGCATCATCTTCAAGAAGAGCATGTTTTCTTTCACCGCATTTATTTTGTTATATTTGTGGAGAGTACACTTTCAAAGAAGAACATAGGAAGCATATTACTGTTTTTGTGAAAAAGGCATACTTTGCTTACTTTAAAGTAAAACTAGATGACCAGGACAAGTCTTGGGCTCCTCATATTGTTTGCAAAACATGTGTTGAACACCTGCGACAGTGGACTTGTGGGAAAAGAAAATGTTTAAAATTTGGAATTCCAATGGTTTGGAGAGAGCCCAAGAACCACTATGATGACTGTTATTTCTGTGTTGTGAATATTAAGGGAATTCATGGAAAAAATCACAAAAAGTGGAAATATCCAGATATAGATTCTGCTAGGCGACCTGTTCCACACGGAGATGACATACCAATTCCAACTTTCAGTCAGATTTCCGATTCCCTGCTAGAAGATGAGACAGCAGTGGCATGTGGAACGACAAGTGACAGTGATAGTAATTTCGAAGATGATTTTTCAGATGCTCAATGTAGCGAAATCTGTGAGATAATCGCTTATTTCAGTAAGATTTTAGTCATATAATTCTAAATACACCAGCCCTCAGGTGTCTGACTATTTTCATCTTCAACGCCTGTAGAGCGCTGCCTTTTGTGCAGTGGAAATGCTTAAAAAAATGACCCGCCGTAAAAATCTAACACGCTTTTAGTTTCGGTTTCGAAACGTACAATAAACATTTTAACATCTCGCCGATCTGCTGCACGAAACGGTGGGAAAAGTTTGAATTAACGTAATATGTTAACTTTAACACTAAAATTTGTAATAATTCGGACATTTCCCAGTAGTAAGAACGAGACGATTGTAATAATTAACGCCAATACTACCAAAGTTTTGAAAAACCCCTCTTCGCTTTGCAAGCGGTCTCTTTAATATATACACGCTGTGGGCAAAGCCAGCAGAGACAAACACACAGACAGTTTTCCATTTCCTCCTAGCGGTAAAATTCTGATGTCACTCAAACTAGTTGGTTATTTGAATAATGAAAGAAATGTTAGAGACGGGGGGGGGGGGGGGGGGGGGGATGGCCGACTTGTGTAAAAGTTATATTTGACGATTGACAGTGACAAAATTGAAAATATAAACCATAATGAAACTGACCATAAAAATCATATAGTAGAATAGCTTAGTGTCCCCTGAGCAAAAATATGTTTTAAAAAATATGATAGTCCAAGTATTAGCCAAGTTATTGATAAAATACTATATGTCTAAGAACGCTTGGTTGGACAGACTGTTGTTCTTGCTCGTAACACATAACGTTATTGGGGATGCTAGTTTTAAAAAGAGGCATTGGAGTAATTCAAATCCTAACTGTTGGTATAAGAGTATGGGAGTAAAAGGGGGGAGATAGGAAAAATGTTAACTAAAACTAAACATCTTTTTCTATTGGCATAACTAACGCAGACTGACCAATGGACTACGAGGCACATAGTTTGTTTGGAATTCTTTAGTTTTTTCAAACAAAATTCAAAATTATTTAGTAGTGCCTGCTTTCATTGGTCGGCTCTAATAGATATTGGCAAGAGGCATAGTGGTCTCGTGACCATTTGACTAGAAAATTTTATACAAACAACTACGTTGAGAGCAGATGTGATAAATTGTAAAATTAACTACTAAATTCACTATCTGGACGGGGCAGAGCAAAACTGAGGCCATATTCTTTGCCAGTCAACGTTATTTGTGACATATTTCTTTGAACTAGTGGTAAGAATGCTTTATGTATTTACATGCTTGATTAAAACTGCACAAGTTAGATACTGCTGTGGGAAAAGTGAAGGACATGCCCGGAGCAAACATTATTGAGTTATCACATTGAACTATATTTGACTGTTGCATATTATTATGATTTTGTATTAACTATTTTGTATTGGAAGATGTTAGGAAGCCTCAGTGTTCCATGAACACTCTTTAACATGCCTAGAGCGTTTATAATTTAGAAAAGAAAAATCATATAAAAGGAGATGTGGTTACTCCACGTTATTGTATTGAAGCAAACTAGGTAAAGGTACAGTGGCGTATCTGCCATAGGGACCTGAGGTGTGGTCACAGAAAGGTGTGAGTCATATAATTAGGGACTGATGCAAATGAATGCACACGAGGCTGACCCCATACCATCATGTATACATAGTGATAAGAAATGGTGATCAGATATAAAAAGGCAAGGGTGTCTTTTTATTGCAGAGTTTTTATTTCCTGTTATTATCCGGTGACAGGAAACCTGATGAGTGAGTGAAAAGAGAAAAGTCTCCATTAAAAGTTTATGCTGTCAGCTGATAGCCTGAAGAAGCTTGTGTGTGGGTGCTGATCTATTATATCTGCAACGACATCCTGACTTATTATCGTCATACCAAGAATCCCAGGTGACACGTTAACAGCTGGGACATCTGACACTTCAGCATAATAAACTGGTTCTTATCAAAATAAAACTGAATTATATGGGGGAATGATGAAAACAACAGCTCCTCATAACCAATGACTATCACTAGCAGTTATTAAAGTTTAAGTCTGTGAATACACCTACAGGAACTCTATATAATAACATTACATTCATAGGACCAAGAGTCCATATTTTTTAGTTAAAGCAGTATATGTAAATATATTTCCTCATTTTCAAAGACCTGTCCAAAAGAGTTGGCGGGACAGGCAGATTAAATTGTACAAAGAAAAAACATTCCAATTTTAAAAGAAAACTTTAACCACAGTCTTATTTATTTTCTTATAGTGAGTTAAAGTGTATTGTGTTGATGTACCATCATTTTCATTTCACCCCTAGACACTAGAGACATCATACACCAGCCACTAGAATCAAAATACGGACTGTGTGAGATCTAGGGAGGTAGCGTTAGGTTCCCTGATATATAACTATTTTGGCTCTAGTGTCTGGTGTATGGTGTACCTAATGTCTAGGAGAGAAATGAAATGATGGTACACAACACAAAAACACTTTAATTTTCTATGAGGAAGTGAATAAAACCAGTGGTTAAGTTTTTCTTTAAAAATGAAGCTTTTTTCTATACAATTTATTTTGCCTGTCCAGTGGAATGTTCACAGCTTACACTTTATTCATCTAAGAGGGAGAGTCACTGTGTATGAGGGGCTGTAGTTTCATCATACCCCATAAACTTCCTGAGTATGACTTGAAATACTAGTGTTTATTACACGAAAGTGTCAGATATGCCCAGATGCTTAACACATCACCTAGGATTCCTTGTTGAAAGATATTACAATGTGTCGTTGCAGAAAATCTCGATTTCACCACACGCCAAAGCTCCTACTGTTATCTTTGACAGCATAAACGACTGGTCGGAGACTTGATGGCTTTATTCTTACTCAGTAGGTTTCCTGTTACCAGCTGGCAACAGGAAATAGAACCTCTGCAACAAAAGGACACCCTGGCCTTTTATATCTGATCACTAGTATTTTTATTATTTTCCTACGGTGATATGGGGTCAGCCTCGCGTGCTTTACAGGTGCCCTCTCCCCTAATTTTACATGACTCCCACCTTGCTGTGACCACACCTCAGGTCCCTATGGCAGATACGCCACTGTACGTTTACATATTTTTCCTCAATACAATAATGTGGAGTAACCACATTTCCTTTGATATGATCTTCTCTTCTTTTCTTTTCAAATATAAATGCTTCAGGCATGTTAAACAGTGTTCATTGAACACCGAGGCTTACTAATATATTCTAATACAATAATATGACAACATAATCATGACAACATACATCAGTTAGATACAGTTCAATGTGAAGGCTCAACAATGTCTGCTCCCGGCATGTCCTTCACTTTTCCCAATAGCAGTATCTAACTTTGTAGTTGGATTAAACATATTAAATTCATAAAGCATTCTTACCACAATTCAAGAAATATAAACAAATGACGCTGACTTGCAAAGAAGTGGCCTCAGTTTCCTTTGCACTGCCCAGACTGCGAATATTTCTCTATATTTAAGTTTAAATTTAACACAGCTGTTCTCAGCGTATTTGAATGAAAAATTTATTCAACTGGCAATGAATAGTGAAAGCTTTTGCTAATATTTAGTAGCCCTGGCCAATCGAAAGCTTGCGACTACCAGAATTCAAATGCAGTTTTTGAAAAACCAAAAATAATTCCAAACAAACTCTGCGTCTGGTAGTCGATTGGCCAGTCCACTTTAGTTATGCCAATACAAAAAGATGTTTCGTTTTGGATTACATTTTCCTACCGCTCCCCTTTCCCCCTATCTCTTTTTTTTTACCCAAGCGAATTTGAATGTACCTCAATGCCGCTATTTCTAAGCTGGCGTCCCCTACTAACGTTAAAAAAAACAAGCAGGAACAACAGTCTGTCTGGTCGCGTGTCCGTAGACATTTAGTATTTTCTCAATAACTTGGCTAATACTGGGACTATCATATTATTTAAAGCACATTCTTTCTCAGTGAACTCTAAGCTATACTACCATATAATTTTTATGGTCTGTTTCATATTGGTTTAGATTTTCAATTTTTGTCATAGTCAATCGTCAAATAAAAATTTTACACAAGACGCCATCTTTTCCTCTCTTTCACCTCGCCAGCATGTATTTTTCAATTAACTAACTTGTTTTAGTTACGTCAGAAATGCTACCGCGAGGAGAAATAAAATATTGTCTGCGTGTTTGCCTCTGCTGGCGTTGCTCCAGCGTGTATATATGCATGGCAGAATGTCAAGCGAAGCGGGGTTTGGCGCGGCGGGTTAGGAATTGGCGTTAATAATTTGTATTGTATCGTGTAACACTACCAAAAATGTAAGGATTACTACATATTACCAGCGTTAAAGTCAAAATATTACGTTAATTCAGATAGTTGTTTTGCGGCACACTTCCGCAAAATCGTTAATTATAAGTCTTGCCACAGTCTCTATCAGATCGGGTATAATGTTAAAAATGTACGTCACAAGGAAAGCGGGTAGGTTTAAACGGTGGGATCGGTTCTAAGCCGTTCCATGGCACAAAATTCAGCGCTATGCTGGCGTGTGAGAGTATCACCGTCAGACACAATAGGGGCGGTCAAAGGACAGGTTGCAGCACAGAACACCACATTTAAAATGAGCGACGTGAAAGTTCTTACACATGATACCCTAAAAAAGACAGATTTTCAATTCTGGAAGAAATGTGTACATCATGTGCTCCGTGAAGAAGAAGAATACTGGCAACATGATGGATTACAGTTTATCAAGCCATTAACAGTTGTTAATCTAATGGAATCGTCAGATACGGACTGAGATAAATGTAACTTAATTGAGATATCAAAAACATAAAACAATGTAATTATGCTCATTCAAAACACGAAGACATAGTGCAGGTATACATGTACAATTTACCGTGTCGTATACAATATAGTTTTGAATACAGTTTTTTATCCCCACGTTTCAGATTTAAATGTATCGAACATCAATTGGTGAACGGACTATAAGTGTAGTGACGAAGTTAAAAGACAACATAAGGTTTTCAAGTTGCAAGAAAAGGCATCTCAAAGAACAAGGCATCTGAAATGCTGAAATAAACCGCAGGCTAGGTGTACCTCGCACTACAGTTAGCACAATTGTAAAGAACAAAGCTAAAGTGTTTGTAGAAATTAAAAACGCTACGCAAGTGCATACCAAACGTATTAGAAAGAGGCACAATTTAATTGGTGAGATGGAGAAAGTGTTAAATGTGTGGATTGAAGACCAAGTCAGCCACAACATTCCTCTAAGCCTAGGTCTTATCCAGGCTAAAGCACAAACTTTATTTAATAAAATGAAGATTGAAAAAGGAGAAACATCAGCTGAAGAAACATTTGGAGCTAGCAGGGGTTGGTTTGACAAATTTTTAAAAATGTCAAAATTACATAATATAGCAGTGCAGTGAACGAAGGAACGAACGAACGAACTTTATTTTCAAAGGGTTTAGAATTGGGCACGCAGGCCCGTCTAACATTCTGCCCTTCCTTTCTCTCATCTTCCATACTGAATCCATTTATTCTCACACGTATCCTAAATATTACTTAAATAATAAAATAACAAAAAAAGTACAATAAAATAAAATCCCAACATTGTAACAGTACAATAACAGTTACACAGATTTACAGATGCGTATCATAATTTATACTAAACAGGACAAAATTAACTTTTAAAACCTACATATGATGTTATGTAATTATTTAAGAGCATAACGAAATTAGGGTGGCATATAATCTGCACTCATGATGTATTTGAAAAGTCTGTGATTGTATGAATATGGACTAAGAGTATTTTGTAAGTCGTGTGGAAGAGTATTCCACAGATGAGCAGCAGAAAAAGCTAAACTTTTCTTGAATAAGTCGAGCCTAGGCTTGGGCATGTGTAATTTATTTAAGCGTCGACTGCGTCTTCCGCTGTATTTGAAAATAGGCCACAGATACGTTGGAGCATTCTGTGAGAAGATTTTGTGAATAAATTTGGCTTTGTTGAAGAGAAGGCGTTTTCTTAGTGGTAATATGTTAAGATATGTATATGCGTCTACACACTGTGTGAGGTTTTTGTCTGAAATTAGGCGCACTGCACGTTTTTGTAATGAATAGAGTCTTTTAGTGTTGGACATGGTGCAGCCATCCCAAATTGTGGAACAATAGTCTAGATGTGTTTGTATCTGGGATGTATAGAACATTTTTCGTGTCTCCTCATCTAGGAAATGTTTGATTTTAGCTAACTGGTAAACTTTTTGTGCCGTTTGTTTGGTCAGTGCTTGTACATGCGAATTCCAACTTAAATGTTGGTCAATTATGAGTCCTAGTGTTTTATATTCATTTAAATTTTCAATTAAAGAGGTTCCAATGTAGAGCTGAAGTGTTGTTTTCTGTGAGTTTTGTAATTTTTGTCTAGTTGATATTATCATACATTTTGTTTTAGTGATATTTATTTGCATGCAGTTTTCATTGCTCCACTTAATAAGATTGTCTGTGTCGCTTTGTAATAATATTTCTAGTGTGTTGCAACTTTTATCACTAGTATAAATGGTACAGTCATCGGCAAATAGGTCGCAGGATGAGTGCTCGATGTGTAGTGGAAGGTCATTTATGTAAATGGAAAAAAGTAGAGGGCCGAGAATAGAGAACCCTGAGGAACATTGGTGTCAATAATAGTTGGGCTTGACAAGGAGTTATTGTACCACACTACTTGCTGTCTGTCGGACAGGAATGATTTAAGTAATGTCACTAGTTTAAAGTTAACTTTCATTGTTTCTAACCTTATTAAAACAGCGTGATCTAACATGTCAAATGCTTTCCTAAAGTCTACAAAGATTGCTCCACATATGTTATCGTTATTTATGTTTAGGTGCAAGTTGTCTATCATCTTAGTTAGAGCTGTGTGGCATGAATGCTTTTGTCGAAACCCTGACTGACTGTCAATTAGCAAGTCATTGCTAACTAGGTAATGTAGCGTTGCTTTATGTATGTGTTTTTCTAGTGGTTTAGAAAGCGATGATAAAAGAGAAATTGGTCTATAGTTACCAAGATTACTGTTATCTGACGAGCCAGGTTTGAAGAGAGGATATACTTTGGCAATCTTAAAGGCCGAAGGAAAATAACTTTTAGCGATACATTGATTATATATAAAAGTTAGTGAATCACTAATAGCTGGTGCGGCGTAACGCAGTATTCGATTACTAATTCCGTCAAGCCATGATGAGCTATTATCCTTAAGGCCAATAAGATAGTTATACGCTTCATTAACTGTCACAAAAGGAATGTCGGGTGGAACTGAGTTTGTACATTTGTTCTTACAGAATGCTGAAAGTTTGTCTAAGTCACTAGAGGAAGGTGGTATTGTGGATTTCAGACTGTTTATTTCTGCTTGAAAGTGATTGCTGAAGTCTGTGCAAGTAAATGAAGTGTTGGAAGAGAATGAATCTGGTGCATTACGTTTTTTCGCTAAGGTGTTAATTGCCTTCCATATTTCCTTACTATTTGATTTGTTCTGAACCATATTTCTAAAATGATTTTTCTTTTCTTTGAGAATTAAATATTGAACCTTGTTCCTGTATACCCTGTATGTGCTGAGGTCCTTGTTTTTGTGCGCTTGATCTCTCTGCCTCATAGCCTCCAACACTTCCTGCGTGATCCACGGAGATTTTAATTGTCGTTTGACGCGAATTTCCTTAGCTGGTACGTGCGTGTCAAAAACATTATAAAAAATTTTTTGTCCAGTATTCAATAGCGTCATCCGGATCAGGAAGTTGGTAAATACGGGCGAGAGGTGCAGTTAGCAAGTCATTTAAAAATAATTCCTTGATGAAATGTTTGAAACTTCTAAATTTGATACTTACATGTTTATTTTTTGGAACTTTATATTTATTCTTTGACCATGTACAGCATACTGGATAGTGGTCACTCATTGCAATATTAGGGACAGAGCATTCTATGATGTTTTCTGGGCAAGTTACGTAGATGTGGTCGATTAGTGTGGTTGATGCTTGTGTTACTCTTGTAGGCTGGTTAACTATTTGTTTTAAGTTGTACGATAATATTATATTTTTCCATGTTAGATTTGAATTGTGTATATCGATGTTGAAATCACCAAGAAGAACAACCTCCTTGACTGTGGCAAATACATTGTCCATCATTATGGTGAAATCTTCGTACCATATAGGTCCTGCACTAGGATTTCGATAAAGATATCCCACCAGAAATGGGCCCTGATTCGATTAATTACTTCACCAAGGAAGTGGAATTCAAGGAATGAGAAATTGCAGAAAATACAATCTTAAAATAATTAATACAACTAATAAAAAACAAGTGCAACTGCGTATATGAAAATTGTCACAACACAATCAGGCATACACCAGATCACACCAGAACTGCTCAACGCAACAAAGTGAAGTTAAACGAGAGATGGAAGAAATTAATAATAGTCACAAGTCAGACAAGTATACAACACTTCACACCTTAACACCGAAAATTCTAACAAATTGAAGCTACGCGTGATAATAAGAAATTTAAATTGTAACGAAATAAGTAATCAAAGAAATATTTTAGAGGATATTAACCGATAAACTATTAAAAGTTCTGATTATTACCGTTGTATTAAACAATCAACAAATGTTCAAATGGAGTGAAGGCTGTAGTAACAGAGATTTAGTGAAGCAAAGTGTTTGTTCGTCAATAACTGACGTCTCTGCCGGGCAGATAATAGGGGTGACGTTGGGCAGACATCATTAATGCTTGTCTAAGTGACGCAGGGCTGAAATGCATCAGATAGACAAGTTCAGGGTTCCACTGAGGACGATAATAAGAACTAGAGAAGCAGCTAGTGCAGATACCGCAGCTGCAGAAGCTTTTCAAGTGGAGCTTGCACAGATTATAGAAGACAATGGCTACATAAAGCAGCAGATCTTCAACGTAGATGAAACTGGCCTCTTTTGGAAGAAGATACCATCCAGAACTTTTATTGCCACTGAGGAAAAATCAATGCCCGGATTTAAAGCTGCCAAAGATAGGCTTACTATGTTGCTAAGGGCTAATGCAGCTGGTGACTGCAAGCTAAAGATACTCATTTATCATTCTGAGAATCCCAGGGCCCTGAAAAATTATTTAAAGTCTTCCCTTCCAGTTCATTTCAAGTCCAATAAAAAAGCCTGGATGACTGGTGAATTATTTACAACGTGGTTCACTGATAATTTCAAGCCTGCAGTTGAGGATTATTGCAAACAGAATATCCCCTTTAAACTCCTACTGCTCTTGGATAACGCTCCAAGCCACCTAAGAATTGTGATTGAGGCTCACAAAGGAATTAATGTTGTGTTTTTGCCTCCAAACACAACTTCTTTCCTGCAGGAATTACCAAGGAGTAATTTCATCATTTAAATCTTACTATATCAGACGGACGTTTGCCAAGGTGATAGCTGCACTAGATACTGAAGTTGATGAGGGGCCTAAACAAAATAAATTAAAAGCCTTTTGGAAAGGATTCAATATTCTGGATGCCATCAAAACTATCAGAGATGCATGGGCCGATGTTAAAGAATTCAATCTGAAAGGCGTTTGGAAAAAGTTAATTATTTCCCTAATGGACGACTTTGAAGAGTTTGAAGAAACAGTGGAGGCCATCACTTCAAATGTCGTGAAAATGGCTCAGCAGCTGGAACTGGAAGTAGAGGCTGAAGATGTTAGAGAGCTGTTTGAGTCTCATGATCAGCCCCTAAGTGATGATCTCCTGGCGATGGAAGAACAAAGAAGACTCTTGAATGAAAAGGAAGCCATGCCTGAAGATATAGCTCAGCCTATGGAGATGACTACCAAAGAATTAGAGGTCGGAATCGCCAAAATAGATGACGCAATTGCATATTGGAAACGGGTGGATCCCAATTTCGACAGAAGTTCTAAGGTACGTAAAAAGTGGGCTAGAACACCAAATAGCCTGTTACAGAGAACTTCTTAGGGAAAGGAAGAAGACATCAATGAGGCAAACGTCTTTGCTCTCCTTTTTCAAGACGCAACCGCCACAACCATCTTCAGTCACCCCTCCCTCTAACCCTTCAGATTCCGAGCCATCAACATCAGCCCCAGCCCTTGTTAGATCTCCTTTAAAGTCCGATTCTCCTAGAAGAATTACACTGAGTTCCTCCAGTTCTGAAGATGAGCCTCCTCAATTTTCTCCATCTGATTTTCTAAGTCTAGAATCCCCTTAAATCACCAACTTTAAAAACTGTACATATTTTATATATTCATCGTCTACTTGCTCAAGAATGATTTTAAGATGTTATTTACGTATTTTTTAAATTTATTACTGTATTTTCTTTATTCTTATGTTTATTTCTGTTTATTTAGGTGTTGCACGCATTCGCAAGTGTTATATGGTTAGTTATTTACGTTTTTTGGCGGCCCTAATGCATTTGCAAGCTAAATAAAGGCTATGCTTCGACTTTCGTTGATTTTCGACTTTCGTCATAGCTCTGGTCCCTAACCTGTCGAAATGTGAGGTATGACTGTATATCCTATCATCATTTAATTGTTTACATATTTTCACTATCATATTTAATTAACTACATTTTTACATTTCATGTGTGAATTGTCTTTTACAATCTACCTTTTTACTTTCTACTAACCCTATATGTGAATATATTTAACAAATTAACTGCATAGCGCAGCTGATTGTTAATTCGATATTGAGAAATTATGATTACTCGTGCTGTCTGTATTAGGTATTTACCTACAGGTAAAATAATTTATGTGGGTTATTGGGGGCTCTTTCTTTATCGAGATCTTAGGGAATAAGTAAATGTCGCAGGGATCCTGAATTCAGTTCTTCATGATTTATTAGATATCACTATCTTGACTTGTGGAGAGCATTTGCCTTCTATTTCAAGTCCTTACCTCGAATACTTCTCCTTTTCTTAAAGAGTCGAATTCTGGAGACCTTTTTTTGATAATATTCTATAGTCTGTCCCCATCATACAACTGCCATGCTGTACCAGTCCTACAATTAATGTCCCACCCAGCATAATTGTGCGACATCATTGATCCATACATAGGTTGTGTGTGTTAGTTTCATGTGTACTTGTTGTGCTTCATGTCTTAGTGTTATATTTTCTCCTTATTATGCTTAGATATTTATTTATTAACATTACGTTGATCTTCTGTGACTGGAAAGGTTTGTTTTGACTGATGACTAATGACTACATGCATCTATTAATCTGAATAAATGTCTCCTTCATTGGACCTGCAGCCGTTTATTTGCCTGTCAATGTCCTGACGGATGTGGACACACTCCAGGTGCATATTTTACAAAATATCCATCCGTAAAAGTTGATCTCTACAGAAAGTTTAAAAAAAAAAAAAAAAAAGGAAACACATTTTTAAAAAAGACCCTTCATTATTTGCACATATTGTATTTCTTTCAATGCTGCTAACCTTTTATTTTTACGATGTTTTAGTTATGTTAGAGATCTGATACCTTGACCTTAGATGGATTCTGTGGGCCATAAGTTAGGGTGTTTACTGTGTGAGTTTTGTTTCTAATATTGTCTGTTTGACTCATCTCGTTTGTTGTGTGAGTTTTGTTTCTGATATTGTCTGTTTGACTGTCATCACTTGTTTGTTGTGTGAGTTTTGTTTCTGATATTGTCTGTTTGACTGTCATCACTTGTTTGTTGTGCGAGTTTTGTTTCTGACATTGCTTGCTTGAATGCCATCGCAATCACTCTTGTTGGGGAGTGCAGACGTGGGTTCTGACAAAAGTTGGTACTGACAAAGACGACGTGCTTCCTGTCTTTATTCACAAATTAAAAATGAGAATCATCAAGTGTTATATATATTCTTCATTACTGTATGGTGTAGAAACATGGACAATGAACAAGCAATTTCAAGAATTGTGGCCTTTAAGATGTGGATCTAGAGTAAGGCAGGCCCCACGGAAAGAGGAGAAAACTAATTAAGAGGGTCCAGAAAACCTAGAAATAAAAAGGGAATTAATGATGGAGATCAAAATGAGACAGCTAAAATGTTTTTGCCATTTAAAAAGAGATAACACCTTTAATGAAGAACATAATATAAGAAAGACTGTAAGGCATGTGCAAGAAGAAGACAGTGTTATAAATGGGAAAATAACATCAAGAGATTGACAGGAAACAGTTTTATCAGAGTGCACCATAAGTAGTATGTCATGTACTTTACAGGTATAATTCAGGTGGTGGAGCGTGACTTTTATATAGCAAAATACTCCGATCGATTCAGGTGGTGGCGCGGACTTTTATTTAGTAAAATATATTAGTTCAATAATAACGGGTTAGTAGGAATCTAAGGAGAGATAAGTAGGTTGCAGCTAATTACTGGTGTTAGCTGGTCGGTGGGGGTAGGGAGAGGGTATTGACATTGGCTGGCGGGGGTGCCGACTCACGTGTTGTGGTGTAGTGGTGGGTGTGGGTTTTTGTGTGTTTATATATATATATATATATATATATATATATATATATATATATATATATATATATATATATATATATATATATATATATATATAACAACAGGTAGACATTATTTATACAATACACATTTATTCAATATGCATTTATACATACAATATTTGTGCAACATAGATAACAAAGGCCAAGGTTTTTTAATAAATATATTTAATATCAGTGTTTTGTTACATCTGCTGCCCAGAACAAATATATAACGACTCAGGGTAGGATAAGCAGAAAGGACTAGATATTGAGGGGAGATGTCGTCACGTTATCGTCGTGTGCCTGTCTTTTTATGTAAAAATAGGACAGAGAATTTCTGCGGGGGTGATGACTCATGGGTGTGTGTTGGGGGTGTGGGTGGTATTGCTTTTGGTTTGTCTGGTGTTGTGTACAGGGCACATAATGGAAGAGAGATATTTTTTAGATGGAAAGAGGTGAAGTGGTGACATTGTCGTCGTGTACCTGTCTTTTATGTAAAAATAGGACAGAGAGTTGCGGTGTTGGGTGTACTTGTAGATAGCTGAATTGTGTGTCTTGAAACCTAAATCACCCCCCCCCCATTCCTGCGCTTGTTGCGTGTTGAGGACATCCAAAAAGATGTTTTTGTCTAGTGTGTTGTGTTGTTTACTGAGCCCTTTAGTGGTAGTTTTGTCATAATCCCCAAAACAGTGGTATGTTTTGCTGCAGAAGAAAACCATCCCACTGCCCTCATATTCTAACTTGAAAAGTTACCTGGTGTTCGCTTATCAAATAACTTTTTGTCGCGGCATTTCTGACAAACGATTCGCGTTTTACCCCCACTAGCAATAAACTCGGATCGATGTTCGGTGCAGACTTTGGCGGGGAACCATTGATCGTAGATGCTATAAAATTCTTTTTGCATAGAGGATTTAACGGCGTCCACCAGGTTATTTGTACTAAGGGCCAAGTAAAGACTATCGGTATCAGTCTCGCATAACTGAAAATCAGCTCTTTCTACAAATCTATCTAGGCAGTCGTAATAAAATTCTAACATGCGGAGTTTTGCATACTGATAGACGAAAAAGCCTATCTGCGCGGGTAGGTCCCAACTAATTTTCTTCTTAACCATCTCTACCTCGAAAATGTCGTCCGTCACTAAACTCATCTTTTTAAAACGCGGTCAGTTTATTAATTTAGACGTCCCCTTCCCCGTTGTGTACGAGACCTCTACATGCTTTGCCTTATTGGTCAACGTCTTGCCGTACGCCGTTTCACTAGTTATTGCGTAAACACCATCTCTATCCCTCTGTCGGCGGGCGTCAAAGACAGTATCACCAAATTGTTAAAACAAGTTGGAGGTGTATACGTGATCACCTGGTATAAGCGCGTGACTTCTAAGCCCTTGGACAAGTACCAGCAAAGCAGAGGCGTCGCCAACATAATCTTTTCACCTATGTAGTTACCAATCAATGTCCTTCTAGGGGTAGCCATGAGTTTATTTTTTCCGCATAATCACGCATAAAAGGACCAATATCATCCCTACTCATGTCGACGTTCTTAATTATCGGAGTCATTTCAGAAAAATGGGCCTATAGGGAGTCGGGTACTCGAATGTTGCATTCGACTAACCCAAATAAGGTCTCGTCTATAACAGAGGCTATAATCTGTTGTTCCTTTAGAGGATATATACACTTGGTATACGAGGGTTTCAGGCTCGGGAATGTGTCGATCAGAAATCGACCGATCGATCGGTTCGTTTGAGTCGCTGCCACTCACATTCCTACCAGGTTGACGTCACACTCGGTCTTCAAATAATTGCCAATTTCCCGCGTCTTTTAATACAACTCAGTCAAGGGTTTCTTACTGACGGGGTTGGTATCACGACCGGTGGTTAATGGGCAGTTAGGATGCCCGTGAAAAAGACAGCCATAAAACTGGTAGGCTGTGCGAGAATCTTTGTCCCAGCTATCGTCCCTAAGGCGCCTATGCCCCAAAGCCACTTCACGACCGTTGAACTGGGTCTTCAAAGACACATTATTTTTGTGCGATACCCAAGTCAACCAGTCGCGACACTGCACGGTGTATTTATTGACTTTATGGTACCTGAAACCATCCTCCCTTTTTCTTCTAAGGGGAAATCAGTGGGCATATTCTGCATTAGTGCCCACAAATAAAGAGCGTTGGTGTTATAACCTTTAACGCTCTGAACAACTTCGCCGCCTCTAATGTACGTTTTGTCTTTTTCGTGAAACCTATGAAATATTATCGACGGACCCCCAACTATATTTTGTCTCAGAGTGTTATGTAAATCTTGTTCACGTTTCGAACATAAAGGAAAAGCTATATTTGACGGAAGAGATTTTAATAAGTTTTTTAAGGTTACCCCGGGAACCGAAACGGCGTCTTTAAACATATCTACCCCTAGACCTGCGTAAAAACGAACTTGCTGTTCTAACGCAATTAATAATGGAACTAAGTCTTTGTTGTTATACCACTCCAGAAAATCGCGCAGCGTGGCCATGTGACTATCGACCCAGATATTTTGACATTCAGCGTACTCGGCACTGGAAATATTACAATTTTTTAGGGAGGAAAAAAAGGCCGAGTGGGGCGGTAGCGTCATTTTGTTTAACTTGTTTAAATCTGAGACGTATTCGTTGCAGAAAAACCCTTTAGTTTCTTTAACTTTATAGGCTGCGAGGTACTTGCTATAACTAAATCCGGGGGCTAGATAATTGATTATATCTAAAAATTTTAACTGCGGGGTAGTGATACACATAAAGTTATTATTTCTTTTTACTAAATATTTAAAGTCTTGGTCTAGGAAATACTTTATAAGGTAGGGTTTTATAACATTTATGTCATATTTCCCCGAGTTGAAAAGTATTACAGGGAGCTCTCGCAAATACTCATTGAGTCTTTCGATGTGTCCCCCTAAATCACCAAGTTGTGTATACACCTCGTCAAAGTGCTCATGTAAGATAGCATAAGCCGCCTCGGCGATTCGGGTCAAATGGTCAAGCATCCTATTGACCAAATCTTGAGGATCGCCCGTTGTGATAAAGCAGACAGGCGCTTCCAGTCCGGGGACATTAAAAGCTACAGAACAAGACAGATGGACGTGTTTGGACAAAAAGGTAGTTACGCTACCCCGGTTAAAATCCCTACAGAGGTATCGAAAAAATATTCATAATCAAAAGTCGCGCGATACGGATACATAAACTGTGTATCGACATTTATACCCTGCGCACGATTGATTCCCAAATTGTTTCCGGCGGGGTATAAACCCCACCTTTAAATATTTCTACTCTTATCCCCGGTACACATTTTCTCATGCCTTTCCATAAACTTATAAAGCTTCCATAATTTCCCACATTTGGGACACGAAAAAGAGTTAGCCACCATATCTATATCTACTATGTACATGAAATAGTTTTTATAAACTAAAAGACGCAAAGTTTCTTTATAACTATCACTACTTCTGAGTTTTGGGGCCAGGGTTTGTGTGTCGTCAAACTCGAATACATCAATGTTTACTCCGAAACATTTTTCTAAGGCAGGGATTTGGGGCAAACTGACGCCGCGAAAATCGATTAGGGACTCTATACCCTGCTGTATTTGCCAATGTTTTAGGAGCCGGCGCGTGGTTTTTCTAACGTTCTTAACGGGAGCCCCTCTAACAGCTGCTAAACACCTAAAAAAACAAAAGTTATCTGTAAATGGTTTTGAGTGTAAGTCATGTTGCAATGTGTTAATAGCTTTATTGTCGGTAATGTATGTTGGAATATCAACTAAACAACAACCAATAGGATAATCTTGGATGTGGTAAATGTAAAAACTAGTGGCTGGTATTGACTCGACATAATATTTTGTATTGGGTCTGTTTAATTGCGCGTTATTAAGAGTGTCACTGTCGTGTAAGTTTGAGACAAATGTGTTGAAATCTGTAATATTATTAACTAGCTGGGGTGTGTCCAAGACACACGCGTTATTGTGAGATGCGTGGTAGAAGCGGAGTTCATTCGTTTCTCGATGTCTAAGAATGGGGTGGTGACTGTAATTAAGCTTGAAGCGTTTTGTTTGTTTGCTAAAGATGGGTCTGAGCAAAGAGACCCAATCTATTGGTTGTGCAGTGTCTGGTCTATGAAAAAAAGGTGAATGTGGACAAGTATTTGTTGAGGTTGGTGTGTGTGTTTATGGCTGACCAATTGTCTGTGTAGATCTGTCTAACGTCAGACGGTATGTCTCGTAACCTGTCCAGGTCAGAGGTCAGGCGAGCCTTTTTACTAGGCCCTTGGTGACTGGTCATTGGGCGTTTGCATGAATTTGAAGATGAGGGTTTTCCTGGACTGCAGCTGATGAAGAGGGTGTCTGCTGATACTGTTGATACGCTGTGGCCAGTCCCGGTATTGAAGATGATGATGATGGAGTGGGCCCCGTTGTTGAAGATGCTGGTGAGGGTGTTGAAAATGACGTGAAGAGCGCTCATGATGATGCTGGTGTGGGACCCAGTGTTGAAGTAGTGGGCCCCGTTGTTGCAGATGCTGGTGAGACTGTTGAAAATGATGTGAAGGGGTTCCTGATGATGCTTGATTTTGCGTAGGTGCAGAGGGGTGTTGATGTAGATGGACCCCTAAGTTATCAAGTAAAGTTGTTTCCACAGATCTCACAGCTAAACAGAGTCAGAGAGTGCATGGTATTGATGTGCCGCAATAGAGCACCACGACGTGTGAACTGCTTCCCACATCGAGCAATACCAGAATGTTTTGTGCCACTGTGGTGGTGCCTGTTTGAGGTGTATACGAGGCTTCCGTGCTTGAGACGGGTCGGTGCTCATTCTCTGTGTTTAAGTGTATCAGTCCTCGTAAATACCCGCCCACATAGAGAGCACTCGTGTCATTGTTGCCCGTGAGCTGTATCCAAATGTCGAGTGAGATCACGTTCCCTTGTGAAAACTCGCTCGCATTCCGAGCACGTATGTCGGTGTCTCTCTGGTTGAGGCGAAGCCATCTGTGAAAGAGAATTTAAAAAATAAGAATTTAGACATTAAAACATAAAAACGATTACACGTGGCAAAACTGTTCGAGTTAGTAAACTAGCAACCATACATGCTCTGTTTTTCACTGGCATAATTAAACCAGACAAAACAGACTTATAAACAAACTGACAGATAGGTAGAGAGAGAGACACACACACACACGCACGCACGCACGCACACTCACACACGCACGCGCTCACACACACACGCACGCATACACACTCGCACGCACGCACGCACACACACACACGCACGCGCACACACAAACTCACGCACACACATCGTAATAACAAGTCTTATTTTTACGTCTATTTTTTTTCTGATGCAATGGGAGATCTTTGTGTTATCAAGACACTCAGAAAGTTTCTGGTGTGATGTTAAAATATCCCCCATAAATATAAAATTGGAACCAGACAATTACAAGTTATGATCTTGATTTGCCCTCCTGTTTGTGTCTCTTTTGTGTCAGTGTAATTATTTTCACGAGAAGCCTCATATCGACTTGTAATTATTTTCAAGAGTCACGTAAATTTTCAATGGCCCGGACACAGATGTGTCACACGTAATTATGAATTTTTCAGCGGAAGACAATTATTACAAATGTCTAGAGATTGATTTTTTTGGGTCTCCCCCGTACAAGTATCGACTGGTAGAAATTGTTAGTTATTTTCGATTGTAGGTCAGACCTGATTGCAACCCAGTGACCTATATATCGCTCCAAATATGACTCACAACAGACACAAAGCAAATCGCTTTATCTATAATACATGGTTCTAATAATAGCAATTTTTCAGAACCAAGACTGATTTTGCAGGGTTCTTTTCTATAATATTCCTAGCAAAAAATAAAAAACGCGGACACAGCCACAGACACAAAGATGGCTACAGACAAACACGAATACAAATAGACAGCCACAGACACAAAGATGGCTACAGACAAACACGAATACAAATAGACAAAGACAAACGGAGACAAACATACAATCACAGACATAAAAATCCGAGTTTATATATATATATATATATATATATATATATATATATATATATATATATATATATATGTATATATGTATGTATGTATGTATGTATGTATGTATGTATGTATGTATGTATGTATGTATGTATGTATGTATGTATGTATGTATGTATGTATGTATGTAGTATAATATGTATATATATATATATATATTTATATATATATATATAGATATATAGATATATAAATATATAAATATATAAATATATAAATATATAAATAAATAAATAAATATATATATATATATAATTATATATATATATATATATATAATATATATATATATATTAATATATATATATATATATTATATATTTATATTATATATAAAAAATATAATATAAAAATATATATAAAAATATATAATAAAAATATATAATATAAAAAATATATATATAATATATATAATATATAATTAATAATATATATATATATATATATATATATATATATATATATATATATATATATATATATATATATAAATTATACAAATAATATATATATAATATAATATAATATCATATTATATATATACACATATATATAGTCAATTACCTGAATTTTTTTTTTAAAACTAGTTTCTGCTTAGGATAAAAAATAATTTAGGATATATTTTTAAAAAAAAAAGAGAGAATTACATTTTAACATAACTTCTATAATATTCTTATCGAAGATAATATTTGTCTACAGACTTATAAATTTCGTGTAACGGACGCGTATTTAAGCTACATAGTACACTTACCTTACACGCCGCAATAGTAAGAAAAGGTTGAAGTGTCTTCAACGGCTGGTCTGTCACAGAAGGCGGGAACAATATAAGACGGGTGTCTTTGCTTCTGGAAGTCTGTTTACTGAATGCAAGGGTCTAAGAATTTCTCAGTATATATCTCAAAACAAGAAAGTAATTCCCCCACACGCGCACGCGCGTGTGCAATCGATTACTTCACGGCATTGTTGACTGAGCCGAGTGAGTCATGAAACAAGGTAATATCGATTATATAATTACGTTCAGCTTTTTGTCTCATCGCTTTGTACATTGTCACAAAAACTAGATCGCGCCGCTTAGGTAAAAATTACGAATCAATGTATGTTTAAAATAACTTGAGATACTTCAAAATAGAAAAATCGAACTATGCTAATATGTTCGCTTTTTCCTGTCCCAAAAAAATTGATATTTTGTTTGTCTCCGTTTGTCTTTGTCTATTTGTATTCGTGTTTGTCCGTGGCCGTCTTTGTGTCTGTGTCCACGTTTTTTTATTTTTTCGCTAGGAATATTATAGAAAAGAACCCTGCAAAATCAGTCTTGGTTCTGAAAAATGCTATTATTAGAACCATGAATTATAGATAAAGAGAGTTGCGTTGTGTCTGTTGTGAGTCATATTTGGAGCGATATATATTATAGGTCACTGGGTTGCAATTAGGTCTGACCTACAATCGAAAATAACTAACAATTTCTACCAGTCGATACTTGTACGGGGGAGACCAAAAAAAATCAATCTCTAGACATTTGTAATAATTGTCTTCCGCTGAAAAATTCATAATTACGTGTGACACATCTGTGTCCGGGCCATTGAAAATTTACGTGACTCTTGAAAATAATTACAAGTCGATATGAGGCTTCTCGTGAAAATAATTACAGACACAAAAGATACACAAAAAGGAGGGCAAATCAATATCATAACTTGTCATTGTCTGGTTCCAATTTTATATTTATGGGGGATATTTTAACATTACACCAGAAACTTTTTGAGTGTCTTGATAACACAAAGATCTCCCGTTGTATCAGAAAAAAAGAGACGTAAAAATAAGACTTGTTATAACAATGTGTGCGCGTGTGTGTGCGCGCATGAGTGTGTGTGTGCGCGCGCGAGTGTGTGTGCGTGTGTGCGTGCACGCGCGCTCGCGCGTGGGTGTGTGTCTGTGTGCGTCTGTCTCTCTACCTATCTCTTAGTTTGTCTATAAGTCTGTTTTGTCTGGTTTAATCATGCCAGTGAAAAACAGCGTGTATGGTTGCTAGTTTACTAACTCGAACAGTTTTGCCATGTGTAATCGTTTTTATGTTTTGATGTCTAAATTCTTATTTTTTAAATTCTCTTTCACAGATGGCTTCGCCTCAACCAGAGAGACACCGACATACGTGCTCGGAATGCGAGCGAGTTTTCACAAGGGAACGTGATCTCACTCGACATTTGGATATGGCTCACCGGCAACAACGACACGAGTGCTCTCTGTGTGGACGGGTGTTTACGAGCAATGATACGCTTAAACGCCACACAGAGAATGAGCACCGACCCGTCTCAAGCACGGAAGCCTCGTATAAACCTCAAACAGGCACCACCACAGTGGCACAAAACATCCTGGTATGTGCTCGATGTGAGAAGCAGTTCATACGTCGTGATGCTCCATTGCGGCACATCAATACCGTGCACTCTCTGACTCTGTTTAGCTGTGAGATCTGTAGAAACTACTTTACTCGATAACTTACGGGTCCATCTACAACAACACCCCTCTGCACCTACGCAAAATCAAGCATCATCAGGAGTGCCCTTCACATCATTTTGTACACCCTCACCAGCATCTGCAACAACGGGGCCCACTACTTCAACACTGGGCCCCACGCCAGCATCATCAGGAGCGCTCTTCACGTCATTTTCAACACCCTCACCAGCATCTTCAACAACGGGGCCCACTCCATCATCATCGTCTTCAACACCGGGACCGGCCATAGCGTATCAACAGTATCAGCAGACACCCTCTTCATCAGCTGCAGTCCAGGAAAACCCCTCGTCTTCAAATGCATACAAACGCCCAATGACCAGTCACCAAGGGCCTAGTAAAAAGGCTCGCCTGACCTCTGACCTGGAAAGTTTACGAGACATACCGTCTGATGTTAGACAGATCTACACAGACAACTGGTCAGCTAGAAACACACACACACCAACCTCAACAAATAATTGTCCACATTCACCTTTTTTTCATAGACCAGACACTGCACAACCAATAGATTGGGTCTCCCTGCTCAGACCCAGCTTCAACAAACAAACAAAACGCTTCAAGCTTAATTACAGTCACCAACCCATTCTTAGACATCGAGAAACGAATGAACTCCGCTTCTACCACGCATTTCACAATAACGCGTGTGTCTTGGACACACCCCAGCTAGTTAATAATATTACAGATTTCAACACATTTGTCTCAAACTTACACGACAGTGACACTATTAATAACGCGCAATTAAACAGACCCAATACAAAATATTATGTCGAGTCAATACCAGCCACTAGTTTTTACATTTACAACATCCAAGATTATCCTATTGGTTGTTGTTTAGTTGATATTCTATCATACATTACCGACAATAAAGCTATTAATACATTGCAACACGACTCACACTCAAAACCATTTACAGATAACTTTTGTTTTTTTAGGTGTTTAGCGGATTGTAGAGGGGCTCCCGTTAAGAACGTTAGAAAAACCACGCGCCGGCTCCTAAAACATTGGCAAATACAGCAGGGTATAGAGTCCCTAATCGATTTTCACGGCGTCAGTTTGCCCCAAATCCCTGCCTTAGAAAAATGTTTCGGAGTAAACATTGATGTATTCGAGTTTGACGACACACAAACCCTGGCGCCAAAACTCAGAGGTAGTGATAGTTATAAAGAAACTTTGCGTCTTTTAGTTTATAAAAACTATTTCATGTACATAGTAGATATAGATATGGTGGCTAACTCTTTTTCGTGTACCAAATGTGGGAAATTATGGAAGCTTTATAAGTTTATGGAAAGGCACGAGAAAATGTGACCCGGGGATAAGGGTAGACATATTTAAAGGTGGGGTTTATACCCCGCCGGAAATAATTTGGGAATCAATCGTGCGCAGGGTATAAATGTTGATACACAGTTCGTGTATCCGTATCACGCGACATTTGATTATGAATGTTTTGTCGATACCTCTGTAGGGACGGCGACCAAGGGGAGCGTAACTACCTTTTTGTCCAAACACGTCCATCTGTCTTGTTCGGTAGCTTCAAATGTCCCCGGGCAGGAAGCGCCTGTCTGCTTTATCACAACTGGCGATCCTCAGACTTGGTCAATAGGATACTTGACCATCTGACCCGAATCGCCGAGGCATCTTATGCCATCTTACATGAGCGCTTTGAAGAGGTGTATACACAACTCAGAGATTTGGAGGGACCAATCGAAAGACTCGATGAGTATTTGCGAGAGCTCCTTGTAATAGGTTTCAACTCGGGGAAAAATGACATAAATGTTATAAAACTATACCTTATAAAGTATTTCCTAGACCAAGACTTTAAATATTTAGTAAAAAGAAATAATAACTTTATGTGTATCGCTACCCCATAGTTAACATTTTTAGATATAATCAATTATCTGGCCCCCGGATTTAGTTATAGCAAGTACCTCGCAGCCTATAAAGTTAAAGAAACTAAAGGGTTTTTCTGCTACAAATACGTCTCACCCGTTTGCCAGTCACTTTGATTACGGAAACAACGGCGAACGGATTGATTTGTCGTTGCCCTAAAGACGCCATTAGGCGTGATGGGAACAACGGCAGAGAAAATCTATTCGCTGTTGCCCTTAAGACGCCACTAGGCGTAATGGCCACTGACTGCTTTGCCGGTCGTTGGCTAAGGACGGAAGAAGAAGAAGAAATACGTCTCAGATTTAAACAAGTTAAACGAAACGACGCTACCACCCCACTCGGCCTTTTTTTCTCCCTAAAAAATTGTAATATTTCCAGTGCCGGGTACGCTGAATGTCAAAATGTTTGGGTCGATAGTCACATGGCCACGCTGCGCGATTTTCTGGAGTGGTATAACAACAAAGACGTAGTTCCATTCTTAAATGCGTTAGAACAACAAGTTAGTTTTTACGCGGGTCTAGGAATAAATATGTTTAAAGACGCCATTTATGTTCCCGGGGAACCTTAAAGTACCTATTAAAAACTCTGCCGTCAAATATAGCTTTTTATTTATGTTTGAAGCGTGAACAAGATTTACATAACACTCTGAGACAAAATATAGTTGGCGGTCCGTCGATAATATTTCACAGGTATCATGAAAAAGACAAAACGCACATTACAGGTGGTAAAGTGGTTCAGAGCGTTAACGGCTATGACGCCAACGCGCTTTATTTGTTAGCGCTAATTCAGAATATGCTCACTGATTTTCCCATTAGAAGAAAAAGGATGGTTTCAGGTACCATAAGTCAATAAATACACCGTGCCGTGTCGCGACTGGTTGACTTGGGAATCGCGCAAAAATAATATGTCTTTGAAGACCCAGTTCAATGGTCGTGAAATGGCTTTGGGGCGTAGGCGCCTTAGGGTCGATGACGGGGACAAAGATTCTCGCACAGCCTACCAGTTTCATGGCTGTCTTTTCCAAGGGCATCTTAACTGCCCACTAACCACTGGTCGTGATACCAACCCTGTCAATAAGAAACCCTTAACTGAGTTGTATGAAAAGACGCGGGAAATTGGCGATTATTTGAAGACCGAGTGTGACGTCCACCTGGTAGAAATGTGGGAATGCTTGTGGCAGCGACTCAAACGAACCGATCGATCAATCGGTCGTTTTCTGAGCGACACATTCCCGATCCTGAAACCCTCGTATACCAAGTGTAGATATCCTCTAAAGGAACAACAGATTCTAGCCTCTGTTATAGACGAGACCTTATTTGGGTTAGTCGAATGCGACATTCGAGTACCCGACTCCCTAAACGCCCATTTTTCGGAAATGACTCCGATATTTAAGAACGTCGACGTAAGTAGGGATGATATTGGTCCTTTTATGCGTGATTATGCGGAAAAAAATAAACTCTTGATTACCCATAGAAGGACATTGATCGGTAGTTACATAGGTGAAAAGATTATGTTGGCGACGCCTCTGATTCGCTGGTACTTGTCCAAGAGCTTAGAAGTCACGTGTACCAGGTGATCGAGTATACACCTACGACGTGTTTTAAAAAAATTGGAGATACCGTCTCCAACGCCCGCCGACAGGGGGATAGAGACGATGTTTACGCAATAACTAGTGAAACTATGAAATTGTTAGGGAACGCGGCTTATGGCAAGACGTTGACCAATAAGGCGAAGCACGTAGAGGTCTCGTACACGACGGAGGAGGGGACGTCTAAATTAATAAACTGTCCACGTTTTAAAAAGATGAGTTTAGTGACGGACGACATTTTTGAGGTAGAGATGGTTAAGAAGAAAATTAGTTGGGACCTACCCACGCAGATAGGCTTTTTCGTCTATCAGTATGCAAAACTCCGCATGTTAGAATTTTATTACGATTGCCTAGATAGATTTGTAGAAAGAGCTGATTTTCAGTTATGCGAGACTGATACCGATAGTCTTTACTTGGCCCTTAGTACAAATAACCTGGTGGACGCCGTTAAACCCTCTATGCAAAAAGAATTTTATAGCGTCTACGATCAATGGTTCCCCGCCGAAGTCTGCACCGAACATCGATCCGTGTTTATTGCTAGTGGGGGTAAAACGCGAATCGTTTGTCAGAAATGCCGCGACAAAAAGTTATTTGATAAACGAACACCAGGTCTTTTCAAGTTAGAATATGAGAGCAGTGGGATGGTTTCCCTCTGCAGCAAAACATACCACTGTTTCGGGGATTATGACAAAACTACCACTAAAGGGCTCAGTAAACAACACAACACACTAGACAAAAACACCTTTTTGGATGTCCTCAACACGCAACAAGCGCAGGGGGGAAACAACACCAGACAATCCAAAAGCAATATCACCCACACACACCACCAAAACCCCCAACACACAACCATGAGTCATCACCCCTGCAGAAATTTTCTGTCCTATTTTTACATAAAAAGACAGGCACACGACGATAACGTGACGACATCTCCCCTCAATATCTAGTGCTTTCTTCTTATCCGACCCTGAGTCGTTTATATATATTTGTTCTGTAAATAATGTCTACCTGTTGTTATATATATATATATATATATATATATATATATATATAAATATATATATATATATATATATATATATATATATATCTATATATATATATACATATATATATATATATTTATATATATATATCCAACGGGCTGATCACCCGTTTGCCAGTCACTTTGATTACGGAAACAACGGCAAACGGATTGATTTGTCGTTGCCCTAAAGACGCCATTAGGCGTGATGGGAACAACGGCAGAGAAAATCTATTCACTGTTGCCCTTAAGACGCCACTAGGCGTAATAGCCACTGACTGCTTTGCCGGTCGTTGGCTAAGGACGGAAGAAGAAGAAGAATATATATATATATATATATATATATATATATATATATATATATATACATAAAGGGAGCCGCGCTGGTGTAATGGCTTCGGCGTTGTACTGGCGACCAGGTGTTCATGGTTCAAACCCGGGCTTCGGCGTTTGAAGAAATGTTTACGGCCGGAAATTTGACTGAATAGCCTGAACGGCTCCTGTGATAAACCCTCTGTGGATGAGAAGGAGCGAAGCTCCTGATCGGGTTGGAAGGAAAGTCCTCAGGTTCCCCAGCCTCGCAATGACATGTCATTGGGCCGAAGGGCTGAAAGCCCAAGTGCCGCTGGTTAAAAAAAAAAAAAAAAAATATATATATACATAAACAGTCAAAAACCCACACCCACCACTACACCACAACACATGAGTCGGCACCCCCGCCAGCCAATGTCAATACCCTCTCCCTACCCCCACCGACCAGCTAACACCAGTAATTAACTACAACCTACTTATCTCTCCTTAGTTTCCTGCTAACCCGTTATTATTGAACTAATATATTTTACTATATAAAAGTCTGCGCCACCACCTGAATCGATCGGAGTATTTTGCTATATAAAAGTCACGCGCAAGCACTTGAATGATACCCGTAAAGTACGACATACTACTACCATAAAGACAAAAGAAAAGTCACTAGAGATCCATAGAAGCCGATCTTCGATGTGGAGATGGCAACTGATGATGATGAAATTATTCAATTTATTGTCGGTTCAGCTTCAAATAGTATGCTATTTAAATTTCTGCATCTATCATTTCTAGTTTGATGGTATATTGTTTATATTTCTACATCTATCATTTCTAGTTTGATGGTTATGTTGTTTGTATTTCTACATCTATCATTTCTAGTTTGATGGTTACGTTTTTTGTATTTCTACATCTATCATTTCTAGTTTGATGGTTATGTTGTTTGTATTTCTACACCTATCATTTCTAGTTTGATAGTATGTTGTTTGTATTTCTACATCTATCATTTCTAGTTTGATGGTATGTTGTTTGTATTTCTACATCTATCTTTTCTAGTTTGATGGTATGCTGTTTATATTTCTATACCCGTAATTTCTTGTTTGATGGTATGTTGTTTATATTTCTACATCTATAATTTCTAGTTTGATGGTATGGTGTTTATATTTCTACATCTATCATTTCTAGTTTGATGGCATTGTGGCCGTTAGCATGTACGCTGTTGATGATGATAATGATGATGTTGATGTATAATGGATTCGTACCTGTTACGCACAAATAATTACTTTTTTCCAAAGTCTTTGTATGATCGTTTTTCGTATGTATGATCATTATTTGACTGAAATGCATGTTATATATATTTTATGGTCAAAGGGACAGAACCCGAGATATCGATACTGCTATTTTTTATGAGTTTACCTCCTCTTGTATAGAGACACGTTCGGTCTATAATGTCTTGAACGAAGCGTGACCATATCTCCTTATTTGGTAGTATCAGTCAACTGTTGTAGATGTTTGAAACCTTTCTTAACGCTTCTGTTCATGTCCATAAAAGGCGCGACTGTGTAAGACTTTTATCTCGAATGTTCTTAGAATCGTCTTATTGTGAACAGCGACTCAGAGATTGTCACTCTGCGCATGTCTCGACTGGGTTGTCGTTTTGTTGTTCCGCCCAGGTCGGGCAGTTGAGAAATGGACTGATTAGCGAGCGGACGCGACTGCGTCTTGTGATTCTCTGAGGGAAATACATTGTCTTTGTGAGTTAGTTAGCTAACTAGACTATTTCTCAGTATTATTCAAGCCTGCCTGGAGGCATATGTTCATGGTTGATTTTCCGAAATAAGGTAATTCCTCTTGTATCGAACTTTAGGCTATCATCTAGAGGTTCGTCATTTTGTCGCCTTTTTGCTCGCCTGTGTGATTCAAAATGGAGAGGTACTTTGACTAGGATTAAGTCACCGGTATCTTTATACCTGAACTAGTTATATATCTATGGGTCGCTCTAGACCAACAAGACTATTGTCTGTGTTCCAGGATTCGTTATATCAGAGATCACGTCCAAGTCAGATGGTTAGACTTAGGAAGGTTATAAAGGTCGAGCTGACCTGTAATCCATGTATGCTACTCACGTGCAGACAGTAAACGGACGTATTGTATACATCTGATCTGCTAGCATCAGGAAGGAATAATTATTATTGTCTATGAACATTAAGGATCTGCAGCTGATGTGGTGAAGTGGGATGTTATAAATATTTATAGGGGACTTAGTGTACTGACTGAGATCAGCTGTGAAGGTATCTATATCTATTAAGAGTAGTGTATTATAGATAACTTTACTTGCTACCACATATCTATATATCTCAGTCAGAATTATTCTGGAATAGTGTGATGACTACGTTATGTGTCTAGGGTATGTGTATGATGAAGTGTAAGTCATAACAACAACAGACGGATAAACAATTTAATTTATTCCACTACACTTGACAACACTGTGACACTCACATACATATAACACTCTACAAGGATATCTTAAAAGAGTCACTGATAACTTTTCAAATAACAATATGTATTCATTACTGGCATGAATGAATATGTGTCCTGATTCAACTACAAGGGAACCAGGAATCACAATCAATTTAAATTACAAATTATATGTACAGAATTTACCAATATGAATATAGTAGTGACATATATTATTACAAATATCCTATGTGTGTCAGTTGTGTAGTAGTAAAATGAGGTAATACTGGTTTTGTTTTGTTCAAGCTCTGTTGGTATTTGTCATCATGACTTCAATAGTTTGTCTTTAGGGACTAGTATTGGAGATGTTCTCAGTTCCTGATATTAAGACAATTAAATTCCCCTCTGAATGTTATTTTTACAAAGTTATTTCAAGATGAGGGGACATAATGTTGAGCTCAGCTGGCCAATTCGCTTATCTGGCGTGATGGCGGCAGGAAAGGACTCCTCTGCTCGAATACTCCTCTGGGCTCTGGAGACACCTCACTGATAGCTAAAAGGACCAAGGAGTATGCTGTCCGACACTGGATTCAGCAAAGCTCTGACCAGGTGCTGCTCAGTACCATCAAGACCACGGTCCCTGAAAACAAGAAGGATGTACCTTCTACTTCATAACTAATTTATATTCTCTTTTACACTGATCACAATACAACACAAACATTGAGTTCAGAGCGTTAGGCCAACTGTCAGCTTCATCTGAAATACTTTATACCAGTATTTACCTCCTTAATGGTTACCACGCCTCTGCACTTCCAGCATTATTTCTGTCTAATCAATCATCCAGGTGTCAGTGTACTATTTGGCCATTCCATGCCGTTTTACTTCCCTCCGACACCCTCTGTTCAGGCTGGAGCATTATAGGCTTTATCTCCTGTTTGCCACTGAACTACACATATATATACAGGCATAAATTAACAATTTACATTCAATTTTCATTAAAAGATACTGAATGGTTCAAGCTTACCACAATTTCATGGAAATAAACACAGATACGTTGATTAGCAATGAATTCTGGCACATTTACTGGCACAAATTCCCATCTGCTTATGTTCCAGGCTTTTATTTTAGCAAAAATGTGAGCTGGCTTCAACGCACTGTCGCTTTATCAAGCTTATTTAAACAAGTGGTTTCGAACTAACGCTCCTAAGTGATTATATCAGCGAGTCTAGCCAATGAGGCCCCGTTTCGACAAGTGTTTGAAAAAATGTTACCTTTCCCCGTCTCCCCCTAACAACGAAAGATAGTATTTATAGCCCGACCAATCGTGGTTAGTCTTTCATTTGTTGCGCTCCAATCAATTTGGAGTTTACATGGTAGGCTATTTCTGTAACGCAAGGTTTTTTCAAACACGTTATAAAAAAAATTTTATGAGCAGAAATGATTTCATGCTGTCAGGCATCCTCACTATTTTATTTTGGGTATAATTTATTAATTCCTGGACTATTTGCGTAACGTTTTACATATTCTTTGTCAGCAAGCCCTAAGGAACCCAAATATCCCAATTTAAAGGAGCTACGTGGCTGCGTTCAAAATATGTATTTTCTACCTCCTGTTTCGAAGATGTGCTGTCTGGGTACTGTTATGTTTTCAACCGTAAACCCATCTATTGTTATCTTTCCTAATAAGCGTTTTTTATGATTTTAAAACCTAACTCTGGGAAGGGTAGTGAATTTATCACTGTCCGTCCGAAAAAAAAGTTAGTGCTTGTAGTCTTACACGCGTGATGGCAGCATTTGTGTATCGCGCGAAGCGTGTTTAGTGTTCGGCTTTCTGCCTCTCCCTTCCCGCTATCCTTTTGTCCATCTGTCTTTCGTTTTGGTAACGCAGTATAATTAATGCTAGGATTAATTTAGGTCATTACGCAGGGCCTCTCAATGTTTTTTCCAAGAAATACAGCACACGTTTCATTGAAGAAGGCGGGTAATAATACAGTAAGCTTTACTATCAACGTGAAAGCGTTACAATTTGCAGACGAAGCAGAAAACAAGGGGGATTTCGAGTACATTCCTTGTGACAGCACTGTTATTTTTCCATTGCTCTTCTCTTTATTAATTTTATGTATTTATTAGGCTTTATATTTACTTGATAATTTATATATGTGGATTAGAATATTCCACGACACCTCCCCTCTTAAAACAGACATTATATGTCAGTCCTTTATTCTATATACACATAGAGAAATTTATTATTATTTCTGGGGTTTACGGTGATTCTCATCACACGGATGGCGGCTTAAAAAATCAGCTCCCAAATTGGTTTTTCCAGATATATACTCGATGCTAAAATTATATGGAGCCAGAAGCAAAGACCATCGGAGTAACCTAGAGTTCTCATGCTTAGCCTGTGCTAGAAACGATAAAGGTTTGTGATCTGTTTGCAACTTAAATGCCTTCCCATATAGATAAATATTGAATTTCTTTATTGCCCATATTACTGCAAGACATTCTTTTTCGCTAGTTGAGTAGTTGATTTCAGCTTTATTCAACTTTCTGCTAGCATATGCCACTGGGCTTAATTCTCCATCCAATGCATCAGATCTCTGTAGTAGAGTTGCACCCAGCCCAATATTACTTGCATCCGTCCTTACTATGAATTCTTGACTTAAGTCAGGTAATTTTAAAATGGGTTTACTTGTGAGCTTTTCCTTCAATTCTTGGTAAGTCATTTCACATTGTGGTGTCCATGTAATGCGATCTGGATGTCCTTTACGTGTCAATTCCGTTAAAGGTGCACATATGGAATTAAAGTTTTTGATATACTTCTGGTAGAAACCACATAATGAGACAAAGGATCTCACGTCCTTCTTGGTTTGTGGTCTCGGGGCTTTCTGTAGTTTCTCTAAATTCTTTGGGTCAGGGGTCATGTTTCCCTGATAAACTGTGTGTCCCAAAAATTCCAATTCTTTACATCCAACGCAACATTTGGTTGGTCGGGCTGTTAAATTTGCCTCCCTAAGTCGATCAAACAGCATGTTCAGAGAGTCAATGTGTTCCTCAAATGTTTCTGTTGCTATAAGGATATCATCCATAAAATTTGTTATACAGGGATTATTCAGAGGATCCAATAATTTTCTCATCATTCTAGAGAAGACACTAGGCGCATTCTTCAATCCAAATGGCAATCTATTAACACATTAACTACCGCAAGCCGCTGTCAGCGGCTCGCAAAATAATCACATTTGGACCGCAAGCCGCTCAGAGCGCCAATCTAGTTTTAGTAATAAAACGAATGAAAAATGTACTGAAACACTCTCTGATGTGGTTCGAGATTTTAAGTTGCCACCGGAAAACAAATTCCCAAAGCATGGTTGTTGTAGAACACTGGAAAGTTGATATTATGTTAATATTTTTCAGCGTTTTGGGTAAGTTACCAAATCGTGTAAAACTGTTTACCGTGGCAACTAGTGATAGGACTTCAAAAAATGCGTGTACATCTCGTCTAACGGCTGAATAGAATAGAAACGTGTTTCAACAATTGACTGATAGATCTAGCGACGAGGACAAGAGTTAAAATGGTGTGCACATTGATTGAAATTGTGATTTTGATAGAGATGGGGCGCAAGCAGTTATAATTGTGAAAATATTGCAAGTCCTCGGCCATCGGAGGGCCGTTAAATAGCAACACCCTGTATTAGAGTTACAACCGGTGTTTATTGTAATAGTACATTCACTTATCTTTAAAAAGACATGTAATTCTTAAAAATCTGTAAACAATTACGAAAACTACAGCTTACTTTGTGAAAACAGTTACAGGATGAAATTTGGAAAACAATTTAATTCGGCCACAGTGTGTTTTTCAATTCGGTAGTTAATGTGTTAAACTCATAGTGTCCTTCTGAGGTACTAAAAGCTAGGTATGGTCTAACCTCAGGCTTTACTGGAATCTGATAGTATCCTTTACTCAGATCCACTTTTGAGAAATATTTAGCTTTATTTAGTCTGGCAAACAGCTGATTTGTATCCGGCAATGGATCCACCTGTCCTTCTGTAATAGCATTCAGTCTCCTGTAATCTATACAGAGTCTATGTTCTCCAGAGGGCTTCCTTAAGAGTACAACACCGGAACTATACGAAGACTCACTGTGCGAAATAATTCCTTCCTTCAATAGATAGTCTATCTCTTCCTTCAAAGCTTTTTCCTTAGCAAACGGAATCGAATATGGTTTCATACAGACAGGTGTGGAGTCTATGAGTTTCATATCATATTCCAATAGGTTTGTATGCCCTGGTCGGTCTGTTAACACCTCTGCATGATTATTTAGAACCTGTTGCACTCTCTCTTTCTGAGTTTTCGTTAAATGTGTACTGATTTTCACCTGTGCTGCTGTCTCACAGGGGTGTAATGGATATTCAAATGATGAAAGTGGTTCCTTTTTTCATCTCCATGGCGATGGACAAGGTCAACAAGTGTGTCTCTTCCTGATGTTCTCTTTCCAAATATTTCTTCAGGAGATTCACATGATAGATTTTTTCTTTCCCCTTCTTATCTATCTTATAATTTGTTCTAGACACCTTCTCTAGAACTGTATATGGACCCTGCCATCCAATTTGTAACTTATTCTGACTCCCTGGCAAAAGAAGCAGTACCTTCTCTCCCACAGCCAAATCTCTGTCTTTCGCCTTCCTGTTATAATAGGCAGCATGTTTCTTCCTGGCTTGTTTCAAATTTTCATTGGCAAGTTTCCAGCCAGTTTTTAACCGAGTGGTCAGCTCATTCACATATTGGTATGAAGATGTAATGTTTTCCTCTGCCTTTTCATCAGTCCACGTTCTTAACATAGCTACATATGGACCTTTAATTGTGTGGACTTATTTGTCCATGCACCGGTATGGTCTCTTCCACTCGAAGCTTTATAGTGATGATTTTTCCTCCCAGAATTATCATTCACAAAACGACCGCTACCAATTTTTCTTGTCTTGGGGCTTTCTCCCCTCTTAAAATTCTTGATGAGAGATTTCCTCTCTACATCCTCTTCCTCCAGTTTGTTTAAGTCCGATTGAGGGATTGTCGGCTTATCCTGGGGTAAGACATCTTTTTGCACTCTCCGCATAGTGGCCATTGTAAAACAGTTAAGTGAAGCTTGTCCGTGAAAAGGGGCTTCCCATTCCATTTGGTCCACTTTATCAAATCTATATTTCTTTTTATTATCAGGCCTAATTTTGCCCCGTGGCGTGTCCAGGTCCTGATCCATGTTCACACTTGTGGGTGTTCCCTCATGTGCTATGCTACACCTTTCTACAAAATTTTCAATGTCCCATCTTGCTTTGGGCCAATAATAATTGTGAGCCACCTTTTGAATGATGGTACCTATCTTCTCATGGTCCCCATCTGGTTTCACATGTAGGCTCCTTATTAAGTCTGCCCTATATCTTTTAGGAAGTACCAGCTGTCCTTGACCTTTGGATCTAGCTCCAGTCTTCCGATACATCAACTTGTTTTTCATGTAAAAATCTCCCTTGCCTGGAGTTGTATGACAAGTTGACAATTTTCTGAAACAAGGCTTGAGTGTTTTATCCCCAGCCTGTGCCTTCCTCATCTCTTCTGGAGTGGTATCTAACATAATATCCTCCTCCTGTCTTGAGGTCGACCTGACCTGAAGGGTTGCCATATACACAGGTTTCCTTCTGCAACGGTCAGTGTCATGATTGTCCATCTGACAATTCTTACACCACCTTTTTCCTTGGTTGAAAGATTTTCTTTCATTATATTTCCTTTCATCGAATTGTGGGAATTTATTTTTATTTTCATACCGTGGCCTATCAGACTGGTGCTTACCTTTGTGTTGATCCCTAGGATCAAATTTATTAAAGTTCTGTGGTGCCCTAAAGTTATCCACTTGTTTCTTTTTATTACCTGTTACCTCTGCTTGAGCTGCTTGATACCTTTCAGCAACATTTAGCAACTCACCCAGCCTCTCTGCACCTTGTTCCATGAGAAACTTTCTCAGGTCTGGAGCCATGGACTCTCTTAATTGCTCTATAAGGACCATTTCCTTAAGATCTTGGGTTTTCCCCAGAGAAGTCCATTTCTCCAAGTATGTCTCTATTCGTGCAGAGAACTGGTGATATGTTTCACCTGACAGTAGTTTAGCATTCCTAAATTTTTTCCTATAAAATTCTGCATTCTTTTCATACCTTAACAAAAGAGCCTGCTTTAGCATGTCATAATTTTCCTGATCACCTCTGCTCATTTTTGCAAAAACTTCATAAGCTGCCCCACGAAGTCCCTGAGATAACTTTAAGCTCCACCTTTCTCTCTCTAACCCATACGTGGTAGCTAATAGCTCATACCTATTTATATAGCTCTCAATATCATCGTCTTTCTCAACAAAATGATCTAAATGAAAGTTCATAGCTGAGGTTGAGGCTCCTTGAGTAACCGTAGCATCAGAGGCAAAGGGACTGGCACCATTTTCAGGAGCATGGCCTTGAAACTCAAACTCCCTTAGTCGTAACTCATGTTCCCTTTGTAATCTTTTATCTTCTGCTTCCCTTTCTGCAGCTAATTTCCTCTCTTCCCTTTCTGCAGCTAATTTCTTCTCTTCTCTTTCTGCAGCTAATCTTTTGTCTTCTCTTTCTGCTTCCAATTTCTTAGCCTCTTTGTCAGCCTCAATCTGCAACCTCTTAGTCTCAGCCTCAGCTTCAAATTGCAACCTCTTAGTCTCAGCCTCTAACTTTCTTTCGGCCTCTTTTTCTAATCTTCTTTCTTCGCGTTCAATAAATTTGTCACATTCCGTAGTGACATAGGCAACCATAACTTGCCCATCTAATCCTAACTCTTTTGCAGTCTGTACAGCAGCAGATCGAAACTTGGCCAGGTCCGCCATTGTCTATCAGGTAGATTTCTACAATGTCTAACCAACAATTTAATCTCTAAATATATCTAATGGACAACACAGGCACCGTGAGCTCAACCTTATTCAATTCCACCCAAGGATACCTTTTAATTCTTATATTCCCTGAAGTGAATTACCCCCAATATTTTTAATAGGGAAAGATTCAAAATCCCAAGAGCGAGACCCCAATATATGTGGTGAAGTGGGATGTTATAAATATTTATAGGGGACTTAGTGTACTGACTGAGATCAGCTGTGAAGGTATCTATATCTATTAAGAGTAGTGTATTATAGATAACCTTACTTGCTACCACATATCTATATATATCTCAGTCAGAATTATTCTGGAATAGTGTGATGACTACGTTATGTGTCTAGGGTATGTGTATGATGAAGTGTAAGTCATAACAACAACAGACGGATAAACAATTTAATTTATTCCACTACACTTGACAACACTGTGACACTCACATACATATAACACTCTACAAGGATATCTTAAAAGAGTCACTGATAACTTTTCAAATAACAATATTTATTCATTACTGGCATGAATGAATATGTGTCCTGATTCAACTACAAGGGAACCAGGAATCACAATCAATTTAAATTACAAATTATATGTACAGAATTTACCAATATGAATATAGTAGTGACATATATTATTACAAATATCCTATGTGTGTCAGTTGTGTAGTAGTAAAATGAGGTAATACTGGTTTTGTTTTGTTCAAGCTCTGTTGGTATTTGTCATCATGACTTCAATAGTTTGTCTTTAGGGACTAGTATTGGAGATGTTCTCAGTTCCTGATATTAAGACAATTAAATTCCCCTCTGAATGTTATTTTTACAAAGTTATTTCAAGATGAGGGGACATAATGTTGAGCTCAGCTGGCCAATTCGCTTATCTGGCGTGATGGCGGCAGGAAAAGACTCCTCTGCTCGAATACTCCTCTGGGCTCTGGAGACACCTCACTGATAGCTAAATGGACCAAGGAGTATGCTGTCCGACTCTGGATTCAGCAAAGCTCTGACCAGGTGCTGCTCAGTACCATCAAGACCACGGTCCCTGAAAACAAGAAGGATGTACCTTCTACTTCATAACTAATTTATATTCTCTTTTACACTGATCACAATACAACACAAACATTGAGTTCAGAGCGTTAGGCCAACTGTCAGCTTCATCTGAAATACTTTATACCAGTATTTACCTCCTTAATGGTTACCACGCCTCTGCACTTCCAGCATTATTTCTGTCTAATCAATCATCCAGGTGTCAGTGTACTATTTGGCCATTCCATGCCGTTTTACTTCCCTCCGACACCCTCTGTTCAGGCTGGAGCATTATAGGCTTTATCTCCTGTTTGCCACTGAACTACACATATATATACAGGCATAAATTAACAATTTACATTCAATTTTCATTAAAAGATACTGAATGGTTCAAGCTTACCACAATTTCATGGAAATAAACACAGATACGTTGATTAGCAATGAATTCTGGCACATTTACTGGCACAAATTCCCATCTGCTTATGTTCCAGGCTTTTATTTTAGCAAAAATGTGAGCTGGCTTCAACGCACTGTCGCTTTATCAAGCTTATTTAAACAAGTGGTTTCGAACTAACGCTCCTAAGTGATTATATCAGCGAGTCTAGCCAATGAGGCCCCGTTTCGACAAGTGTTTGAAAAAATGTTACCTTTCCCCGTCTCCCCTAACAACGAAAGATAGTATTTATAGCCCGACCAATCGTGGTTAGTCTTTCATTTGTTGCGCTCCAATCAATTTGGAGTTTACATGGTAGGCTATTTCTGTAACGCAAGGTTTTTTCAAACACGTTATAAAAAAATTTTATGAGCAGAAATGATTTCATGCTGTCAGGCATCCTCACTATTTTATTTTGGGTATAATTTATTAATTCCTGGACTATTTGCGTAACGTTTTACATATTCTTTGTCAGCAAGCCCTAAGGAACCCAAATATCCCAATTTAAAGGAGCTACGTGGCTGCGTTCAAAATATGTATTTTCTACCTCCTGTTTCGAAGATGTGCTGTCTGGGTACTGTTATGTTTTCAACCGTAAACCCATCTATTGTTATCTTTCCTAATAAGCGTTTTTTATGATTTTAAAACCTAACTCTGGGAAGGGTAGTGAATTTATCACTGTCCGTCCGAAAAAGTTAGTGCTTGTAGTCTTACACGCGTGATGGCAGCATTTGTGTATCGCGCGAAGCGTGTTTAGTGTTCGGCTTTCTGCCTCTCCCTTCCCGCTATCCTTTTGTCCATCTGTCTTTCGTTTTGGTAACGCAGTATAATTAATGCTAGGATTAATTTAGGTCATTACGCAGGGCCTCTCAATGTTTTTTCCAAGAAATACAGCACACGTTTCATTGAAGAAGGCGGGTAATAATACAGTAAGCTTTACTATCAACGTGAAAGCGTTACAATTTGCAGACGAAGCAGAAAACAAGGGGGATTTCGAGTACATTCCTTGTGACAGCACTGTTATTTTTCCATTGCTCTTCTCTTTATTAATTTTATGTATTTATTAGGCTTTATATTTACTTGATAATTTATATATGTGGATTAGAATATTCCACGACAGCTGACCACGGTTGCAGAAGTTATATGTATTATTTATCAAGCTTCGCTATGATATTTGTTTTCCATACAACTATTGAGTATTGACTTCTACATGACTGTCAGTTAACATGAGTTTGAATGCTGCATTCGTTGTACTATGCCGATGATAACATAAGTATCATGACTGTTTTGTGGCGTGCAATAAATGGTATAAACCTAAAGCGAAGTTACCATTTCTATGACTCTACACGTCATGTTGCCTGTGGTGTACCCTGAACTGTTCTACTGCAACACACACACACAGCAACAATCTAAACCAGATAAGACACCCACATCTTGCATTGTAATACCTGGTGTCGATAGAGGTGGTAATTTGACGGCATCCTAATTCCACCCTTATCAATTCATGGTGGCCAATAGTTGGTTTATTCTGGTACCAACTCTCAAGGGGGTCAACAAACCCAGACATCATCAGCAGACTACAAGACAACATTGCAGTTGCTATTCATCACCTTTGATGAAATTTTTTTGAAAGACGCAGCAGTACTGACAGTTGTTGATATTTTGAAACTACCCGGCGCTGCTCGGCGGTATTGAAGTTTGTCTACAAATAGAAGGACAAGTACCGAGCGAATGGATTTCCTGATCTGTTGAGAAGAAGGACAAGTGCCGTAACAACTGTTCCGGTCTCAGAATTACTGTTGCAGATTCAGAAGGTCAAGTTCAGAAGCTGTTTCCTGTCAGAAGCTGTTTCCTGTTAGAAGCTCATTTCCTTCGTCATGGCAGTTTACGAGAGCAGATATGGATCAACGTTGGATCATTGTCCTAAGAATGCTGATCACATCCTGTTCTGACCTGTGCTGACGTTGTGGATACATAGAAGTTAAGTGGCCTGTTTTGTTTGTGAACTGTGCCCTTATGTTCTAACTGAGCCTTCTGTCTATCACATTTTTCGCACTTTTTATATGTTTACATGTTATATGTTATTTGTATTTGTATTTATATGTTTATATTTCAGCGGGTTTTCTCGGTTGGGCGGTGTCTTTCAGTAGAAGATACCACGCCACAGAGGTTCTACTGTTAGCGTTTTCGTTAGGGACTGTGCGAATTTCCTACTGTGAAATTTGCTAGCGACAATCGTTGCTATATCTGTTTAGTTGTGACGAGTTGTGCTTTATTTTCGTTTTTTGTATATTTTTTTTTTTGTTTCTCTCTTTCTTTCTGTTTTTTAGTTTCGATTTCAATTGTTTGTATTTGTAGGTCTCCTCTTTTCTATTATTCAGTTCTTCACGTAAATTTTTTGTGTATACACTGTAGCGTCATTTGTTTGTCATATCTTCGCATTCTGTCATCATATTCTTTTTAGTTTCGCTGTTTATTTATTTGACTTATGCGAATGTTTTCGTATTGTTTGATTTTTGTTATTGTTTACATTGACGTTGATCTTTGTTATTGTTTACATTGACTTTGATCTTTGTTATTGTTTACTTTGTTTTTGTTTACATTGACTTTGATCTTTGTTGTTGTTTACATTTGACTTTGATCTTTGTTATTGTTTACATTGTTGGTGACTTTGTTATTGTTTACATTGTCTTGTTATTGTTTGCATAGGTTTTGCATAGTTAGCTTTCACTATTGTTACATATATGCTCATGCACTATTGATCTAGAGTGCACTTATCATAACTAGCTGGTGGTTTTTTCCTTATGCACTATTGTAGTGCAGTTATGATAAATAACTTATGGTTATGCACTGATTTGGGTAGTGCAATGATAATTAAGAGGTGACTTGTGATATTATTGTACAACTGATAATACAAATTGGTGTCAAGTCTTGTTTCCCACAGAGATTGGAGTAAACATAGTAATTATACAAGCACTTTATTAAGTCTTGTTGCTATTAAGATTGAAATAAGATAATTAATTATTTCAGGTTCTGTACTCACATTTTAGACATCATGTCTACATTTGAGTACTTTATTGAGCAGGGTAAAGCCCTTGGGAAGACAGGTGATAAATTAGAAGAATTTGCGACTGTTCAATATGCCAAGGCATTGAAGTCGGAGGAAAAGAAAATGAAAGAACTAACTGAACAAAAGAGAATAGATGCTGAAAATTTAAAACTGCAGATGCAGGTAGATGAAAAGAGATTACAAATGGAAATGGAAAAACAAAAAAGAGAAGCAGAATCTCAGGAGAAGAGACTTCAGGCTGAGGTTGAAAATAAGAGACTTGAAAAAAAGAAGCTGAAAATAAGAGACTTGAAAAAGAAGCTGAAAATAAGAGACTTGAAATAGAGGCTGAAAATAAAAGATTAGAAAAAAAAGTTACAGGCTGAGGCTGAGGAAAGAAAGTTACAGGCTGAGGCTGAGGAAAGAAGGTTACAAAGAGCGATTGATGAGAGAAAAGCAAAAATGGAACATGAAGAAAAACTCTTAGCTTTGGAGTTAGAAAAGTTGAAGTTATCTAGTAATGCTAATGATGCTAATAAGGTATCATCTGCTAATAAGTCTAATGCTGTTGATTTCAAGCTTAATTTACCAGCATTCAATGCTTCAATTGATGATATAACATTTTATCTAGATAGATTTGAAAGTGCATGTAAGGTGCATAATATAGATAAAACATTATATGTTTATCATCTGTCCAAGATACTTAGAGGTGTGCTTTGACTTTGTTGGGTATGGTAGATGTGCCTGACAAGAACAACTATGAGGTTGTCAGGGCGGCATTGTTAAAGAAGTACCAACTTAACGAAGACGGATATCGTCTTAAATTTAAAAACATGTTACCAGAAACTGGAGTTGAATTCTCAGAATTCATCTCAGGCATACGTCTTACTTTTTTACGATGGGTTGAGCTTTCTAAGACAGAAAGTACATTTGAAGCCCTCATGGACTTACTTCTTAGAGACAAGGTTATGTCTTCTGTTAATGAAGCTTTTCTTTCTTTTCTTCATGAGCGTAAGCCTAAAAATATAAAAGAAATGGAAGAATACTGTAGCCAGTATGTTACTGCACATCCTCACATAACCGTTAGCAACTCTAAGGTAAAAGAAGGTCTGCCAGTTGCTTCGGCAGCACCTTATGGCCCGAATTTTATGCGTAAATTTCAGGGTAGCCAGCAAAATTTCAATAAAAAGAGTAACCGTAATTATGCCCAGAACCATGGTAATCAATTTCAGGGGATTCTTCTTCCTTCCCAGAACTGGACAACCTAATATTACACGGTATTCTATTCCCGGTAACTTTAGAAATTTTCATAAAGGTAATCGGTATAGAGGAAAATATTATTTGCAGAGACCTCAATACCAAGATAATAGAGGTTCTCAACAGCATAGAGATGGTAATGACAGTTATGGAAACTGGAACGCAAACCAGGATAAAAATTACAGTAGGGACTTTAATGATAATTGCAGAAGCAATAATGGTCGCGGTAGATCGCAACAGAAGAGAAAAAAATATCAACAGACAAACTCTGTTCAACAAGAATCTCAGGGAGCAGATAAACAGGTTAATAATGATAAAGACCATAATGCTATCGGATGCTCATCTTTTGACTTTGGTAGGGCAAATAAATGTATCCAATGCAGTACTTTATTTGATCCGAAAACCATTAGTACTCTAAGCTGGGGTCATCCTTTGCCCGCTCTTCCTGCTAATGTTGCTCATGATGGGAGAGGTTCTCTTATATTACATAAGGGGCTTGTAAATAGTAATCCAGTCTCGGTGTTGTTTGATTCTGGATGTACTACTGTCGGGGTTAGGCAATCTCTTGTAGATCCTTTCTGTGCTACAGGAAAGGTCATCAAATGTGTCACATTTGGTGGCACGTTGGAAAAATATCCTACTGCCATAATACATATTGCTACTCCTTTCTTCACGGGAGAGGTCCACGCGTGTCTACTTCCAAATCCTATTGCGGACCTTATTATTGGTCGTATTCACGGAGTTAGGGAATGTACCCCACAGCAGATTGCTGTTTGGGAAGAGCAAAACATTGAAGCTACAATACGGTGGTCACAAGAGCACATGCTCTGGATCCACCTCAAACTTCATTAACTAATAATGATGAAGTAAATGAACAAAATAGTCACTTGACTATTACACGTGACTCATTTATCAAATTGCAAGAAGAAGATCCGTCGTTACAAAAATTCTTCATTCTAGCAAAAAAAGGTGATCCTAATCAAAATACTAATAGAAAATCTTGGATTTCTATGAAGAACGGCGTACTTGTACGTATGGTACAAGACTCGACTACATCCACTCATTCACAAATTCTTGTGCCTAAGAGCATGAGGGTGCAAATATTGCAACATGCTCATGACTCGCAATGTGCTGGACATATGGGTTTTTCCCGTACAAAGTCGAGGGTTCTTGCGGCTTTCTTTTGGCCATTTGTGAGCAAGGACATACGAATGTACTGTCGCTCTTGCAAAGTATGTCAGGAGGTCAAATCTAAAGGACCACGACATGCTGCGCCTATTCAGGCTGCTGACATTCCAATTCGCCCTTTTCAAAAAATGGCAATAGATATTATCGGTCCTTTTAGAATTAAGTCGGCTAGAGGGCATCAATTTATTCTTACATGTGTCGATATGTGCACACGTTGGCCAGAGGCAATACCTCTCAAGAGCATCTCAACTGCTGATATCGCAGACGCTCTTTGGCTGTTATTTTCTCGCTTGGGTTTTCCCGGAGAAATATTGTCAGACCATGGCACTCAACTTATATCAGACACTATGTCACAGGTAATGTCTATGCTACATATAAAAAGGTCTCTCAGCAGTATCTATCACCCAATGTCTAATGGGTTGGTCGAACGTTTAAATAGGACTCTAAAAAACTTTACTGGGTAAAATAACTGAGGATCATCCTCAGGATTGGGACAGGGTCTTACCCGCGGCTCTCTTTGCGTATAGAGAGGTCCCCAATGAACATACGGGGTTTTCCCCTTTTGAACTTGTCTTTGGCGCGCAACCGCGCGGCCCTATGTCTTTACTTCACGATCTAATCACTGCCGATAATATTAGCGATGAGACTCAGTCTTCTTATGAGTACGTCATTGCTCTTAGGAAAAAAATCATTGAGGCATGCAGACTAGCAACTTCGTCTTCCGAATTTGCTAAAGAAAAGGCAAGGCAGTTTGCGAATAAGAATAGATGTCTACGACAACTTTGTCCAGGTGACAAAGCTCTCGTTCTACTTCCTTCAAGGGAGAACAGACTTCTAATTGCATGGAAAGGTCCATATGCAATAGTCTCCAAAATTTCTGATGTCGACTATGTTGTCGATATTGATGGAAAGCATAAAACTTTCCACATAAATATGCTCACGGAATTTCATGAAAGACCAGACTATTTGCAGCCTATTTTCCAGGCAACGGACAATTCTCAAGTACCTCATGGTCAATACTCATCGCTGTCAGTTATACAGGATGAGGAAACTACTTTTTTCTGATGTCAATCTTCCTCTTTCTATGGTCCCACTCTATTCTACGGAATCTTGGAAAAACGTGACCGTTTCTCCAAATCTTTCCGCTGAGGAACATCGACAAGTTTCTTCGATGTTGCAAACATTTCAGGATGTTCTTACAGACATCCCGGGACACACACATGTCATTGAACATGACATTGTGCTAACTGATCATAATCCTATCAGAGTCAGACCCTATCCAATACCTATCCATTTCCAGTCTCAAGTCGAAAAAGAATTGGATGAAATGATACGTTTGGAAATCATTGAACCATCCACTTCAGCATACTCTTCGTCTATGGTTATTGTTCGAAAGAAGGATAATAACATTCGCATTTGCGTAGATTATCGCAAATTGAACCAAGTTACGAAGTTCGACGCTGAACCTATGCCTTCATTAGAAGAGCTACTCAATAAACTTTCTAATTCTAGATTCTTTACCACAATAGATTTGTCTAAAGGTTATTGGCAAGTCCCGCTAACTGAACGTGCCAAACCTTTTACAGCTTTTTCTACACCTAGGGGTTTATTCCAATGGAATTTCATGCCTTTTGGTCTTATGAACGCCCCTGCTACATTCGTACGCATGATGCGGCGAATTCTCGCATATCGTACAGATGTCATAGCATATCTAGATGATATCTGTCTATTCAGTGATTCCTGGGAAGATCACTATTTGGGTTTATACGAATTACTGTCTACTCTTCGCGAGTATAACTTGACTGCAAAACCCTCTAAAGCCTTTATAGGATTTAGTGAGATTTCTTTCCTAGGTCATCGTGTTGGTCATGGTCTTTTAAAGACAGAGGACCACAATGTTTCAAAAATACTTAACATTTCGGTCCCTAAGACAAAGAAACAAGTAAGGAGTCTATTAGGTTTGATCCAATTCTACGGACGATTCATTCCGAATCTGTCCTCCCTTATGGCACCGCTTTCTACTTTATTGAAGAAAGGGTCGCCTAATTTGATCCGCTGGTCAAAAGAATGTCAACCCTCATTGGACCAGGTTAAAGACCTATTTTCATCTCCACCTATTCTTAGGTTACCTACTATTGAGAAGACTTTTGTTCTTCGAAGTGACGCCTCGTCAACTGGGATTGGGGCAGCACTAATGCAGGAGTATTCTGATACTCTGCATCCGGTGATGTATATCTCTAGAAAATTAAATGCTGCAGAAAAGAATTACTCGGTTTTAGACCGTGAGTTATTGGCTATGGTATGGTCTATTCTGAAGTTACAAAGATTTCTTCTAGGCGCACATTTCATTGTGGAAACCGACCAGAAAGCGCTTACTGCTATTCAGAGTAAAAACTTGAAGAGCTCGAGGTCCACTCGTTATGCCATAGCTCTTCAACCATTTCATTTCTCGGTTCGAGCTATCCGTGGTTCGGATAATGTAATGGCAGACATTCTGTCCAGATGTCCACACGATTCCACATGATTCTTCTGTCATATATATATATTTCCTGATATACAGTCCAATGTTATAATGACATGTTAGTAGTTTTTTTTGTTTCTCACTTTTTTGAGGGGGAATTTATAACATTGTACCATGTAATTATCTAAGAAGGCTTAGTTAGTGATATACGGGCCAAAAGATCACTCGGCCACATTTAAATAAATTATTTTCAGGATTGTATTAAGAAATTTACCAGTTGTCTTTAAGATTTGTGTTATTGATATTTTCGCAGCACATCATTTGAAGATGCGAGGACGAATTGTGTCCATTGTGGAACTTTGAGTAATCATCAAGTCCTGTCCAAGATTAGGAGCGGTATGAATGTCCACATCCTTCTTCTATTTGAAAATGTTTTATGTCAAACAAAGAATCCAAACACATGTATTCACTATATAGTTACTGATTGGCATTACATAACATGTACGTAAAATAAGTGCGGTATATTAATATATTAAAACGACAGCTATTTGCAACACCTTGGTATGATATCATAATAAATATAAATTGATTTCATATATTGTTATAAGAATAATTTGACTTTTATTATGATGTATGCCAGCCAATTGTTTTTTGTTGTTTGGGGGCACCTTCCTGGAATATATACGCCTATACTTACTTTATAAATTTTTATCTAAGGACCTGGGTTATGATCTCAGTTTCGCTCAAACTGTTGAGTCTATTTTGTTAGTTATATCAGCGCATCATACGTGCGTTAGGAGCCTAGATTTTTTCCGGCTCCAGGATTTAAAAAAAAAAAATGTTTCATTTTTTTTTTTCCGGTATGGGTGTCTGTAAATGATATCGTCACAATATAATTACCTTTTTTCCAAATGTCCTTTGTATGATCGTGTTTTTCGTATGGTATGATCATTATTTTGACTGAAATGCAGCGTTATATATATATTTTATGTTGTCAAAGGACAGAAAACACGATATATCGATACTGAACTGCTAATTTTTTATGAGTTTTACCCATCCTTTGTATAGAGACCCAAACACGATCGGTATCTATAATGTCTTGAACGAAAAGGCGTGACATATTCCTTATTGGTAGTATCAGTCAACTGTAGTAGATGTTTGAAACCTTTTAACGTTTGTTCATGTCATAAAAGGTGGATGTGTAAGACTTTTATTCGAATGGTCTTAGAATGTTTTTTATTGTGAACCAGCGACTCAGAGTTGGTCACTTGCGATGTCTCGACTGGGTTGTCTCGTTTTGTTGTTCCGCAAGGTCGGGCAGTGAGGGAAATGACTGATTAGCGAGCGGACGCGACTGCGTCTTGTGATTCTCTGAGGGAAATACATTGTCTTTGTGAGTTAGTTAGCTAACTAGACTATTTCCCCGTATTATTCAAGCCTGCCTGGAGGCATATGTTCATGGTTGATTTTCCGAACATAAGGTAATTCTCATTTCACGCACTTTATGCTATCTCGAGAGTATCGACAAATTAATATCCATAATTCTCTCCATTGATCAACCCATATA